>CANSZD010000019.1:1422500-1750000 GCA_947648045.1 Beta corolliflora
TTAGATTAATTATCTCTTAATCATGTTTATCCCTAGATTAGTTATAGATTTCATGTTTTTATGCTTAGAATCCATGATTAGTGAGTAGTCTCCTATCTAGGGTTAGGGTGAAAGTATGGATTAGGGTTTAAATGTATTGTTAATGTGGTTGTGATGATTTAAAGACGTTTATGCATTGATCTTGGTGTTTTGAGGCCTTAGGATAGATATTGATCACATTTGTGCTTTTGGTGTTTTGATTTCAAATGTTCTTAATTGAATTATGAACTCTTTTATCATCCCCATGAATCAACTTAATTTCTAGGCCAAGATATTGGGTAGAAATTAAGGGGATCCTATATTAGGGGTTTTCCAAATTTATTGCATCTCTTAATCAATTGACTAAAGACCATTCGAGAGAGGATTTAGTCGATTGATTAAGCGATCATTCTCGAGGACCATTCGAGAGAGGACTCGAGTATTTTAGAGGAAAACTAAACCTTGCGTAATCGTTGTCTTTGAATCACAATTGCATTAATAATCGTTGTCCACTTTGATCCATGCTAGTAACCTTAACTCTAGTGTCTTCCTTATTCATATTTTCATCTCATACTATTTGCTAGTTCTTTGAAAATAGTTAGTTTTAGTTGTTATAAAAATCATTCAAAACCCCCAAAAACCCTTCAATTAGGTAATTTAGACTTAATAGACTTTGATTAATGCCAATTTCCCTGTGGATCGACCCTTGACTTGCCTTTACTACGTTCTTAGTAATTGCTTGTTAGGAGTTATAAATATTGTTTGAAAAGCGATTTTTGGTGCCTTAACGACACACTAAAAACCTCTTATCACTTAGGTAGTTACATCCCTTTTTATTTTTTCCCTTTTTCTATTTTTTCGGGTCCCACCTCTTTTGTATGTTCCAAACACGAAAAAATAGATAAAGGAAAAAAGAAAAATATAAAGGAATGTAACCAGGGCAAATATACAATAGAGTCAGTTACTTCCCTTTCAACTAATTTTTTTTGAAAATTTTAAATCCTTAATTTAGTGGAATAAACTGATTAAAAAATTAAAAATCCCTGATTTATAAGATGTAATGGCAATTAATTTAATTTTCTTCATGTTTTTGCACGCATCGCGTGCATATAAGGCTAGTGTTTTTTATGGCAGCAGAACAATAAGAGGCAAGGCTAACAAGTAGCTAGAGCCCTAACCGCAAGGTTATAAGTTTTAGCCACAACACTTGTACAAACCTTCCTAACAATAACATAATCAAATTATCAAACAAAGAAAACAGATTATAGACTAAATGTCGAAAGTCCTTATGCGCCTTCCCTGGGTCTTGGATACATCGGACAGTAAGAGATGAGTCAGTCTGGAACATCACATTCTGCTCACAACCCAAACAGCTGGTGCAACCTTCAAAGATGACCACGATTTTGGCATGCAAAAAGAATGAAGGCAAAGACAGGAGCAACTCCTTGAGAAATCATCCTCCCGCCGAGTCTAGCAACCCACCCCACAACAGCCTCCATCCAAGCCCCTTAGCGCCTTTCTTCCACGCCCCATCAATCTCAAAAACCGTCAAGTGGCCTTCGACAAAGCTGCCTTTACTCCACTCTTCTGCCCTGACATGATCAATACCCCCATCACTGCCAGAGCATTCTTCCTCATTACCAGCCCCCACCACCTTTCCCTTCATCTTCAAATTCCCCCGCAAAGCCCACACCCTAGTTCATTCCAAGAGAGAAAGTGGATCAAAACGCATTCCACGAAAGCATACTTCGTTTCTAGCCAGCCAAATTGCCTAAAGAATAGAAATAAAGGCACATACCATATCCTCCTCATACCCATCTGTTTGGGCCCATCAGCTGGTTAAATAATATAAATAAAAGAAGCCCATCAGCCTTCTTGGAGCTGGAAAGACTTTTTATGTAACACCCCGATAATTCTCTATTTTCCAAAATACCTTTTTATTATAAAACTTAGAAAATCATCAAAGCATTATCGCCCGTGTGATAACGTATCGGTTTACTCCGAATTTTACAGCGGAAATAAATAACTTTAAAAATAATAAACTTAGTAAACCAAAAGTCAAACTACAAAATCCAAAGTCAAAGTCAACAAACCAAAGTCAACCAAACAAAAGTCAAACTCAAACCATAAACTAAAAGTCAACTATAATAATAAAGTCAACACAAGCTCTCCATGAAAATCCCGAACCCATGATGCATCATCTTCGAACCTGAGATGGACAATGCAGTAATGATCCCGAGAGACTGCTCACCAAATGGGTCATCACAGGATCAATAAGGCATAGTCATGATCAACATACACACACAAAGCACGTAATCACCAAAGCTGAGTACTACATAATAAATAAACATAAAACCTATCATGATACTAATAAGCATTAAGGCAAGGATAAATAATAATAATATAATAACTGGTCGGGCGCGGATGTGTCGTGTGCACCGCACCCGGCCAAAGATAAAGTTTCTCCTACTCTCTTTTACACTAAGGAAGTATAATGGAAGTAGGGGTCGTATCCACAGGGAAACAGGGACGAGTTTAGTACTTAGCGTGATTCGAAACCTAGATTAAGCTAAGGGCCGAGAAACCTAATAATAAAGGGGGGGTTTCAAGTAGATTTACGAACAAACTAAAACTAACTAGCATATAAACAAAATGAGAAATCAATATGGGAAGATCTTGAATCCGATTAACATCCACTTCAATTCATTATCGATCCTTGAACCTCCACTCAATTTATTTCCATAATTATCTATTGTCGAGAATTAATCTCGTGTTCTTCTTATTCTTAGTTGAATAGCACGATCAGTGTGACTATAAAACCCTAACTAAAGGATAACCTAGTCCGATCGCGTCTAAGTTCAATCCAATAGCAGCAATAAACACAGAGAACCAACAGACCTGCTAACGTCATACAAGCGATAAACATTCAACAGTTAATTCAATTTCCCCAAGAAATAACCAAGACGATCTGCATCTAAGTTACTCCCTAGTTTGCTACCAATTGATAAAAGAATAAAACAATCCGATTCTATTCTTAAATCTAGCATTAGATTAATTACACAATCAAACTAGTAACGTTCCTAGCATAATCATGCCAAAATCATAGAAAGCAAGCATAGAAATTCAACCATAATCAAAGAAACTAAATAGAGAGGAAAGATCTCACAATAACGCTTGAAGCTCCATATTAATCTCGTTCAAGAACGGTTCAAGCTACAATCGGTATAGCATAAGCCAATCCCATAATTGAAATCTCCTAAAACTAAACTAGAAAATAAAAACTAAAAAGAGAAGACAACAAGAGAGGAGTGGAGTTTTGGAGACTCCCTCTCCTTGTGGCTGCTGCCCCCCTAGGTCCAAAATCAAGCTTGGTATTTATACTAAAGCTCAAAAATCAGCCGACATTTAGACCGACCTAGGGGTCGCGAGGTGCGAGTCTGGTCGCGAGGTACGAAGAGTGCTCTGCCTTCCGCTAATTTGGCTGGGCAAAGCAGGTCGCGAGGTGCGAGCTAGGTCGCGAGGTGCGAGCTAGCTCGCGAGGTGCGAGCAGGGAGGTCGCGAGGTGCGACCTATCTCGCGAGGTGCGACCTACTGGGTGTGCTATGGGCGAGCGCTGGGCGAGAGCTGGGCGAGCGTTGGGCTTGCGGTGCTGCTTGGCGCGCGCATGGGCGATGCTTGTGCTGGCTTGGCGATGCTCACGAGAGCTTGGTGCGGCTGTGATGGGCTAGGTGCTATGCTCGGCTATGGCTTGCGGCGATGCTTGATTGGAACATGTGGCGACGCTTGGCAAGTATAACGATGTTGAGTCGTTCCAAACACTAATGCTTCTAGGAGCTCGGAACTTTCAACTTTAACTATAATTAAAATACAAAATTCCGAACTTCCGCTAAGAGCTAAATAAAACGCAAACGTTAACACTTATGATCAAGACTCTTAGCAAAAAGCACCCAAAATATAATATAAACATCGTATAACTTGAGCGTATCAAATACCCCCACACTTGAACTTTACTCGACCTCGAGTAAACTCAAAAATGAGAATCACCAAATAAATCATCACCCAAGCCATCGACACCAACCTACACTCCCCATCAACTACATCATCATCATCACATCTTTACAAAATACGCTCAAAACCTAAACGTAAGGGATGATGATTCCCCCACACTTAGATTCAAGCTCACCTGAAATATATAAAGACGTAACAATAACAATAACCAGCAACACCAACAAGTTTAACCCACAACACCAACAAGAATCAAAATGCCAGCTTACGACACACTAAACTACCAGCTCTCCCAAACCTCCAAAAGATGACCTACTACTACAACAACTAATTTAAAATAGCAAGCCATGGAACAAAGACAAAAAGGGATAAATTCCATGCTTACTCCCAAAAACAAACAATCAACCAAAAGAATGTGAAAGCCAAAATAAATCTTCACAAAATCAAGGATGAAATAACCAACCCAACCAGAACGCTTTCCACCTTATGACACCATCTCCGCAAATGAGTTTTCAAAGTACAAAATTCTCTCTTAATCTCTTATTTTGCCTAGGAGCCTTTTCGGGTTTTCATCCTAGCTTCTCACTTTTTTTTTCATCTCTCTTCTTTTTAGGCTCACAAAACTCACCCGTTCAACTAGCTTTTTTTTTTTTTTGCATAGGCCGCCCTTTCAGGTTTTCGACCTATCCGAGCCCCCAATTTTGCCCGAGTCGCCCGCCCTTGCGGGTTTTCAACTCAGCGGGATTCACTTCATCATCATTCATATTTTATATTTTTTTATTTTTCATTTTTTTTTCATTTTTTTTTCATTTCAAATTAAAAGTAATATATACAACATAGATACATGAGAATGAGAATACCCTCCCCCCTACTTAAACTACACATTGTCCTCAATGTGTCGACAATTAAAAGAAAAAGTAAACTGAAAAAGGGGGGAAATTTGAAAATCGGGTAAATCGAAGATCGAAAACTCAAGACTCATGACAAACAATCCGTCAAACTCAAATTTCTTAGCAACACCAACTCAAATCTCATAAATCAACTCACAACCCTCTCCCTCGAATCACTCAAACAAATGAAAAACTCAAATGTTTTGAATTTGTGAGATTTTCACCTAGCTCAAGAGATCGAAAAGATACATTAACAATCTCAATCCTCTAGTGTTACCAACTCCTAGCTATTGAAGTCCTCCCAACGGGTTTTCTTTTGTGGATTTTGGTTCCAAGCGGATTAAGATTGGTTGTGGATCTTTTGTAGTGTGTGGGTGGTGGGTGAAAGAAAATTTGTTGTGGTGGTGGAAATTTGATGAGAAATAAAGAAAAAGAAAGAAAATAAAAAGGGGTCTCGGGTTTGCCTCCCGAGAAGCGCTGTTGTTTAAAGTCGTGAGCCCGACTTAGTACCTTAAGCTTAATCATTGGGTTGTGCTCCATGTGTGACAATGGTGGTTCCATGTCAATCTCCACTTCAAGTACCTGCAAAATTGATTGAGAAGAACACTTGCAATGCATCGTCAGTGCTATGAGTGTCAACCAAAAACAAAGAGCACAAGCAATACCATCCAAAAATCACGCTAAATACAAACAAGTAACACCGTTTCCTCGGCAACGACGCCAAAATTTGGTCGGGCGCGGATGTGTCGTGTGCACCGCACCCGGCCAAAGATAAAATTTCTCCTACTCTCTTTTACACTAAGGAAGTATAATGGAAGTAGGGGTCGTATCCACAGGGAAACAGGGACGAGTTTAGTACTTAGCGTGATTCGAAACCTAGATTAAGCTAAGGGCCGAGAAACCTAATAATAAAGGGGGGGTTTCAAGTAGATTTACGAACAAACTAAAACTAACTAGCATATAAACAAAATGAGAAATCAATATGGGAAGATCTTGAATCCGATTAACATCCACTTCAATTCATTATCGATCCTTGAACCTCCACTCTAATTATTTTCATAATTATCTATTGTCGAGAATTAATCTCGTGTTCTCCTTATTCTTAGTTGAATAGCACGATCAGCGTGACTATAAAACCCTAACTAAAGGATAACCTAGTCCGATCGCGTCTAAGTTCAATCCAATAGCAAGCAATAAACACGAGAGAACCAACGGACACGCTAACGTCATACAAGCGATAAACATTCAACGGTTAATTCAATTTCCCCAAGAAATAACCAAGACGATCTGCATCTAAGTTACTCCCTAGTTTGCTACCAATTGATAAAAGAATAAAACAATCCGATTCTATTCTTAAATCTAGCATTAGATTAATTACACAATCAAACTAGTAACGTTCCTAGCATAATCATGCAAAAATCATAGAAAGCAAGCATAGAAATTCAACCATAATCAAAGAAACTAAATAGAGAGGAAAGATCTCACAATAACGCTTGAAGCTCCATATTAATCTCGTTCAAGAACGGTTCAAGCTACAATCGGCATAGCATAAGCCAATCCCATAATTGAAATCTCCTAAAACTAAACTAGAAAATAAAAACTAAAAAGAGAAGACAACAAGAGAGGAGTGGAGTTTTGGAGACTCCCTCTCCTTGTGGCTGCTGCCCCCCTAGGTCCAAAATCAAGCTTGGTATTTATACTAAAGCTCAAAAATCAACCGACATTTAGACCGACCTAGGGGTCGCGAGGTGCGAGTCTGGTCGCGAGGTGCGAAGAGTGCTCTGCCTTCCGCAGATTTGGCTGGGCAAAGCAGGTCGCGAGGTGCGAGCTAGCTCGCGAGGTGCGACCTATCTCGCGAGGTGCGACCTGCTGGGCGTGCTATGGGCGAGCGCTGGGCGAGAGCTGGGCGAGCGCTGAGCTTGCGGTGCTGCTTGGCGCGCGCATGGGCGATGCTTGTGCTGGCTTGGCGATGCTCACGAGAGCTTGGTGCGGCTGTGATGGGCTAGGTGCTATGCTCGGCTACGGCTTGCGGCGATGCTTGATTGGAACATGTGGCGACGCTTGGCAAGTATAACGATGTTGAGTCGTTCCAAACACTAATGCTTCTAGGAGCTCGGAACTTACAACTTTAACTATAATTAAAATACAAAATTCCGAACTTCCGCTAAGAGCTAAATAAAACGCAAACGTTAACACTTATGATCAAGACTCTTAGCAAAAAGCACCCAAAATATAATATAAACATCGTATAACTTGAGCGTATCAATAACATTGCAGACAACTTTACTGAACTTGACTCTATAACTCAAATTAATCATAACTTAGTTTGATTAGGCAATGGAAAAAGTTGTCCAAACCAAACCAGTCTTCAATTTAGAAGACGAAGTACGGGCGCGACTCCGTACTCCCCTGACCAACGATATCGAGGAACCTTTTGAATAAAATAGGACACGGTGATGAATCCGGTCCCAAGAAAAGCCATGGACTATCACCATGTACTCCGACTCATACTAGTCTAACACTTCAGATGTGCACAAGTCTAAAGCTTATTGCTATTCACTTTCCAGTTTAGATGATTAATAAATTATTTACTTGTTATGACTCACAAAGGTAAGACAAAAAATATAATCATCAAGGATACATAAACTTCCATTTTATCTTACGATTAGATATGGTGATCATCAACTTAACAATCCAAGAATAATTCCAATTATAAATTCCATAACCATTATTTATTTGTTGATCCAAGTCAACAATCAACCAACCTTTCATAGGTTAAATAACCAACTTACCAAATAAGGCCCTCGGTCCTCATAAAGTAATTAAATAATCCAAAGGGAACAACATAATCCAATAACAACATAATTATTAATCTCTCATGTGAATTAATAAAATAAAGTTTCCAATCCCATATGCTTGCATCAAACATCCATACAAACATAATATAATCATCATAATCAACATGCTTCATACAATGGCATAAAGCATGCAATTTCACTTGGATATAAATCACATATGAACTATAAATAGTTCCCTATACATGATACTATATACATCCCATCCTTAGGACATGATACTAATCCAACCCACACAAACTTATGTATGTACCTTGTGGAAACAAAATTCGAGGCCACTTTAACAAGCTTAAAAGTCGCCTAAAGAGAATTCTCCGCCTACCAATAATCAACATAACAACAAATCAATACTCTATAAATTTCAAGCAATATTAAAATACTTTAAACCCTCTTTAAAAGTGTTTAAAAACCTTTTCCATTATTAAAACTTCAATTATTAATACTTCCTAGTATAGTACTACTATACTAGTCATTAAAAACCCCTAAAAACTCATACTTTGATAATTAAAACTCCATCATAAGCATACTAACAAAATTTCCAGCAACCTATAATGTATTTAAAATCCTTTAAAATATACTTAGACATAATCAATATCATAAGAGTACTCAATTTCATAAACTATAATATACTACTATGATTTTCCAACTCATAAAACCCTAAAAATCCATACTTTGATACTCAAAACCCTAGTTTAAACATAACTAATAAATCTGAAATTTTAATCACTTCACTATATAATTTACATAATCTGAAATTATATTTAAATCATCAAACTTTAACTTTAAACATGAAAACATTAAATCAATCCTTAAAAATACAACTTTTAACATTAATTAAAAATAGAGAATGAAGAAATAACCAAAGAGAAGAGAGAGGGAGGAAACACGGCACGGAGGACAGGCGGCGCCGCCGGCGGGCTGCTGCTATCGGTGCTCGGCGGCGGTGGTCCGGCTGGTGGCTGCCGAAGCACACGAAGAAGAGAGGGAAGAAACCGAGAGAGAGAAGAAGAAGAGGAGAGGACCGAAAAGAGGGAGAAGGAAGAGAGAGAAAATAAGTGTGGGGAAAATTTTGGGGTTTTGGGGTTTATATAGTTTACCCTTTTTGGGCTTCGGAACTTGTGTTTGGGTTTTAATAATATTTAATGATTGAGTACTTAGGAATAGTTGGGTTTCTCTAACCCAATTTAAAATCCTTTTTACTAAGCTCAAAGATGTTTACGCTATTTAAATAATTTTCAAAGCATGGCTAAATAAAAAATGTGATTACTTAAAATCATTTAAATAATTCTTTTGACTTTCAAGTAGTCAACCTTAAAAGAAATAAATCATTTTAACATTAAAATATATATAATATACTTTAAAGTGTATTTACAAAATTCATAAAATTACGGGGGATTACAATCTACCCCTCTTAAAAGAAGTTTCGTCCCGAAACTTGGCAAGAAAACCCTCACAGCTTCAAATTTTTTGATGTAAACTTTCATTTGGAATTACTTGTGTCACAGTGTGTGCACACTTTTACCAACTTTAAAACCACTTGTGTTACCCATGCACATATTTTCCATGCGGAGAACCAATTTATTTTGCACCAACATGTGCAAATCGCCAAAATAAGCATAAAAATGCATAAAAGTACCATTATAATAAGGCAAAAAGCGCGAAATTCTATCGCATTCTACCCCCCTTAAAGAAAACGAGTTACGCCCACGTAACTCACCTCAATAAAATAAATCTGGATACTTTTTCTTCATTTCATCTTCGACTTCCCACATTGCCTCTTCAAACTCATGGTTAGACCAAAGCACTTTTACAATATGCACATCTTTATTGCGTGTACTACGCACCTTTTTATCCAAGATTTTCACAGGTCTTTCCTCATACGTGAGGCTACTATCAATTTCAATTCTTTCAGGCTCTAAAACATGATTCTCATCAGCGATATATCTCTTGAGTTGAGAAATATGAAACACATCGTGCATTTTCTCAAATTCCATTGGCAACGCCAACTTATAAGCTACCTTCCCAATTCTTTGCAAAATCTCATATGGGCCAACATACTTAGCACTTAGCTTGCCCTTTTTACCAAATCGCATCACCCCTTTAGTCGGCGACACTTTCAAAAACACTTTATCACCAACTGCGAATTCATCTTCCCTTCGCTTCAAGTCAGCATAACTCTTCTGCCTATCCTAAGCAGCTTGAATTCTAGCCTGAATCAACTTGACATTCTTAACAGTCTCGTCAATAAATTCCATCCCCAATACTATATTCTCACTAAAATCATTCCAGTAAATGGGACTTCTACACTTTCTTCCATATAACGCCTCAAAAGGAGTCATCTTAATGCTCGCATGATGACTATTGTTATACGAAAACTCAATCAAGTCTAAGTGATCTTCCCAACTACCTTGGTAATGAATTGCGCACGCTCTCAAATGAATTGTGCACGCTCTCAACATATCTTCCATAGTCTGATTGGTCCTTTCAGTCTGACCATCGGTCGCAGGATGAAAAGCAGTGCTCATCTTCAACGTAGTTCCAAGATTCAACTGGACCTTTTGCCAAAATTACGAGAGGAATCTCGAATCACGATTTGAAATAATGTCCGTCGGGACTCCATGCAGTCGCACCACATGCTTGATGTACGTCTTTGTAAGTTGCTTCTTCTTCCATGTCTCTTTAATCGGAACGAACACGGCGGAATTCGTCAGACAGTCCACGATAACCCAAATAGTATCATTGCCATTTCTCGTCTTCGGCAAAGCAGTAACAAAATCCATGGATATAGAATCCCACTTCCATCCAGGAACCTCTAAGGATTGAACTTTCCCCATTGGTCTCTTATGGTCTATCTTCACTTTTCGACGAAGTCGGACACTTTGACACGAACTCAGCGACTTCACGCTTCATATTCGGCCACCAATAAATCTCTTTAAGATCCTTATACTACTTGTCACCCACAGGGTGCACAGAATATGGAGTGTTATGCTCCTCATCCATAAGCCTTCTCTTAAGCTCTTCACGTTTTTGTGGTATACACCACCTTCCCTTAAACCTTAAGCTTCCACCATCATGAATCTTAAAGTCAACTTCCTTTCCTTGCTTCATCTTCTCCTTAATCTTATCTAGGTGCTCGTCTCCAACTTGACCCTCTTTGATCTCATCGAAAACTGACAACCCCAATAATAAAGCACTCAATCTTGCCTCGATCTCCCCAGGATTTAGAATTTCTAGGCTAAGCCTTTGCATATCTCGGCACAAATCCTCAGGAACTACCAACACATTCATGCTATGGCTCAACTTCCTACTCAAAGCATCGGCAACTACATTCACCTTCTCTTCATGATACTGGATATCTAGGTCATAATCTTTGATCAATTCTAGCCATCTTCTCTGCCTCATATTGAGATCCTTTTGGGTGAAAATGTACTTCAAACTCTTATGGTCGGTAAAGATCTTACAAGTCCCCCCATATAGGTAATGTCTCTAAATCTTCAAGGCAAAAATAATAGCAGCTAACTCTAGATCATGGGTAGGATAATTAGACTCATACGGTTTCAACTAACGCGATTCATAGGCTATCACCTTCACATTCTGCTGCAGAACACATCCCAAACCATTCTTCGAATCATCACTATACACCTCGAATCCTTCATTCCCATCAGGCAGGGTTAAAACAGGTGCAGAGGTCAAACGCTCCTTCAAAATCTGAAAAGCTTCCTCGCACTTCTCACTCCACTCAAATTCTGACTCTTTCTTCATTAAATTAGTCATTGGCCTTGCTATCTTCGAGAAATCTCTCACAAATCTCCTATAATAGCCATATAATCCCAGAGAACTCCTAATCTAACACATTCTTCGGAGTAGGCCACTCACTAACAGCTTGAATCCTTGCAGGATCCACATAAGCTCCTTCTTTAGACACATAATGACCCAAAAATGCTACTTTCTCCAAACAGAACTCAGACTTAGAGAACTTGGCATACAATTGGTTCTTCCTAAGCGTCTCCAATATTATCCTCAAATGTTCATCATGCTCCTCTTCACTCTTGGAATAAATCAAGATATCATCAATGAATACCACAACGAACTTATCTAAGAACTCATGGAAAATCCTATTCATCAAATCCAAAAATATCGCCGGAGCATTGGTTAGTCCAAACGGCATCACAGTAAACTCATAATGACCATAACGCGTCCTAAACACAGTCTTTGGTATATCCTTATCAGCTACTCTCAATTGGTGATACCCTGAACGCAAATCAATCTTTGAAAACATACTCGCTCCATTCAACTGATCGAACATGTCATCTATCCTAGGCAAAGGATACTTGTTCTTAATAGTTACATTGTTTAACTCCCTATAGTCAATGCACAACCTCATACTTCCATCTTTCTTCTTCACAAACAATAAAGGAGCTCCCCAAGGCGACGCACTAGGCCTAATATAACCTTTATCCAACAGTACAGTTCTTGCAACTGCGTCTTCAGCTCGCTCATCTCAGGAGGTGCCATTCTATATGGTGCCTTAGAAATAGGTGCAGTGCCAGGAACTAAGTCTATGGTGAACTCAACGGCTCTTTCAGGCGGCATACCAGAAATCTCTCTTGGAAACACATCCATAAACTCATTCACAATTGGTACGTCCTCAATCTTCAATCCAACCTCTTTACTTACATCTTGCACACTACAGAAAAACAACTCACATCCATTCTTCAACAACTTCTTCACTTGCATCGCAGAAATAACCCCAAAGCTCTTAGGCTTCCCAAAACGTCGATACGAAGTCAACTTCCCCAAAGGGCTTTTCAACACTACTTTCTGAGCTTCACAATCTATTTTGGCCTTATAGAAACCTAACCAATTCATCCCAAGAATAACGTCTAGATCTCCCAGATTGAATTCTATCAAATTAGAAGGAAATACACAGTCTCCTATCTTCAGAGGTAAGTCTCTATACAACTTGGTACACCTTATGACTTCTCCAGTAGGTATACTAATAGGCAGGTCAATTACATCAAAGTCTACCAACCCCAAACTTTTAATAACGGACGACGAAATAAACGAATAGGTCGCCCCATAATCAAATAACGCTTTAACGAGAACGAAGTTAATAGAGAAAGTACCAGAAACTACGTCGGCAGATCTTTCAGCTTCATTGCGACTCATCACGAACAGAGCTTTACTCTGGTTGTTGTTGTTGCTCTCACTAGCAGGCTTACTGAAGTTTCCTTGGTTGTTCTGCGCCCCTACAGGCTTCGAACCTTGGTTTCCTGATTGGTTGATCCCAGACCTTCCCTGAGTACCACTCCCATTACCATTTTATTCTTTCCTTTGCTTGGTGAAGCACTCAAACTCTCTATGCCCCTTCTTTTGGCAGTAATGGCAGGTTACTAGGTCTCCCTTACAGTCTCTACCAGGGTGGTTCTTGTTACACTTCTTACAGTTGTAACTCCTTTCAGACTGGCCCTTATTATTAAAGCGTTGACCATTCCTTCCTTGGAAATTTCCATTCCCATTTCTATTCCTCTTAAAATTAGGGCTGGCAATCAGGTCGGGTTGGGTCAGTTTCAGGTCGACCTGATTTATATTTCAGGTCACTTACCCCTGACCCAAACCCGACCTGATTCTAATTTCAGGTTGAAAACCGTAACCTGAACCCGACCTTATATGTTTCGGGTTGACCCGAAACCAACCCAAAATGACCTGAAATAAAAATCTAAATATCCAATGATCAAAATTCAAAACGCTGCCAACTTCATTCAACATGTTCAAGTTTCAACATTCAACATTCAACATTCAAAGCCATAAATTGGCCACCAACTTCAAATTACAAAACATAAATTCAAGATTTTAAGTATAGTAACCACAATCATCAAATCAAAATTAATAAGAATAATAATGATGATAATAAACATCTCAAATAAGAACGAAATGAAAGAGAAACGAAATGTATACCGATTTCAGCACATAAATAAAAACATCTCAAACCATCTCAAAACAAAATGTTGAATGTTGAAACATCTCAAACCAGAGACGAAAAAAAACAACAAAAGAAGAAATTTGACAAAAAGAAAACATAAATAGAGAAAACTCATAGAAGAAGAAGATTTAGAAGAACTTACAAGTTACGAGTTGAATAGTTGATGAAGACTTGAGGAATTTCGCACACCTTGAAGAATTTCGCACAAATTTGCAGGCCGTAGAGAGTAGAGACTGAGTGAGACTTCGTCGTTTCGCAATTCGCACAGCTTGAAGAATTTCGCACTCTAGGGTTTTGAGTTGAGGTGTGAGAAAAGAAAAGTGACAAGTGGAAAAGGAAAACGGCGGAGTGAGACTGAGGCCTAAGGGTTTAGAAATCTTTAAGATCCAAAAAGGCAAAAATTGGGCTTGGCAGTTGGCCCAATATAAGTAACATTAGTAACCCAACATAATAATGTAATATAGTTATTTTTAAATCAGGTCATTTCGGGTTATTTTCAGGTTGAAAAACTCAACCTGAACCTAACCCATTATATTTTCAGGTCGGGTTGGGTCGACCAATTTTTTTTTTCGGGTCGAAAATCTCAACCCAAACCCGGAATTTTCAGGTCAGTTTCAGGTCGGGTTATCAGGTTGGGTCAGTTTTTGCCAGCCCTACTTAAAATTTCCATGATTTCCACCAGAATTGAAATATTTTCTTTTCTCACCCACTACATCATTCTTCTTGTCAAGCCTCGACTGAAGACCATAAATATGGGCGGCTCTTCCATACACAACATCTAGGGATGCAAAAGTCTCACCACCTAACCCCAGTTGGTTTTCTTCAGTCAAACCATGCTCAAATCTCTGAGCCTTTAGCTCATTAGTAAATACTACCTCAGGTGCAAATCTAGACAATGCTATGAACTTGCTATAATACTCAGAAATGGTCATACTCCCCATCCTAAGGTTTATGAACTCCTGAGCCTTTTGTTTCCTCATAAAAGTAGGGTAAATTTTCCTCTTAAAGCAGTAATAAAGGAATCCCAATTAAACCCTTTAACAACACTAATTCTAGTTCCATTGTCTTTCCACCATAACTCAGCCTCATCTTTTAGATACAACACAACTTGACCTACTTTCATAGCCTCGGGATAATTTACAGCCCCAAAAATCTTTTCAAACTCCCTAATCCAACTCTCTAAGAAGGCAGGGTCAGCTTGCCCCTTAAAGTACGGCGGCTTAAACTTAGCTAGTCTTTCAAACATGTCCCCAGTAGGGTCAGGACGCTCAGCTCTTTCGTGAGTCAAATTCTCTGCCAATAGGCGAATAGCAGAAGCTAAGGTGTTATCGTTGTTTGCCATTCTACTTCGCGACCTGAAATTTAACGTAAATCTACTTTAGGTTTCGGTTCACAATTTATTGCCATTCTCTGTGAAAGCATCACTTGATTTGACCATACAAGGTCGCATCAACATACAATTCTTTATGAAATCACAACATCATTAAGTTCACACACTATGAACCATAACAACCATATACTCATTCATGAATATATTCACATCACCAATTCATATATATATATATATATATATATATATGAGGATAAAATAAAATTCAATCATAACAATAAAATAAAATATTCCTCATTCGCGTACTAAAATAAATTCTTGCTCACTTGAATAGCTAAATAATCACTTTTATTCCTCAAAAAGATGATAATAACATTTTTTTTCCAATCCATAACAACTATACTTATTCCTTAACCAAGATAAAGATACTAAAGCAAGAAACTTAAACCATTATTACTTGACTATTTATCCAACAACTAATCTTAAAGCATAAGTAAAAAGTCTATGGAGATACATTATCAGTCTCATCTTCCGAGTCTTCATCGTCCTCATCTTCTTCTGAAACTGAAAAATTTGGTTCACCAAAAACAGATCTCATAATGACATAATAAATACCCTTTCGGGTCTGCCCCCTAGCACGGTCAAAATCCTGAATAACCTTATCATCGCTATCAGGACTGCTAACTTTCAAAATACGGCGCATCTCCAAATCTACGCTAGTGTAGCTATCACCATCAGAATCAGACTCTATATCGGACTCATCATCACTCAAAACAATTGGGTTGAAGTAGCTTCCTAGTCGAGCAGCTTGACTATCAGACATGACTAGAGATCCTATAACAGATGAATACGACATCTATAAGTAAATAATACCCTCACTTAGCGTAAATTCCCAACAATAACCGTAAGCAAGAATAAACAAACAGTTAAAAGCATAAGAATTACATTGAACAGTTATGCAAATAAGAAAAACATAAACATGCTGAACTAAATATTTAAATGCAGACATATAATATATATATCCTATATGCTCTTCTTATACTACCCATCTCTCACAAAATTAATAAAGGAACTAAAATAAACTAGAAGTACTAAAATCAACAACTAGTAAACAATATATATAATTTCCGAAAATATGGAAAGGATCGAAAAAATTTAAAATGAAAAATTTTCGGACTTTTTTAAAAAAAAAAAAATTCCGAACCGAATAAAAAAAAATTTCGGACCTCTAAAAAAATTAATAATTCGAACCAAATAAAATAAAATATTTCGAACCAAAAATAATTTCGAACCTATTTTTAAAATTTGAAACATGTTTCGAAAAAAAATGATGTAGGCACAACAATTAAGTAGAAAGCTCGTTTTCTATGAAATTCATTTTAAGTAACTAGGCGCCTAAAATTTTAAGGTTGGCAAGAAAGACCAATAAAAACCAAGCTCCTAGATACCACTTTGTAACACCCCGACAATTCTCTATTTTCCAAAATACCTTTTTATTACAAAACCTAGAGAATCTTCAAAACATTATCGCCCGTGTGATAACGTATCGGCTTACTTAGAATTTTGCAGCGGAAATAAATAACTTTAAAAATAATAAACTAAGTAAACCAAAAGTCAAACTCCAAAAACCAAAGTCAAAGTCAACCAAACCAAAGTCAACCAAACCAAAGTCAAACTCAAACCATAAACTAAAAGTCAACTATAATAATAAAGTCAACACAAGCTCTCCACGAAAATCCCGAACCCATGATGCATCATCTTCGAACCTGAGATGGACAATGCAGTAATGATCCCGAGAGACTGCTCACCAAATGAGTCATAACAGGATCAATAAGGCATAGCCATGATCAACATACACACACAAAGCACGTAATCAGCAAAGTTGAGTACTACATAATAAATAAACATAAAACCTATCATGATACTAATAAGCATTAAGGCAAGGATAAATAATAATAATAATAATATAATAACATTGCAGACAACTTTACTGAACTTGACTCTTTAACTCAAATTAATCATAACTTAGATTGAATAGGCAATGGAAAGAGTTGTCCAAACCAAACCAGTCTTCAATTAGAAGACGAAGTACGGGCGCGACTCCGTACTCCCCTGACCAACGATATCGAAGAACCTTTTGAATAAAATAGGACACGGTGATGAATGTGGTCCCACGAAAAGCCATGGACTATCACCATGTACTCCGACTCATACTAGTCTAACACTTCAGATGTGCACAAGTCTAAAGCTTATTGCTATTCACTTTTCCAGTTTAAGTGATTAATAAATTATTTACTTGTTATGACTCACAAAGGTAAGACAAAAAATATAATCATCAAGGATACATAAACTTCCATTTTATCTTAGGATTAGATATGGTGATCATCAACTTAACAATCCAAGAATAATTCCAATTATAAATTCCATAACCATTATTTATTTGTTGATCCAAGTCAACAATCAACCAACCTTTCATAGGTTAAAAAACCAACTTACCAAATAAGGCCCTCGGTCCTCATAAAGTAATTAAATAATCCAAAGGGAACAACATAATTCAATAACAATATAATTATTAATCCCTCATGTGAATTAATAAAATAAAGTTCCCAATCCCATATGCTTGCATTAAACATCCATACAAACATAATATAATCATCTTAATCAACATGCTTCATACAATGGCATAAAGCATGCAATTTCACTTGGATATAAATCACATATGAACTATAAATAGTTCCCTATACATGATACTATATACATCCCATCCTTAGAACATGATACTAATCCAACCCACACATACTTATGTACGTACCTTGTGTAGACGAAATTCGAGGCCATTTTAACAAGCTTAAAAGTCGCCTAAAGAGAATTCTCCGCCTACCAATAATCAACATAACTACAAATCAATACTCTATAAATTTCAAGCAATATTAAAATACTTTAAACCCTCTTTAAAAGTGTTTAAAAACCTTTTCCATTATTAAAGCTTCAATTATTAATACTTCCTAGTATAGTACTACTATACTAGTCATTAAAAACCCCTAAAAACTCATAATTTGATAATTAAAACTCCATCATAAGCATACTAACAAAATTTCCAGCAACCTATAATGTATTTAAAATCCTTTAAAATATACTTAGACATAATCAAAATCATAAGAGTACTCAATT
The DNA here is from genome assembly GCA_947648045.1 of Beta corolliflora. Lineage (NCBI taxonomy): Eukaryota > Viridiplantae > Streptophyta > Magnoliopsida > Caryophyllales > Amaranthaceae > Beta > Beta corolliflora. The sequence continues at coordinate 1,440,753 of CANSZD010000019.1, forward strand.
TCATAAACTATAATATACTACTATGATTTTTCAACTCATAAAACCTTAAAAATCCATACTTTGATACTCAAAACCCTAGTTTAAACATAACTAATAAATCTGAAATTTTAATCACTTCACTATATAATTTACATAATCTGAAATTATATTTAAATCATCAAACTATAACTTTAAACATGAAAACATTAAATTAATCCTTAAAAATACAACCTTTAACATTAAATAAAAATAGAGGAGGAAGAAATAACCTAAGAGAAGAGAGAGGGAGGAAACACGGCAAGGAGGATGGGCGGCGGCGCCGGCAGGCTACTGCTGCCGGTGCTCAGCGGCGGTGGTCCGGCTGGTAGCTGCCGAAGCACACGAAGAAGAGAGGGAAGAAACCGAGAGAGAGAAGAAGAAGAGGAGAAGGCCGAAAAAAATGGAGGGAGAAGGAATAGAGAGAAAATAAGGGTGGGGAAAATTTTGGGGTTTTGGGGTTTATATAGTTTACCCTTTTTGGGCTTAGGAACTTGTGTTTGGGCTTTAATAATATTTAATGATTGAGTACTTAGGAATAGTTGGGTTCCTCTAACCCAATTTAAAATCCTTTTTACTAAGCTCAAAGATGTTTACGCTATTTAAATAATTTTCAAAGTATGACTAAATAAAATATGTGATTACTTAAAATCATTTAAATAATTCTTTTGACTTTCAAATAGTCAACCTTTCAAGAAATAAATCATTTAAACATTAAAATATATATAATATACATTAAAATGTATTTATAAAATTCATAAAATTACGGGGGATTACATTTTACCATAAAAAGGAGACAATTTTCACAAAAGATGGGATGTTGTTTCTTAGGTTTTTCTGTCTGGAAAACCACCAATAGTGTAAAAGGTGATTGTCTCATCAATACATAGGTATTCAATTATCACCAAGAAAACCCATAGCATCTCTCTCTACCACATTCACATCTGACTTGAGCGTCAGATGGGAGTTCCCGGAAAAACCCCCGGGCCAGTTTGATTGTATTTTGTAGGATCTCCGGTGACAAGACCCTCGGGATTTCAAATCTTCTAGGAATTTCAGACTCTCAGCAACTTTCACTCTTTTGACCAGTTTCTAGACAGAAATAGTTTGGCGCCGTCTGTGGGGATACAACATCTCAAAGTCACATATTGAGAGCAACATCGCACCCCCCCGGAAGAAAGTCAACTCGAGCTCCTCCCCTGAGTCAAGCAACTCCAATTCGATCATCGTCTAACCATGTGATCGTGGAGTCCTTCCGTCCCGAGGACGAGGGATCTACCCCTCGGGATCTTGAGGAGCAACCCATATCTCGAAACCAGTTTCCCCTGAACAGGCCTCAAGTCCTAACCATAGCGAACCTAGAGAGGGTAACTCAACAACTTAATGAGAACATGCAACGGAGCTTACAAGAACTCGGGATACCCAATCTCAATCAACGAGTATCCTTGTCTAACACCGAAGGTCCTCGTGAAGAGGCCAGAGGTCAGGGGCAAGCTCAATAAGGGCCCCACTTTGATATCCCTCGTTGGGATGACCAACAAGCAAGAAGAGGAGAGCCTCAGAGTCTCGGTAGGCTCGGGATGTCGATGCCCAGCGAATTTTAGAAGAAAACCGACTAAGGCGCTGAGAGCAACACGCTCACAACATAATCAATAACTGTCGTGAGGCAAGCAAGAAGGAGAAAACTCGCCAGGAGGACCATGAAGCCTCTCGGACTCCTCGGATGGAACGAGAAGGTACCCATCTCGGTTCAGAAAGGGATATAACGAAGCGGATAGGAGATTCAGCACCACCACGTAATTGGGACCCAATCCTTGTTAACCGAGGGGTGCTCAACTTTATGACACCCTTCAGTTGGGAATATGGAGGTTCCAAATCCCAGCAAAGTTAAGGTCCTTCTAATTGAGTAATACTCGAGAACGACGGACACCGATGACCATATGGCAGCTTACAAGGCACAGATGAGAGTACAAACTAGCTGCGAGGTGGCTTGGTACATGTATTTCCCGACAATGCTCAAAGGGTTGTCCCTAATTAGTTGGTTCTCGGGATTATCTCCCGACATCATCACCAACTTCTCAGTGTTAGAAGCTTTGTTTCACCAACACTTCATAATTGGTCGTAGACACAAGAAAACCAGCATTCACCTTATGTCAATCAAGCAGTAAGAACATGAAAGCTTAGGCGACTACATCAAAAGATTCAATGAAGAATCTCTGAAGATTTCCGAGCTCTAAGATGGAGTAGCTTTCACCGCATTGATGTCGGGGCTCCGGCAAATTCAGGTGGTCACTCGCAGAGAGTGAAGTAATGATATTAACAGAGACTATGGCTCGGGCCCAGAAATTTATCCAAGCCTCGGATATTTGCAAACCGGTGGGGGAAAAGCGAAAAAGCGGAAGGAAGAAACCCCTTATCAAGAATCAAACAAGGGCAGCTGGAACAATAATCCTCAACCGAGATCATACAATGGGAATGACCCTCATTTCAATAGAAATCGGAGAGAGATCTACCTGGATCTCAAAGGTAAATCAGTTTTGCCCACTCCTACCCCCCGAGGACCTCCAAGGACAGAAGGGACAAAAGGTTATGGTGTGAATATCATAGAGAATGCGGACGCACCACCAAGGATTGTTGGGAACTAAAAAAAGTCCCTAGACCACTTGGCGTACCAAGGGAAGCTGAATAGATATTTGACGGACTCTCGGGGTGGCAAAGAGAAAGAGACCCGAAATGGCAGCGACAACATCGAGCGTTACATGATGTTGGAGATCGATCCCACTGAACTGACTTGCCCAGTAATGACCTTCAGAGAGCCTAGCCGGCCCATCTACACCCTACATGATGACCCCTCGTCATAGAAATGAAAATAATCAACTCTAAAATCATGAGAGTGGTAGTCAACAGTGGCTTCTCGACCAACATCATCACATTGGACTGTCTCCAGAAGCTCAAGTATACCAAGAGAGATGTCACCCCGATCAGCCGACCACTAATAGGATTCGGGGGAGGCTCACTGCATCCTGTCGGAACCATCAAGCTGCCCGCAAGATTGGACGAAAGGGGGAAGGGTAGAAGCCTACCAGTTGACTTCCTGGTGGTGGATACCCCGCTACCCTACAACGTCATCATAGGTCGACCCACGTTGAATAAAGTTAAAACAGCAATCTAAGTGTACCTATTCCTCATGTAGTATGAGACAGACGAGGGCAAGGTCGGGAAAGTCTATAGGGACCAGTAGACAATAAGAGAGTGCTATACAAATAATGTCAAGACAGTGGCTACCCCTGAAGAGGAACGTCCAAGAAAAAGGAAGAGAGAAAACTCCGAAGGCGACCCTAACTGTCTCGGGATTTACCTCTCAGAAAACCCAAAGTTGTACGACTGACTTCAACCGATCGAAGATGATGAAGAAGTGATAATTGATGAAAACCTCGGGTATAAGCTAAGGGTAGGCACAAGTACCAACACTCAGTTGAGAAACAAGCTAATTTAGACCCTGCACGACTACAAGGATGTGTTTGCATACTCCACCTCGGACATGCAACGGCTAGACCCCAGCTTTGCTTATCATGAGCTGAACATCAAGGGAGGATTTCGACCTATCAAGCAAAAGCTCAAGCATCAAGGTCCCAAGACGAAGGCGGCGGCCGCAGAGATTAAGAAGTTGATGGAAGCGGGCATCATTGAAGAGTGTCAGTACACTAAGTGGTTAGCTAACGTGGTCCTGTTAAATTATTCATGGATCGGACGACCCACTAAACCCGCCCAGCCCAGCCAGCTAATATTAATGGGCGGGTATGGACAACCTCAAATATACGCGAGATAGCCCGACCGACCCGTTTATCATAAAATTTATTTTCTACAAAATTTAATTTTTTAATCTTACTAATTTAATTGCTCTTGTGTTGCTTTATGTTTTGGAACATATAATTTACTTGTACTAATATAGATTTGGGTAACATATACTTATATTTCTTATTACCTTTATAACTTAATCTGTTAATAATTTGTCTTCTTCTAACATTTTTCTTACGAGAATTTTCAACTCTCTTTATCTTACATTGTGATATCAAACTTCTTTTTTATTTTAGCCAAAAATTATGATTTATTAATCTATAAATATCAAAGGAAATAAACAAGAGTTATTTGAAAAAAAAATACAAGTATTTCAAGCCCGCTCGTTTAATTGGGCGGGTCATGGACAAGTAATTAGGCCCGCATAAACGGGCTTGGTCTAGGCATGTTAGGCCCGTTGGACAAAAATTTAAGAATGAGCCCGGCCCGCAACCTGCCCAAGCCCGCAAATGATCACCTCTACTGGTAAAGAAGTCCAATGAGCTTGGTGCTTGTGCGTCGACTTTAATGACCTGAACAAGGCCTGCCCCAAAGACAACCTCCCTCTGCCAAAAATTGACAGACTAGTAGATTCAACTGCTGGCCATGAGTTGCTTAGTTTTATGGATGTCAACGCTGGTTACCATCAGGTCCTGAAGGCGGAAAAGAATCGCATACAAATAGCCTTCGTGACCGCCCAAGGCGTGTATTGCTATAAAATGAAGTCCTTCGGGCTAACAAAACGCAGGGGTAACCTATTAGCGCACGATCAACAAGGTCTTTGAGAAGCAGCTCAGGAGAGACATTGAAGTATATGTAGATGATTGTTGACACATAATCGTGTCTCCCCATTTAAGGATCCGATGATGAAACATACCGCGGTCTTAATTGGTCCGACCCAAGGGCAGAGCAGTCCGAAAAGCCAACCCAAAACTATTTCGAAAAGTGTTAAAGTCCTGTTTTATAGCCCAATTAATTATTCATAATAATTAATTGTATTTTGAGCCCAATCCATTGAAAAGCCCAATTAATTATTTAATAATATGTAATTAAATAAAATAAATATTTTCAAAAGATATTTTTTATAGTTAAAATCAGAATTTATCTCGTAAAATCAGATATCCGTAATTAAAAGATAAAAGAAAATCATTAAAACGCGTTTTTATAAAAAAAAACTGTCAAAACGTGTCAAAAACAAGCACTGCGCTGAGCGCACCAACGTGTGCTGAGCGCAGCTGACTGTGCCGAGCGCAAGCCTAGCGCCGAGCGCACGTGTCCTGACACGTAGACTTCGCCTAGCGCACGACCTGCGCCAGGCGCACAAAACTGCCATGTAGACTTCTGTGTCATATGTGTCAGGTGCACTAATCTGCACTTGACACGTGGATCTCTGACTCATTCAGAGTCCTGCGTAAAGCGCAGTTCTCTGCGTGAGACGCGGCTTTTCTTTCTTATCTTTTTTCAAAGCGCGTACCACGTGTACACTTTCTATTGGACATGCCACGTCATGCACTTGACACGTCAGCCTGCCCCCCGGCGCAGCTGGCGCGTGAGGCGCAGTGTCATTTTCCCTATAAATAGGCCTGATTTCCGTACAGATTTAAGAACGAATTTTTCACATTAACACAATTCGAACTCGGCGAATACTTCACGAACCTCTCTACGAACTACAAAACTCCCCTACAAAATTCATACTTTTAAATACAAATACATTCAATTTACATACATTCAAACATTCCGATTTTCAGGCTTCACGATTGCTCGTCCCGAAGGTTGTCAATCTTGCAGACCCAAACCACGATATAATCCCGAGGGTCCTTGAATAAATTCTTTATTTTTATATTGAAGTTACTAACTGTTTCTTTCCTGATGTAGATCTTTAATATAAAATCGTTCTACTGTATATTCTAAACATTTTTCCTTCTTTTTATTTATTTTTATATATTATCATATGCTTGCCTGATCATTCTATTCATATTATATGATTGTCCTGTTTTAATGCTTTTATCACCCCACATGTTATTTTTGTTAATCAAGACCTAAAGAACTGTTCTAACATTAATCAGATTAATTTGGACAACCTGTTAGGTTCCCTGTAAATTGATTGCCTAATAACATATCACAAAAAAATAGTCTTATTATGAGTTTCCTGAACCAACCTAGACTAATTATTTTTTAGGGTGCTTAAAACATTACTTGGTTATTCTTTTGCATAAAATTTGCAATGAATCGATATTTAGTAGAGGCCAACTCTGGGCGAATGTGGTTCATTATGACTATATTCGTACCCTCACCCCCGAACTCAATCTTTGGTTCATTATGACCATCTATGGAGTCAGGACGGGAAAATCTACATTGGATAATTTGTCCCAACGGTTTTCCCATATTCAATTAGGTTTATGATTCTTCCTAAAAAGAATTGTTGGCGACTTCTTTCAAAATAATTTTCAATAAAACCTTAACAATGGGGTAGTCAAATCTAATAAAAGCGTTCACATCGCGTAGGCGAAATAAAAACACGCCTATAATTTGGCGACTCTGCTCGGGAGGATTTTAAAAAAATTATTTTTAAATGAGTGGGTGAAACTTGAAAAATACGATTCATTCTCTTTTTATGCCATAGAATAATATACTGTTTTGCATATGCATGACTATTGTTAAGCCACCATAAGGACAATCTACCTTGCCTCATTAGCATATGTTCTATGTGTGAGGTCACCCCCGAGGGGTTTGCGCTTTATCCTTCCAAAAAGCTTCCTGAGCGATAGTATTGGATCTTAGTCATAAGCAAACCTACCCAACCATGGCATTGTTCTCTTGTTCCTGACTTGAGAACTGGAGTGCGTCTTACACGTGGCCACCTCTTTAAGCAGGGGTACGAAGCGTAGGATCAATCTCTTAGTCATGGACCTTTTCAGACTGAACCTAAACATGACCAATAGTTTCAAACATAGAACTGGACTTTAGGTTGAGAACTTTTGCATCCATGTTATATGACATTTGCTTGTGATTGCAATTTTTGCCTGCTATTATCTTGTCAAATTTTAGTCGTTGTGCATTGCGTCTAAAAGTCGCGTCTAAATAACAAACAAAAAAATCGTCAATTGACCAAAACGGCGCCTAAATCCCCGAAAAACATGTCGGGGGAGTAGTGCGCCAAGCACATTAAGTTGCGCCTGGCGCACCACTCCCTCGCCAGACGCACGGCCGTGCGCCGCGTGCAACGATGCTGCGCGGCACGCAGTCTGTGCATCGCACGCTTTTCGTCGATTTAGTCGTCATAATGGTCGATCCTATGTTCAGTCCTATGTTTGTCTGTCTGCATTCACGTAGTACATGGTCTAATCAAAGCTCTCACCTAATTCAAAAAAAAAGTGGTCTTCTCATGCAAGGTCGAGTCTGTCCAAAAAAAAGTGCATCTAGAAAATTGGTCATAGTAGAGTTAGAGTCATCATGCATATCTACCTCTTCCCACCTTCTCCCAGCTGTTCAACTAATCTTCGCTATCAATCATACACCATATTCTATTCTACTCTTTTTCGAAAAGCATTTATTAAACACCATCATACATGACATTTAAAAAAAAATTATTTTCAAAATTAATTCATCATCTTTTCCTAATAAAAGATAAAAACAAGGGGTTCCTTTCGAAAATGAATTTCAAAAAATTCTAAGCCCATTCCAAACACCTTCAATTCAATCCAATCAACCAAATCCAATTCACTTGCATTCATTCTAGGCCCATGTGCATTAGAGTCCATTTTGAATTCATATTAGGTCCTTTAAAATTTGAGTCCATGCATATTAGGCCCGCTAGCATTAGAGTCGATCTTAGGCCCACCTAAGTCTAGTTCAAGTCAAAGCTAGGCCCATTTGCATCTTTATGTAAACCCTAGTCTATTTCAAGCCCAGTCCAAGTCTAATCCCAGTCTATTCCATTCTAAGTCCAATCCTAGTCCATCTCCAATGTCAAGCCCATGTGCATCTCTCAGTCCAAGTCAAACTTATATGTCAATTCATATCCTAGGTCTAGTTTGCATCTCCATGTAAGCCCTAGTCAGTCTTCGGACTATAAAAATCGAGTCTTAGGACTATAAACGTCCATCCCTTAAAGTCTAGCCTGCTTGCTCACCCGTAAGTTCAAGGTCTAGCATTCCTTAAGTCTATAGGCAATTTTTGTGTCTAGCCTGCTTGCTCACCCGTAAGTTCAAGGTCTAACATTCCTTAAGTCTATAGGTAATTCTTGTGTCTAGCCTGCTTGCTCACCCGTAAGTTCAAGGTTTAGAATTCCATAAGTCCATAGGCAATTTTTGAGTCTAGCCTGCTTAGTTTAATGTAAGTTTCGAAGTCTAATTGTCTAGCCTGCTTGCTCACCCGTAAGTTCAAAGTCTAGTTGCCTAGCTTGCTTGCCTTAAGTTAAAAGTTTGGTCTCTGTTATTGTCTAGTCTTCCTTAATGTCTAGCCTACTTGCTCACCCGTAAGTTCAAAGTCTAGCATTCCATAAGTCCACATAGGCAATTTTTGAGTCTAGCCTGCTTAGTTTAATGTAAGTTTCGAAGTCTAGTTGTCTAGCCTACTTGCTCACCCGTAAGTTCAAAGTCTAGTTGCCTAGCCTGCTGCTTGCCTTAAGTTATGAGTCTAGTCTCCCTTATTGTCCAGTATTCCTAAAAGTCTAGCCTACTTGCTCACCCGTAAGTTCAAAGTCCAGTCTCTCCTAAACCCAATCGTGGAGTCCAGTCTGCTTGCATAGTCCGGTCCAGTCCATGTCTGCATTTGCATATAGTTAAGCACATGTCTCCATCATGGTCAAGTCCATACTAGTCCAAAACCCATAACTATTTCCATTTCCATTTCAAAATCATTTTTCATTTTCATTTCCCATTTTCATTCCCCATTTCCATTTCCATTTCCATTTTCTCATTTCTCATCTCCTATTTCCATTTCTCATTTCTCATCTCCTATTTCCATTTCTCATCTCCATTTCTCATTTCGAAAACATTATTTCTTAAAATTTACGAGGTCCATTCGATTTCTATTCTGGACGGATCGTGAGATTATAACTTGGGAACGTCCGACAGAGAGGCAACAAGGTCGACCTACTCCCAGACTTACCTTTTCAGATGAATCCTCCGATTCTTCTGAATCATCATCTGAAATGGGAGACACTAATGAACAGCTTAGTGCCATTATGGCTCAACTCACACTGATGAACTCTCGTCTTGAGGAACAAGACAAAGAGATTACGGCACTGAGGGAGAAGCTAACTGAAGAAAACGAGCAAGGCGACACTCCACCACCAACCAAGACCAAAACGGATTTGAGGTTTGAAAAACTCGAGCAATTGATCCAGTCAATTCCTGCACTCGAGAGTCAGGCTCATGGCCATGACATCATTGATCCTGAACTGAGGGACAAGCTCCCTAAAAAGGTAACATCGGGTGACCTCCCAAAATTCAAGGGGGTCGAAGACCCAGATGATCGCTTGAGAGCATTTTCCATCTCTATGGCTCTCAAGGGCATGAGCAAGGACCTGTTTGCTTATGTCTTTCGCTTGACCTTGGATGCACATCCATCCAAGTGGTTCAGGTCACTGAATAAGGCCAAGCTGAATGACTGGGACTACATCAGAGAAGAGTTCCACAAACAATACGTATACAACACTCAGCTTCCCATTGGCCTTCATGAGTTGGAGTTAACTAAACAAAACTCCAACGAAGACTTCGTCACCTTCCTTAACAGATGGAGGGATAAAGCTGCACAAATGATTAACAGGCCATCTCAAGAGGATCAAGTCCGCTTGGTGATCCGTAACCTGCAGCCTAAGTATGGGGATCATATTAAATTCCAACCCATAGAGTCTTTCACGAAGCTCTATAAGGTAGGCCTGCTGATTGAGGAGGAGGTACAAGCCAACAAGAACAACGGTTCAAACAACAACTCTTTCAAGAAGAGTAACAATAACCCTTCTAGCTCAAAAAGCAATGAGGTTAATGCCCTAGCCACTGAAAAGAGAGGTTATCAAAAGCCTCAAAGAACATTCACACCTTTAGGCATGTCACTTGAAGAAGCCTTCACTAGGCTTCATGCAAAAGGAGCACTTCAGCCTCTCGGTCCTACTCCAGACCCTGCTCCCGAGAATAGATCCAAGAGGTGGGATCCTAATGCCTACTGCAAGTACCACCAAGGGAATGAACACCCGACATCTGCATGTTAGACCTTAAAGAATCATTTGCAGGATATGGTTGAAGACGGTAGATTGCCAATTCCGCCTACAGCAAAAGTCAGCAATAGCGGCAACCCCTTGGGAAGTGCCTAGATAACGCCGGGGCATAGTCATTTATCGCTAGTTTTCTAGGTTGAGTCGGAGAGTCCCTCCCTTAGCTCTTTCATTTCCCTTCCTGTCAAGTCTATGTCATTTAGGTTTTTATTTCATATCAGCCTTGTTCTATTTATTTTTAATTAATTAAATAATCGCATTTTCATTTTCATTGGCCTTCCATCATTTTATTTATGCTTCTAATTCAATGATGAAACTTAAATCACTTAATGAACTTGACTAATAATAATAAAAAAGAGACCTGAAATAAAAAAGAGAAAAATGAAAAAAAGAGGACATACTTTGGATCAGGATTTATTCCCTTCTCCCTTCCATTACCTTTCATAAGCCATCCGCATACAACCAAGGAAAAACAAAAAAATCCTTTAAACCATCATTAGCCAAATAGCCTTTCAATTCAAAACTCTGCAAATAACCTCCAAGCCTTCCAATACCCTAAACCAAACTTGTGTGCAAGCCTTACTACATGAAACAATCAATGCTAGGTAAAAAAACAAAAAAAGTGAATAAATTCAAAAATACAAAAAAACAAGATTCAAAAAGAAAAAGCCAAAGGCAAAGAAATAAAAAGTCAAGTTAAGGGGCTTGCACACAAGTTCGACCCCTTATTCAAATGCCTTCAATCCATCAAAACCTTAACCTATATAATCCAAATCCATGACATTTACCTTATCCCAACCAATCAGACCCTTATCATAAACCTCAAGCCTTTAACCTTTCAACCTTTCATCAATCCTAACTCCTTCTCCAAGGTATGTCCAAGCCCGCTAGGTTGAAAACCCGAAAGGGCGGCCTAGACAAAAGTTAGGGCACAAAAAAATAAAAATAAAAAGAATAAAAAAAATCATATCTAGAACTACGAATGGTCTGATTCCGCAAGGATACGTAGGAATCCTCATCTCGAGGTCCGACTGCTTCAATAAAATAAAATTAGTCATGGTCTAATGATTTGACTTTCTAGAATTCAGGAGCATATTCTTTCTAGATCCCGACATAGACTCGAGCCTGAACCTAGCCTCGTTAAAGCCTTTTCCCACCTACATTTATTTAAGTCACAAATTCAAACTTTTTATTTTTCAATCCAAGCTCTCCTTTTCCCCGAAGGACTCTCCGATAATTCCATGGTTTCTGGCGATATTTAACTTTGCCTGTTTCAACTCCTCAAAGAAGAATCCCCAATGACAACTTTCAAAGTTCAAGACAGATCAACTACAATTTCAATCAAGGCTCACAATGCCTAATTCCAGGCAAGCTCACCCAAAGTGGAGGCTTCCTATGTGTGGTGGTTCCTCCAATTCAAATCAAACTCTCGAAAAGTTTTAATCCGTGGACCTCGTTTACGCACCCCGATTATTTACTAAAAACAATTTTCGAAAATCATTCTATCTATTTCTGATCATTCTATCATTCTACATATCCACATCTTCTAGCCTTGCAAAATCCTGACCTTGCATTGCATTTCATTCATCCTAGTCTTGCATAACCCTGACCTTGCATGACGTGTCATCCCTTAGCTCTGCATAAACTTAATCCTTGCATAATGTCTCATGCATCCTTAGAGAGTCTCAGTTTGCATTATTGCATCATTAAGTGCATTATAATGTGAGTTGTTTGCACCTATCTGCTAACATCTTCTCCTGCAAGTAATCAGATTGCTTGTAGTTATTGTCCAGCATACTAACTTTGTTTTGCAGAGACCAGCGTATATAGATCAGTTCTAAACTGCAGAGTGTTTAGAATCGTTCTCCGTCCCGACACCGTATACTTTGACTTTCGGTTTCCTGAACCTCAGTCAAAGTGGGGGCTTCTGTAGACACATAATCGTGTCTCCCCATTTAAGGATCTGATGATGAAACATATCGCGGTCTTAATTGGTCAGACCCAAGGGCAGAGCAGTCCGAAAAGCCAACCCAAAACTATTTCGAAAAGTGTTAAAGTCCTGTTTTAAAGCCCAATTAATTATTCATGATAATTAATTGTATTTTGAGCCTAATCCATTGAAAAGCCCAATTAATTATTTAATGATAATTAATTAAATAAAATAAATATTTTCAAAAGATATTTTTTATAGTTAAAATCAGATTTTATCCCGTAAAATCAGATATCCGTAATTAAAAGATAAAAGAAAATCTTTAAAACACGTTTTTATCAAAAAAAACTGTCAAAACGTGTCAAAAACAAGCACTGCGCTGAGCGCACCAACGTGTGCTGAGCGCACGTGTCCTGACACGTAGACTGCCACGTAAGCCTGCGCGTAGCGCACGGCCTGCGCCAGGCGCACAGAACTGCCATGTAGACTTCTGTGTCATATAGAGGCCTGCGTCATGCGCACTTTTTTGCGTGAGACGCGGCTTTTCTTTCTTATCTTTTTTCAAAGCGCGCACCACGTGTACGCTTTCTATTGGGCATGCCGCGTCATGCACTTGACACGTCAGCTTGCGCCCGGCGCAGCTGGCGCGTGAGGCGCAGTGTCGTTTTCCCTATAAATAGGCCTGATTTCCGTACAGATTTAAGAACGGATTTTTCACATTAACACATTTCGAACTCGACAAATACTTTACGAACCTCTCTACGAACTACAAAACTCCCCTACAAAATTCATACTTTCAAATACAAATACATTCAATTTACATACATTCAAATATTCTGATTTTCAGGCTTCACGATTGCTCGTTCCGAAGGTTGTCAATCTTGCAGACCCAAGCCACAGTATAATCCTGAGGGTCCTTGAATAAATTCTCTATTTTTATATTGAAGTTACTAATTGTTTCTTTCCTGATGTAGATCATTAATATAAAATCGTTCTACTGTATATTCTAAACCTTTTTCCTTCTTTTTATTTATTTTTATATATTATCATATGCTTACCTGATCATTCTATTCATATTATATGATTATCCTGTTTTAATGCTTTTATCACCCACATGTTATTTTTGTTAATCAAGACCTAAAGAATTGTTCTAACATTAATCAGATTAATTTGGACAACCTGTTAGGTTCCCTATAAATTGATTGCCTAATAACATATTACTAAAAAATAGTCTTTTTATGAGTTTCTTGAACCAACCTAGACTAATTATTTTTTAGGGTGCTTAAAACATTACTTGGTTATTCTTTTGCATAAAATTTGCAATATAGTCTTTTTATGAGTTTCTTGAACCAACCTAGACTAATTATTTTTTAGGGTGCTTAAAACATTACTTGGTTATTCTTTTGCATAAAATTTGCAATATAGTCTTTTTATGAGTTTCCTGAACCAACCTAGACTAATTATTTTTAGGGTGCTTAAAACATTACTTGGTTATTCTTTTGCATAAAATTTGCAATGAATCAATATTTAGTAGAGGCCAACTCTGGGCGAATGTGGTTCATTATGACTATATTCGTACCCTCACCCCCAAACTCAATATTTGGTTCATTTTGACCATCTATGGAGTCAGGACGGGGAAATCTACATTGGATAATTTGTTCCTACGGTTTTCTCATATCCAATTAGGTTTATGATTCTTCCTAAAAAGAATTATTGGCGACTTCTTTCAAAATAATTTTCAATAAAACCTTAACACTGGGGTAGTCAAATCTAATAAACGCGCTCACACCGCGTAGGCGAAATAAAAACACGCCTACAATGATATGATCGTAAAAAGCAAAAAGGAAGCAGATCACATTGCAGACTGGCTATAACACTAAGCACCCTACGACACCAAAACATGAAGCTAAATCCGAAGAAGTGTATCTTTTTTCAAATCACCTCCTAAAGATTTTGTCAATTCCTCTTTCAATGTTTCCCTTACTATCGTGGGCAAATTCCTTGATGATAGGGAATTTTTAGTGAAGCAAATCCAGAATTGGGTAGATACTTGGATTACCAAGGGTCGTATTATAGTTTCTAAGGAGGAAAACCTATTCTTCTTTCATTGTAAGGAGTTTGAAGACAAGGCTGATATTTTAGGATTATATGTTACCTTTAACATCAAAGGGGCCCTTCTTATTCTTAATGAATGGAGACCCTCAGACTCATTTAAATCTTTCAATTTCTCTGAGACAGCTCTATGGATTAAATTGGAGGGCCTTCCATTAGTCTTCAGTTCGCCCCAATTCGCGAGATTAATCCTCTATCGTATTGGAAAAGTCCTTCATTTGGACGATAATTCCGAAAAGGCATGAGTTAGGAAGTTTTATCGTGCTTTCGTCTGGGTCAAGTTAAAGCATTCTTTGGTTCTTGGAGTTTTTATTGAAGTTCAAGAAGGATACACTGTATGGGTAGATTTTTGATACGAAGGCGTATTTGTTTATTGTAAAAGATGCGGGCGTATTGGCCATAAAAGTTATTCATGCTCTATGTCGTGGGAGAAAGCTAAAAAGCTTGTAGAAAATGCAATTATAGAGGCTTGCAAGGGGGAAATCCCAGTGATGATGGGACAACCTAGTGCATCCTTGTATACTAATAGATTAATCGGCGTCCCGGTCATTCCTCAATTCCAAACTACTAGTGTTAGACTAGATGAACCCAGGATCCCTCCGATTTCAGGCAGCTCGTCTAGTAACTCAGGTGATGGCAATAAAGATGATGCAGATAGTGGAGGTAATGGGGATGAAGACATTAATCATAGTTCTAATGCAAAGTCTTTGAGCTCTGAAAACCATAGTGATGGACCTCATGATAGTCCTGGTCCAGCGAAGAGATTTCGATCATCTGGGCCAAATAACATTGTTTTTCAAAAAAGGTGAGTGCAACAGGTTTGTTAACGGGTTCGATCCATATGTCACTTTGGGCCTGGAAATGGATCTAGATCATGTGGAAAGATTAGGCCCGTTTGAAAGTTCATTCTCTAGATCATCCTGTAGAAGGAAGTCCGGTGTTGGTAAAGGTAGTTTGGGGATATCAATTTCCAAGCAACTTTTTAAGAGAAAAAAGAAGGTGAAAATGAGTTAGCCAATATCTTCACCAAATATTGCAGAGTATCATTGCTGTACTCAGAGTCAGGAGGCGGCGTCACAATACTCAGTCCCACGTGGTTTTTCGTTCAACCATTCTTCCCCAGCTAATTTTAAATTCAATCAGGCTCCCCTTCAATTAAAAATTGCTGTGAGAATCCCAGGTGCGATAAATTAGCAAATTTTTTGCAGAAAAATTACGGATGCATTGGGAAAATATTCTTCAAGTGCCCTTATAAACCCTTGACCTTTCACCCCCCCCATCACGTGTATTTCCACCTGGAGAGAACATGAAATCTACCACACCATCCCCTCACTCCTCAAATTCAACTTCTCACCTTCCAAATTTACCTTTAACTGTAATATCCCGAAAATTTAAGCTTAATTAACATTAATGATTAGCTTAATAAATTGTTTAAAATTAATTTATTTATTTAATCACTCCTATAGTATATTTGAAATAAAATAAAATCAAATGTTTAATAAAATAAACTAAGTTAGTTGGTTGTAGATTAAAAGAAAGTAGGAAAATTTGCTAATTTTAGTAATAGCAAAAGAATTAGAAAATTTCCACAAATAGAAAATCCCCATGACCACCCATTCCATCTTCTTCCTCAAGCTCCCTCTCCTTGCTCTTCAAGGCTTCTAGAAGACCTTGCTCCCCAAGTATTCTTCACCATTAAGCCTCCATTAATTTAATTGAGTTTTGTTCCTAAGATTACTATAAATAGCAAGCCAAGTTCAATATTCATGTCCATCCAAAAATCAAAAAATTTCAAACATTACCACCCAACCTCCTATTTTCCGGCCACCCTCTGACCACAACCACCACGCATCTGCCGCCTTGTCTGCGCGCCCAGACCCGCGCCACCACTGCCCGCCGCCAGCACCACCACCTTACTTCTTCCTCCTCTCCCTCATCTTCTCGTTGCTCCTCTTCTCCCTCCCCTATCTCGCTGCTCTCCTCCCTCTACCTGCTTGGGCTGCTGTCCCCGCCTAACGCACCGCCGCCCTGCCGCAACGCCAGCACGTCGCCCCTCCTTGGCCATCGCCGACCGCCCCCCTACGCTGTCCCTCTGCTTTCTCGTTACTCTTACCCAGTAAGGTATGTAACATACCTTCATTCCTTTTTGTGTTTTTGTAATATGCCAACATAATTAACATTAAGTTATTGTTAAAAACTTAAGTCATTATAATATGGGCTTAATGATTAATTAACATGACCCATTAGTATCTTATTAATAGTTGGGTTATTATGCTATTGCACTAAACTAATTGAGCTTGTAATCTTCACTTGTAGTTGAAATTCATATTAGGTAATAGATTTATTTATAAATAACCGCACTTCTAATCTTGCAAGTTTAATTTAAATATTGAGACGTAGTATGATTAATAAACCAAGTTGATTGAGTTAAGTTAATTAAACTTAATGTTAGAAAGTTTACTCTACTTCATAAAAAAAATTGTACAACCTAATTATAGTATAATATAGATTTTGAAATAATCACTATTGTTACACCTTAACTACATGAATGGTGTTTTCGATTAATAAAATTATAGTTTCATGCTCACATAGTTATAGCTTAAATTTATGTATTATAAAGTAATCCTAATTAAGTACACTTGGATTATAAGTATAATGTTAGTAAGCTTATTCTAAATAATGAGTACTTGTAGTTTCACTTTTTAGCTTAATGATATGAATATCACTTTTTAAGTTGTAAATTAAGCAAGTCACAAATATCACTAGTACACGTTAGAGTTTAATAACTAGTTAGATAATCACTTTAGTATTAAAAGTCTAATATGAAAGATCTATAATCACACCTTCAAGTCATTAAACATGAATTTTCATGAAACTTATAACTAGTTATTGTTAGTAATTAATTTGAACTTGCAAGTCATTGAATGTGTCATCTAGGGACCTTTTAACCAATTTAATAAATTCATGAATTATAGTTTAAGTACTAAGTAATGATAATGAGATTCCACAACCATTAATAAACACTCTAGTAATTCATATTAAAGTACTTCCTATAATGGGCACATGATGGAAATGGATCGTAGAGCTTAAAATCTATAATAAAATATTAATAAGTTGTCCTTTATTAAATCTTGAATAGATTAGAAAGGAAAAGAGATATTACAAGTCTCCCCCAGCTATCAAGTATAATAATCCTGACTCGAGGTAACGTCTACTACTAACACCCGCACTCCATTTCCAACCATGTTTTATGATGCTTTTATGTAATGATTATTCCATGTTATTTATGGTGTGCGGGATATGAAATGTTTCACTATGCAAATTATGTTTATAAATGATCTGGTATGACGTTTATGCAATGACTTTATGATGATTTCTGAAAAGTACTTAAAATCCACGAAACATGATAAATGAAAGTGAAAGATGGTTCATGGCAGTACTATGTTCTTTGGGTCATGCACGTGACATTCTGTTATATGGTCGCAACACCACCTTCTGATGGGAGACAACATCCTCGGTGGCACCCGCATTATGTTTGGCATAATATGCTACCTTCTAATGGGGGACAAAGGTCCTCGCTGGCTCTGCCTTATGTTATGATGTATGACTTAATGCCACCTTCTGATGGGGGAAATATGTAACACCCCGATAATTCTTTATTTTTCAAAATACCTTTTTAATATAAAACTTAGAGAATCATCGAAGCATTATCGCCCTTGTGATAACGTATCGGCTTACTCAGATTTTTGTAGCGGAAAATAATAAACAACTTTAAAAATAATAAACTTAGTCAACCACAAGTCAACTCCAAAACCAAAGTCAACAGTCAACCAAACCAAAGTCAAAGTAACACAAAGTCAACCTCAAACCATAAACTAAAAGTAAACTATAATAATAAAGTCAACACAAGCTCCCCACGAAAATCCCGAACCCATGACGCATCATCTTCAAACCTGAAATGGACAATGCACTATTGATCCCGAAAGAATGCATAGCCATGATCAACATACACACACAAAGCACGTAATCAGCAAATCTGAGTACTACATAATAAATAAATATAAAACCTAACATGATACTAATAAACATTAAGGCAAAGATAAATAATAATATAATAACATTGCAGACAACTTTACTAAACTTGACTCTATAACTCAAATTAATTATAACTTAGATTGAATAGGCAATGGAAAGAGTTGTCCAAACCAAACCAGTCTTCAATTTAGAAGACGAAGTACGGGCGCGACTCCGTACTCCCCTGACCAACGATATCGAGGAACCTTTTAAATAAAATAGGACACGGTGATCAATCCGGTCCCAAGAAAAGCCATTGGCTACCACCATGTACTCCAACTCATACTAGTCCAACACTTCAGACGTGCACAACTCCAAATCTTATTGCTATTCACTTTCCACTTTAAGTGATTAATAAATTATTTACTTGTTATGACTCACCAAAGTAAGACAAACAATAATCATCAAGGATACATAAACTTCCGTTTTATCTTAGGATTAGATAAGGTGATCAATAACTTAACAATCCAAGAATAATTCCAATATTAATTCCATAACCATTATTTATTTGTTGATCCAAGTCAACAATCAACCAACCTTTCATAGGTTAAACAACCAACTTACCAAATAAGGCCTTCGGTCCTCATAAAGTAATTAAATAATCCATAGGGAACAACATGATCCAATTCAACATAATTATTAATCCCTCATGTGAATTAATAAAATAAAGTTTCCAATCCCATATGCTTGCATTAATCATCCATACAAACATATTATAATCATCATAATCAACATGCTTCACACAACGGCATAAAACATGCAATTTCACTTGGATATAAATCACATAAGAACTATAAATAGTTCCCTATACATGATACTACATAAATCCCATCCTTAGGACATGATACTAATCCAACCAACACATAGGTATGTACGTACCTTGTGTAGACAAAATGCGAGGTCACTTTATCAAGCTTAAAAGTCGCCTAAAGAGAATTCTCCGCCTACCAAATATCAACACAACCACCAATCAATACTCTAATAAATTTCCAGCAACTTCAAAATACTTAAAACCCTCTTTAAAAATGTTTAAAAATCCTTTTTAACCATTAAAACTTCACTACTAGTGTCTCCTAGTATAGTACCACTATACTAGTCATTAAAATCCTCAAAAATCCATCATAACTATGCTATTAAAAATTCCAGCAACTTATAATGTTGTCAAAACCTTTAAAAATATGTTTAAACATAATCATAATCTGAAGAGTACCCAATTTCATACACTATAATATCATACTATGATTTTCCAACTCATAAAACCCTATAAATCCATACTTTGATACTCAAAATCCTAGTTTAAACACAACTAATAAATCTGAAATTTGAATTACTTCACTCTATAATTTACATAATCAGAAATTATATTTAAATCATCAAACTATAACTTTTAAACATGAAAACATTAAATCAATCCTTAAAAATATAAACTTTAACATTATATAAAAATAAAGGAGGAAGAAATAACCAAAGATAGGAAGGAGGGAAAAACACGCACGACAAGGAGGAGGAGGGCGGTGCAGCTGGGCGACTGCCGGCGGCGTCCGGTGGTCGGCCGGCGCACGAGAAGAGAGAGAAGAAAAAAAACGAGAGAGAGAGAGAGAGAAGAAAGAAGGAGGAGGCCGAAAAAAATAGAGGGAGAAGGAAGAGAAAGAAAGTAAGTGTGGGGAAAATTTTGAGGTTTTGAATTTATATAATTAACCCTTTTTGGGCTTAGGAACTTGTATTTGGGCTTTAATTATATTTAATGATTGAGTACTTAGGCGTAGTTGGGTTCCTCTAACCCAATTTAAAATCCTTTTTACTAAACCCAAAGATATTTAAGCTATTTAAATAATTTTCAATGTGTGACTAAATAAAATATGTCATTACTTAAAATCATTAAATAATTCCTTTGACTTTCAAATAGTCAACTTTTTAAGAAATAAATCATTTGAACATTAAAATATATATAATATACATTAAAATGTATTTAAAAAATTCATAAAATTATGGGGGATTACAACATATTGCCTCGGTGGCTTAGCCTTCTGTTGTACTCGCCAAGTAACCAATGGAAGATTTCCGATAATGAATATGATAAAATGATGAATGACAACATAAATCCTTCTTTAAAATTTCTTCTTTAAAATAACCAACTTACCAAATAAGGCCCTCGGTCCTCATAAAGTAATTAAATAATCCAAAGGGAACAACGTGATCCAATTCAACATAATTATTAATCCCTCATGTGAATTAATAAAATAAAGTTTCCAATCCCATATGCTTGCATCAATCATCCATACAAACATATTATAATCATCATAATCAACATGCTTCACACAAATCAATACTCTAATAAATTTCCAGTAACTTTAAAATACTTTAAACCCTCTTTAAAAATGTTTAAACCATTAAAACTTCACTACTAGTGTCTCCTAGTATAGTACCACTATACTAGTCATTAAAATCCTCAAAAATCCAGCATAACTATGCTAATAAAAATTCCAAACTGAATCGTTTAACCTTATGTAAAAAAAAAGAAGCAGCGAAGAAAACAAGACACTAAGTTGTTGCGCTAACTTGCTAGCGCTAGCGCACTACGGCTTTTCAGCCTCGCGGGTCCATTCATTCCATTCTCTTCGCCTTACACGGACCTAAAGGCTCCTTTAGGAGGGCGTATTAGTGGTTTCTTTTCAAAAGGGATTTTTTTCGATCGTAGCTTTTAGACAGTTAACAGCTAAGCCACTAATCACACAGCTAATAAAGTCGGTCAGGTCACTACTGAGACAGCTCATAAAAGTAGTTTTCTTTCTATTTCCTAAAAAGCTTATCTTAGGAGAATCCCTTCCTTACACTCGACTTAAACTTGTTATTACTAATACTCAACTTAAAGTAAAAGCACCTACAAACTCACTCATAAGGAAACTCGTCAAGTAGGTCTCTCGAGCCTTGTTACGAACTAAAGTACTAAAGCAAAGCGACCCCACTCTCCCCCCAGCCTAGGCCAAAGGTCTCCCCGCTCTTTTTTTTTTCGGAGGGCGAGTCAAGTTCGTTACGGTCAAGCAAATCCGCCTCGTATCGTATCGATATCGATTTATATCACCTCCCCAAGCCTAATTCTTTGTGAGCAATCGATCGTGACAAGTCGACCGATCCATAATGAAAGCACCGTAGATAGAAGCCCTTTGTTGACCGCTGGACTCATCCTCAATGCCTAAACCTAGGCATTGCCTAGTTCGATCGGTTGTCCGTCGACTTTTCTTCCCATGCCCGAGATGGCCCTCTCGGGTAGGAGTCTCCAACAGAGATAGCTTTGTGGTCAACTTCTATTCTACTTGTTGGAAGGTTCGTCCGGATCTCTTCCCGGGTCAACCTACTCAATATCCGATGGAGGGTAGGTAGGCTTTTGGCGGCCGCAGAGACGGCGGATAAAGCGACAGATGATACGTACTTGCAAATAAGCTGGATCATAAAACTTATCTACGACAAGCCTCGACTCTCTCTCGGTTCGTTCGGAAATCATGGTAGTCTTTTCATGGATCTTTTTTGGAACGGGAATGGGCCCGGAGTTAACAACAACGACAAAAATGCCTTCATGCTTTGCCACGGAATGTATAGGTAGGGATTCTTTTATGCTTGGAAAGTCCGTTCCGCGCTCTCTATCCCCTTTTTTTGAGGACCCCATGAACCTTAGTATTCGTTTTCTCTTTCTTTCTTCCTTCCCTTTCGTATATGGGAAAGAAAGCCTCATGGGGTTCTCTCAACATACATATCCGGGGGTGCACTGTTTAGTAAGCAAGGATCGAACGGGCGAATCCCGTGTCGAATTTCGATCTATTTGTTTTAGTGTTCGAGGATTGAGCTTTTTGAGAGCACCGCACTGCGATTGAATGATGATTTCAATGATGAAAAGAAAGGTCTAGTTCTCTTTTCATTTGAATGAAAGAAGAATGGATGTATTAAAAAAAGTGATTACGGAAGAACCTTCTCATAGAAGAAAGCAATAGGCCGGTTTGAAGAGCAAGCTTGAAAATAAATAGAGAGGTCATTCATTCATAGCAGAAAAAGCGCTCACTCACTCATATTCGAAAACGCAAAGCGGAGGCTCTCTATCCTTCTTACCTTAGAAAAAATGGGTTTCATTCTTCAAAGCTTTCTTTCATGGATAATGTTTAGTATTCCTCCCTAAGTAAGAGGGGGAGGACTTGATGTGACTACTATTAGACCTCTAACCCGAAAATACTCTACAATCATTATGAGCGGGTAAACTTTTCCTTTCCTTTCTGCGGGGGGACGGCCCGTGAGGTTTCGCTTAGCGGCTTTTTGGTCGTTTATGATAGAGTGAGATTCACGTTGCACGGTGGTTTCGATTAGTTGTACCGGATAAGACTTCGAACGGCCAATCGTAACAACGGTACGCATCCCATGCGGGCGGTCCTTTGCCTTGTGGGGAAATCTCCGGACTGAAGGTAGAGTTGGGGCTATCATTTATTTTGGCACGATACATTACCTGTCTAGGTCCGGGGACGAGGGAGTTCACCCGCTTACCTACCTTGGAAGAGTATCCAAGCTGCGCAAGCGGAGTCTTCTATCTTTGACGTATAATCTCGGTGTGGGGACTCGAAGGGCACTTCGATACTCAATCACTAGAAGTCGGCTTGAGCCCAATGTCAAGTTGAAGTGACGACAGTGGACGGTATAAAAACCATCCCTTAGGTCTGTATGCTTAGGATCCCAATGAGTCGGTACGGGGCTCATGCTTCCCAAACGTCACGCGTTTTTTAGGTCATTAGTCAACGGCTCCACGGACGGCGAAATAGGGGTGACTTCACATTGTTTCCCGACACGCCCATCTTTGTTTGAGGGAAATCCTCTTCGCGTTCCGGCCGATGCCGCACCTTGCGCGTATAAATGAGTATGATATATACCTCTTTGCTCAGACGCCTTTGTGTACCTTGAAAATGAAAGCTGCATGTCTTCGCTCGCTCCCGGTTCGGGGTAGAATCCATTACCATTGAATGCCTTGGTCAAGCACGGGATTACGGCCGAAAAGCGGGGGTTTCCGCTAGGCGAAGGAACTCGTAAAAGCTCGACTCTATAGGTGCTTAAAGCCCTTAAAAAGGTTTAATGGCCATGACCGACTAAAGATCACTGCCATCTCACGAATTGGATTCGAACCAATCAATCTCCGATACCTTTAGTAGATCGTGAGTGGGTGCTGTCGTCCTCTTCATTATAGTCCTTCTAGAATCAATAGCATTTCGTCGGAATACATCCTTTCTTTTCACCTTAGTAGTCCTATGCATAGTCGGTACTATAGCCCCAATCATGGCTACTAATAAAATAAGACTAGAAACCAAAAACCGGACAAAATAGTAAGTATAAAGTAAATTGCCCAATGTTTCCAAATTAGTCCAACTTCGTACCTTTCCAGGCATAAACCGTATATCTCGGAGAGGTCGTATTTCTTTGGGTTGGTAGTAATGGAATGGTTTCATTATCTAAAATGAAGAACATTTCCCACCAAAAGATCACCCAATAATACCACTCACTCGGTAAATAGCGCAATACTTCTTCGTGAATCTCCGCTATTTGAATATGGAACATCATAACAACGAATAGGAATGAAACGACTATAGCTCCTATATAAACTACTTGGGAAGATCATAGCGGAAAAATCGAGACCTAACAAAAGAAGTAAACCTGAAGTGTTGCGAAAAGGCGGGATGGGAAACAAAACGGAATGTACCGGATTTTTAGCACGTACAACCATCAAACCAGAGACCAAAGCGGGCTCGACAAAACAGAAAGTATCATGGTACGTCGTCCTTCAATGAAATGGAACTTTCATGCTTGGTTTGGAGTAAGAACTAGCATGAAAGTCGATCTATTACGTACGACCGGCGCGGTTGTTCATATTTCAGTTCCTTCTTCCAAACAAGCCCTTCTTGGAGAGCATTCACCGAGTTACTTACGATCTCTCGATGCCGATAATTTCTTATGTGCCCGGTGTTCGGCTAGCTTCTTCCCCACCTTTTAGTGTTCGGGCAATAAAGAAACCCGAAATCAAAAAGAAAGAAGAGAAATTGGGCCATGTTTCCCGAGGGAGGCCGCCTTCTCTCGAGTCGGCGATCGACTAGAAGTCGAAGACCGCTCTATGAGGGCTTCCCTCTTTCCCGGGCTCTGCTCGCCCGTCTACGCTCCGACCCGGAAAGTCATAATTGAAAAAATGTTTCCTTACTTGTTCAAGTAAGTGAATTGGCATTCCCTTGCTCGCATTAAGATTTAAAACTTGTCGTCAAAAAAAGGCAATCAATCGGAATCAAAAAAAAAAAAATGAAACCGGTTCAATATTTTTTCTAGATGGATCCCTGTCCTTATCTCTATCCCAGGATAGATATGTCCCTATGAGCGACTACGCCGATCTTTATGTGTTTTGGCCACGTCCCTTTCCGCTCCGAAGAGGAAGGTTTGGATCTTTCAATCTTATGTCGTGAGGGATGTGATCTATGTTAGGTCCATAAGATACCACGGCTTTTAGTGTTCTATGATTGACCTCCGAATAATGAGTAGGTAGTTCTATCCTTTTGATTCTTCTCTTCCTTCTCTTCTTCGATAAGAATAAGGTCACGGAGTGATCAAAATTCCTCTTCATTCTATTGTGCTCGGCGTCGGATCCAAACTTCTTTGTTCTTTCTAAGTCTTGTTCTTGCATAGAAGAATGTAACTTTTGCAAAAACCGGTCTTTTAGTAGTAGGCGGCATCCCTTCTTAGTTTTGAGTCGGCGGAACCATTCTGCGTTTTGCTTCGCTCCGCATTCTTACTCGGCGGAACCATTCTCGTTTTTTTCGCTCCATGATCTTCCCCGGTGACCCCTTAATTTGCCTATGATTTTTTCAATCGATATTTTGATATAGAAAATTTCCTTATTTCTTCACCGCGGGTTCTTGCGTAATTTTCTTGAAAAGATATTATATCACCGTGGGAAACTTTAAAATGACTAATGTTTACTATTTCATTATTCACACACACTTTTCGATGACTTATCTTTTGCCTTGCTTGAGGAATAGTTTCACAAAAATGTAGACGAACCGAGAATAACATCCAATCTTGTTTCTGGATTGAGTAGAAAAGGGATATATGAAGTTCGTTTTGTTCTTCGTGCATCTTTGTGATGGGTAAATTCCCATGAAAAAGGGACAACTTTCGTGTAGTTCGTAATTGTATGTAAGCTCATTACGATTTTTTCTCGGATACATCTTTTTCTTAATAGATTTTTTTCTTCATTCTCCATTTTCGGAGAGCGATGCGTTGCGATAGTGTAAGTTCTTTATTCCGAACATTTCCCGAAACTAGACGACAAGTTTTAAATCTTAATGCGGTCATTATGTATTGTTGAATCACTCGGTCTTTTTCGCCACATCGGGGCTATGGGACTCGAACCCAATTCTTTCCGTGACCCCTCTATTTAAAGAAAGAAAAGACCTAAATCCCTACGGAAGTCGCTAACGGAGGCCGATCGAGATATTGACCTATGAGATTTGTACACTTCGGCTTGGCACCTTCCTTTGGTTCGGGTCCTTTCTCCGCCAATCTTTGCTTACCCGTGGGCCTTCCAAGTATCACTTTTGAAGCTCGCAACGTTGAGTTTTATTCACAGTTGATCCTTACTAATCCATATGAAGTTAGGTTAGCTACTTCCCTCGGTGGGGATTAGGAATACCGATGTTAGGGTCAATCCAGGTTGTCCGCTTCAACTACTTTGCGATCCAAAAGATGTGGAGTTTTAACTCTGCGGCATGCGCAAAATAGGAAAGATGTTGACCATGGGGGACTTCAAGTTTAGGACGGGCTCGGGGAGAGAGTTGTAGGACCTACATTGCCCATTGATCAATCAAATGATATGCTAATGAGTAATGATCTTTCTCGCCGTTAGAGACAGTGAGCACCATTTGGCATTACCATGGGAGCGCCTTGTGGGCAAAGTTGTGGACCGTGACCTCGGGTCATTGGTATTAATGCCCTCCGAGTTGTTAATGGCTCAATATTCAGAGTGTCCCCGGGGAACCAATCCTCGGGCCACTCGATGATGCTTGGCAGATGAGTCGTTGCAGTAAATTATATTCGTAGTTCTTTTGCATATGTAAATATATATAAGAATGCTAGTGTCAGAACCTGACTGTAGTAAAAATCTCTTTTGTTTGGCAGATATATGGGACTAAAGGTAATGAGAAACCGAATCAGATAGGATATTGATGTAGCCAAACTGATTCCAAAAGAGAGTAAGTTGTCCCCTCTCATTTTTGCTCTCTGTATGGATTACCTTACTAGGATCCTTACTTACATTGGTGATCTTCATGAATTCCACTATTTTACTGGTTGTTCTACCTTGAAGATGAATCACTTATGCTTTGCAGACGATTTACTTCTCTTCTGCAAAGGAGAAGCTAAGTCAGCCTACCTCTTACTTCAAGGCATTATGTTGTTTACTGAATCTTGTGGTTTGAAAGCCAACAAAAGTAAATCTGCCATTTATTGCACAGCCATGGCTGATGATGAAGTAACCAGAATAGCTCAATTCTCTGGTTTCCAAAAGGAGGAACTCCCTTTCAGATACCTTGGTGTCCCAATAAGTTCAAAAAAATTACAAGTGGCGATTGTGAAATCTTTGGTTGAAAGAATGATTGCCAGAATTAGAACTTGGTGCACCAGAAATTTATCATTTGCTGGAAGATCACAACTTATTAACTCTGTTCTCATTAGCATTCATAGCTACTGGGCTCAGATTTTTATACTTCCATGCTCAGTTATTCAAAGGATTAATGCCATCTGCAGAAACTTCCTGTGGACTGGAAGTGCAATGGGTGATAAAGCTGGCTACATTAAATGGTCCAGTGTGTGTGCTCCTAAAAAAAGTGGAGGTCTGGGGTTCAGAGACATTGGTAAATGGAATATTGCAGCTGTTGACAAGCTTATTTGGCATATTGGAAGCCAGAAGGATGATTTATGGGTCAAATGGATCCATGCCATTTACATCAAAACTGGAAATTGGTGGGAATTTCAGGCTCCCACTAATTCTAGTTGGGTGTTAAAATACATTTGCAAAGTGAAAAATCAGGTGCAACAATTGGGAATACAGAACTGGAGCCACTCATCTCACTATTCCATTAAAACAGCCTATCAGACACTTCTTAATGACATTCCTCGAGTTCCCTGGGATACAGCTATATGGAATAGAATGACTATTCCAAAACATAAGTTCATCACATGGCTTTGTATTCAAGGAAGATTGAGAACTAAGACCAAGCTTTTTCAGTACAACATCAGTGCAGATGACAAGTGTTGTCTTTGTGGTCTTCAGAGTGAAACACACCAGCATTTATTTTTTGATTGCACTTTCAGTCAGCAGCTTCTAAGTGAGTTGCTTCACTGGGTGGGAGTTGATTTTAGAACTAGAAGTATAGCTCAATGGATGAATTGGATCAAAAGAAGATTAAGATGGACCAGCATGAGAAAGAAAATTCTCTATATGATTCTGGCAGCTGTTACATACCATGTTTGGAGAGCAAGGAATGAGGCATACTGGAACTTGAAAGTGTACAGAGTAGATAGCTTAGTGAAGGAAATCAAATGTATAGTTAAAGTTAGAGAAAATTTCTGTAAATCTACCAAATGGAGCAACAGAGATAGTGAATGGTTCACTAACTTGTAGTTTTTAGGCCTTTTTGGCCTATTTTGTTTCAACCTCTTTTGAGGTTTAGTTTGTAAAGATTTTTTTTGGTTTATAATACAACTTACTTACTTACCAAAAAAAAAAACCTTTAAAAACATGTTTAACGTAATCATAATCATAAGAGTACCCAATTCATAAACTATAATATCATACTATGATTTTCCAACTCATAAAACCCTAAAATTCCATACTTTGATACTCAAAACCCTAGTTTAAACATAACTAATAAATCTGAAATTTTAATTACTTCACTCTATAATTTACATAATCTGAAATTATATTTAAATCATCAAACTATAACTTTTAAACATGAAAACATTAAATCAATCCTTAAAAATATAAACTTTAACATTAAATAAAAATAGAGGAGGAAAAAATAACCAAAGAGAGGAAGGAGGGAAAAACACGCACGATAAGGAGGAGGAGAGAGAAGAAAAAAACGAGAGAGAGAGAGAAGAAAGAAGAAGGAGGCCGAAAAAAATAGAGGGAGAAGGAATAGAGAGAAAGTGAGTGTGGGGAAAATTTTAGGGTTTTGGGGTTTATATAGTTAACCCTTTTTGGGCTTAGGAACTTGTGTTTGTGCTTTAATAATAATATTTAATGATTGAGTACTTAGGCATAGTTGGGTTCCTCTAACCCAATTTAAAATCCTTTTTACTAAACCCAAAGATGTTTAAGCTATTTAAATAATTTTCAAAGTATGACTAAATAAAATATGTGATTACTTAAAATCATTAAGTAATTCCTTTGACTTTCAAATAGTCAACCTTTTAAGAAATAAATCATTTAAACATTAAAATATATATAATATACATTAAAATGTATTTATTAAGATCATAAAATTATGGGGGATTACAGTCTACCCCTCTTAAAAGAAGTTTTGTCCCGAAACTTGGCACGAAAACCCTCACAAATTTCAAAATTTTTGACTCAAACGTTCATTTGGAAATACTTGTGTCACAACATGTGCCCACTTTACCAACTTTAAAACCACTTGTGTTACTCATGAACACATTTTCCATGCGGAGAATCAATTTATTTTGCACCAACATGTGCAAATCACCAAAATAAGCATAAAAATGCATAAAAATACCATTAAATAAGGCAAAAAGCGCGAAATTCTATCGCATTCTACCCCCTTAAAGAAAACGAGTTATGCCCTCGTAACTCACCTCAATAAATAAATCTGGATACTTTTTCTTCATTACATCTTCAGTTTCCCACGTTGCCTCTTCAAACTCATGGTTAGACCGAAGCACTTTTACGATATTCACATCTTTATTGCGTGTACTACGCACCTTTTTATCCATGATTTTCACAGGCCTTTCCTCGTACGTGAGGCTACTATCAATTTGAATTCTTTCAGGCTCCAAGACATGATTCTCATCAGGGATATATCTCTTGAGTTGGGAAATATGAAATACATCGTGCATTTTCTCAATTTCCATTGGCAAAGCCAACTTATAAGCTACCTTCCCAATTCTTTGCAAAATCTCATATGGGCCAACATAATTAGCATTTAATTTTCCCTTCTTACCAAATCTCATCACTCCTCTAGTCGGTGACACTTTCAAAAACACTTTATCACCAACTGCGAATTCATCTTCTCTTCGTTTCAAATCAGCATATCTTTTCAGCCTATCTTGAGCAGCATGAATTCTAGCCTGAATCAACTTGACATTCTTTACAGTCTCCTCAATAAATTCCGTCCCCAATACTATATTCTCACTAAAATCATTCCAATTTCCAGCAAATGGGACTTCTACACTTTCTTCCATACAACGCCTCAAAAGGAGCCATCTTAATGCTCACATGATAACTATTGTTATGTGAAAACTCGATCAAGTTTAAGTGGTCTTCCCAACTACCTTGGAAATCAATTGCGCACGCTCTCAACATATCTTCCATAGTCTGATTGGTCCTTTCAGTCTGACCATCGGTCGCAGGATGAAAAGCATTGCTCATCTTCAACGTTGTTCCAAGATTCAACTGGACTTTTTGCCAAAATTTCGAGAGGAATCTCGAATCACGATCTGAAATAATGTCCGTCGGGACTCCATGCAGTCTCACTACATGCTTGATGTACGTATTCGCAAGTTGCTTCTTCTTCCACGTCTCTTTGATCGGAACGAACACGGCGGACTTCGTCAGACAATCCATGATAACCCAAATAGTATCATTGCCATTTCTCGTCTTCGGCAAAGCAGTCACAAAATCCATGGATATAGAACCCACTTCCATCCAGGAACCTCTAAGGATTGAACTTTCCCCATTGGTCTCTTATGGTCTATCTTCACTTTCTGGTAGGTCAGACACTTTGACACAAACTCAGCGACTTTACGCTTCATATTCGGCCACCAATAAATCTCTTTAAGATCCTTATACACCTTGTCACCCCCAAGGTGCACGGAATATGGAGTATTATGCCCCTCATCTATAAGCTTTCTCTTAAGCTTTTCACTTTTTTGTGGTACACACCACCTTCCCATAAACCTCAAGCTTCCATCATCATGAATCTTAAAGTCAACTTCCTTTCCTTGCTTCATCTTCTCCTTAATCTTATCGAGTTGCTCATCTCCAACTTGACCCTATTTGATCTCATCGAAAACTGACAACCCCAATGATAAAGCACTCAATCTTGCCTCGATCTCCCCAGGATTTAAAATTTATAGGCTAAGCCTTTGCATATCTCGGCACAATTCCTCAGGAACTACCAATGCATTCACACTATGACTCGACTTTCTACTTAAAGCATCGGCGACTACATTCGCCTTCCTTTCATGATACTGAATATCTAGGTCGTAGTCTTTAATCAATTCTAACCATCTTCTCTGCCTCATATTGAGATCCTTCTGGGTGAAAATGTACTTCAAACTCTTATGGTCGGTAAAGATCTTACAAGTCACCCCATATAGGTAATGTCTCCAAATTTTCAAGGCAAAAACAATAGCAGCTAACTCTAGATCATGGGTAGGATAATTAGACTCATACGGTTTCAACTGACGCGATGCATACGCGATCACCTTCCTATTTTGCTGCAGTACACATCCCAAACAATTCTTTGAAGCATCACTATACACTTCAAATCCTTCATTCCCATCAGGCAGGGTTAAAACAGGTGCAGAGGTCAAACGCTCCTTCAAAATCTGAAAAGCTTCCTCTTCTACATCAAATTGGTCATTGGGCTTGCTATCTTCGAGAAATCTCTCACAAATCTCCTATAATAGCCAGCTAATCCCAGAAAACTCCTAATATCTAACACATTCATCGGAGTAGGCCACTCACTAACAGCTTGAATCTTTGCAGGATCCACATAAACTCCTTCCTTAGACACATAATGATCCAAAATTGCTACTTTCTCCAACAGAACTCACACTTAGAGAACTTGGCATACAATTGGTTTTTCCTAAGCGTCTCCAATATTGTCCTCAAATGTTCATCATGCTCCTCTTCACTCTTTGAATAAATCAAGATATCATCAATGAATACCACAACGAACTTATCTAAGAACTCATGAAAAAGCCTATTCATCAAATCCATAAATATCACCGGAGCATTGGTCAGTCCAAACAGCATCACAGTAAACTCATAATGACCATAACGCGTCCTAAACGCAATCTTAGGTATATCCTTGTCAGCTACCCTCAACTGGTGATACCCCAAACGCAAATCAATCTTTGAAAACATACTCGCTCCATTCAACTATTCAAACAGGTCATCTATCCTAGGCAAAGGATACTTGTTCTTAATAGTCACATTGTTCAACTCCCTATAGTCAATGCACAACCTCATACTTCCATCTTTCTTCTTCACAAACAACATAGGAGCTCCCCAAGGTGACGCACTTGGCCTAATATAACCCTTATCCAACAGTTCTTGCAACTGCGTCTTTAACTCGCTCATCTCAAGAGGTGCCATTCTATATAGTGCCTTAGAAATAGGTGCAGTGCCAAGAACTAAGTCTATGGTGAACTCAACGGCTCTTTCAGGCGGCATACCAGAAATCTCACTTGGAAACACATCCATAAACTCATTCACAATTGGTACGTCCTCGATCTTCAATTCAACCTCTTTACTTACATCTTGCACACTATAGAAAAATAACTCACATCCCTTCTTCACCAACTTCTTTACTTGCATTGCAGAAATGACCCCAAAGCTCTTAGGCTTCCCAAAACGTCGATACGAAGTCAACTTCCCCAAAGGGCTTCTCAACACTACTTTCTGAGCTTCACGGTCTATTTTGGCCTTATAGAAACCTAACCAATTCATCCCAAGAATAACGTCTAGATCTCCCAGATTGAATTCTATCAAATTAGAAGGAAATACACAGTCTCCTATCTTCAGAGGTAAGTCTCTATACAACTTGGTACACCTTATGACTTCTCCAGTAAGTATACTAATAGGCAGGTCAATTACATCAAAGTCTACCAACCCCAAACTTTTAATAATGGACGACGAAATCAACGAATAGGTCGCCCATAATCAAATAACGCTTTAACGAGAACGAAGTTAACAGAGAAAGTACCAGAAACTACGTCGGCAGATCTTTCACCTTCATTGCGACTCATCACGAACAGAGCTTTACTCTGGTTGTTGTTGTTGCTCTCACTAGCAGGCTTACTGAAGTTTCCTTGGTTGTTCTGCGCCCCTACAGACTTCGAACCTTGGTTTCCTGATTGGGTGAACCCAGACCTTCCCTGATTACCACTCCCATTACCATTCTGTTCTTTCCTTTGCTTGGTGAAGCACTCAAACTCTCTATGCCCCTTCTTTTGGCAGTAATGACAGGTTACTAGGTCTCCCTTACAGTCTCTACCAGGTGGTTCTTGTTACACTTCTTACAGTTGTAACTCCTTTCAGACTGGCCCTTAGTATTAAAGCCTTGACCATTCCTTCCTTGGAAATTTCCATTCCCATTTTTATTCCTCTTAAAATTCCCCTGATTTCCACCAGAATTAAAATCTTTTCTTTTCTCACCCACTACAACATTCTTCTTGTCACGCCCCGACTGAAGACCATAAATACGGGCGGCTCTTCCATACACAACATCCAGGGATGCAAAAGTCTCACCACCTAACCCCAGTTGGATTTCCTCAGTCAAACCTTGCTCAAATCTCTGAGCCTTTAGCTCTTCAATAGCTACTACCTCAGGTGCAAATCTAGACAATGCTATGAACTTGCTATAATACTCAGAAATGGTCATACTCCCCATCCTAAGGTTTATGAAATCCTGAGCCTTTTGTTTCCTCATAAAAGTAGGGTAAAAGTTTCCTCTTAAAGCAGTAATAAAGGAATCCCAATTAAACCCTTCAACAGTACTAAGTCTAGTTCCATTCTCTTTCCACCATAACTCAGCCTCATCTTTCAGATACAACACAACTTGACCTACTTTCATAGCCTCAGGACAATTTACATCCCCACAAATCTTTTCAAACTCCCTAATCCAACTCTCTATGAAGGTAGGGTCAGCTTGCCCCTTAAAGTACGACGGCTTAATCTTAGCTAGTCTTTCAAACATGTCCCCAGTAGGGTCAGGACGCTCAGCTCTTTCGTGAGTCAAATTCTCTGCCAATAGGCGAATAGTAGAAGCTAAGGTGTTATCGTTGTTTGCCATTCTACTTCGCGACCTGAAATTTAACGTAAATCTACTTTAGGTTTTGGTTCACAATTTATTGCCATTCTCTACGAAAGCATCACTTGATTTGACCACACAAGGTCGCATCAACATACAATTCTTTATGAAATCACAACATCATTAAGTTCACACACTATGAACCATAACAACCATATACTCATTCATGAATAAATATTCACATCACTAATTCACATATATATATATATATATATATGAGGATAAAATAAAATTCAATCATAACAATAAAATAACATATTCCTCATTCGCGTACTAAAATAAATTATTGCTCACTTGAATAGCTAAATAATCACTTTTATTCCTCAAAAAGATGATAATAACCTTTTTTTGTCCAATCCATAACAACTATACTTATTCCTTAACCAAGATAAAGATACTAAAGCAAGAAACTTAAACCATTATTACTTGACTATTTATCCAACAACTAATCTTAAAGCATAAGTAAAAAGTCTATGGAGATACATTATCAGTCTTATCCTTAGTTTCCTTGTACTTCTCTGGAGTGAATAACTCATCTTCGAAGTCTACAATGTCCTCACTGTTATAGTAGAAACGCCTTCTAGCTCTAGTCGATCTCCGAATCTTCTTAGGTTGAGGCTAGTCCTCTTCTGACTCAGAATCACTCTCAACCCTCAAAACAACATGGTAGATGTCCATTCTGGTCTGCCCTCTAGCATGATCAAACTCCTGAATGACCTCATCATCACTATCAGGAATGCCTACTTTTAATACATGACGCATGATGACCTCTAGGCTAGCTAGTGAAACTCTCGCTATCAGACTCCATATCGGACTCATCATCACTAAGCACAATAGGGTTGAAGTAGCTTCCTAGTCGAGTAGCTTCTCTATCAGACATGACTAGAGATCCTGTAACAGATGAATACACCATCTATAAGTAAATAATACCCTCACTTAGCGTATATTCCCAACAATAACAATAAACAAGAATAAACAAACAATGTAAAGCATAGGAGTAACATTAAACAGTTAAGCAGATAAGAAAACATAAACATGCTGAACTAAATATTTAAATGCAGACATATAATATTTCTATCCTATATGCCCTTCCTATACTACGCATCTCTTACAAAATAAATAAATTAACCAAAATAAACTAGAAGTACTAACTTAAACAACTAATAATAATATATAAAATTTTCGAAAAGTATAAGAAATAACCGAAAAAAAATAAAAAAAATCGGACTAACTAAAAAAAATTCGAACCGAATAAAAAAAAATCGGACCTCTTAAAAAAAATAATTCGAACCAAATAAAATAAAATATTTCGAACTAAAAATATTTTCGAACCCTTGTTGAAATTGAAACATGTTTCGGGAAAATGATTTAAGTACAACAAATAAGTAGAAGCTCGTTTTCTATTAAATTCATTTTAAGTACCTAGGCGCCTAAAAATTTAAGGTTGGTACGAAAGGCCAATAAAAACCAAAGCTCTGATACCACTTTGTAACACCCCGGTAATTCTCTATTTTCCAAAATACCTTTATAATATAAAACTTAGAGAACCATCAAAGCATTATCGCCCGTGTGATAACGTATCGGCTTACTCATAATTTTGCAGCGGAAAATAATAAACAACTTTAAAAATAATAAACTTAGTCAACCACAAGTCAACTCCAAAACCAAAGTCAACAGTCAACCAAACCAAAGTCAAAGTAACACAAAGTCAAACTCAAACCATAAACTACAAGTCAACTATAATAATAAAGTCAACACAAGCTCTCCATGAAAATCTCGAACCCATGATGCATCATTTTCAAACCTGAAATGGACAATGCACTATTGATCTCGAAAGACTGCTCACCAAATGGGTCATCACAGGATCAATAAGGCATAGCCATGATCAACATACACACACAAAACACGTAATCAACAAAGCTGAGTACTACATAATAAATAAATATAAAACCTAACATGATACTAATAAACATTAAGGCAAAGATAAATAATAATATAATAACATTGCAGACAACTTTACTGAACTTGACTCTATAACTCAAATTAATTATAACTTAGATTGAATAGGCAATGGAAAGAGTTGTCCAAACCAAACCAGTCTTCAATTTAGAAGACGAAGCACGGGCGCGACTCCGTACTCCCCTGACCAACGATATCGAGGAACCTTTTAAATAATTAAAATAGGACACGGTGATCAATCTGGTCCTAAGAAAAGCCATGGGCTACCACCATGTACTCCAACTCATACTAGTTCAACACTTCAGACGTGCACAAGTCCAAAGCTTATTGCTATTCACTTTCCACTTTAAGTGATTAATAAATTATTTACTTATTATGACTCACCAAAGTAAGACAAACAATAATCATCGAGGATACATAAACTTCCGTTTTTTTATCTTAGGATTAGATAGGGTGATCAACAACTTAACAATCCAAGAATAATTCCAATATTAATTTCATAACCATTATTTATTTATTGATCCAAATCAACAATCAACCAACCTTTCATAGGTTAAATAACCAACTTACCAAATAAGGCTATCGGTCCTCATAAAGTAATTAAATAATCCAAAGGGAACAACATGATCCGATTCAACATAATTATCAATCCCTAATGTGTATTAATAAAATAAAGTTCTCAATCCCATATGCTTGCATCAATCATCAATACAAACATATTATAATCATCATAATCATCATGCTTCACACAACGGCATAAAACATGCAATTTCACTTGGATATAAATCACATAAGAACTATAAATAGTTCCCTATACATGATAATACATAAATCCCATCCTTAGGACATGATACTAATCCAACCAACACATAGGTATGTACGTACCTTGTGTAGACAAAATGCGAGGTCACTTTAACAAGCTTAAAAGTCGCCTAAAGAGAATTCTCCGCCTACCAAATATCAACACAACCACCAATCAATACTCTAATAAATTTCCAGCAACTTCAAAATACTTTAAACCCTTTTTAAAAATGTTTAAAATTCCTTTTTAACCATTAAAACTTCACTACTAGTGTCTCCTAGTATAGTACCACTATACTAGTCATTAAAATCCTCAAAAATCCATCATAAGTATGCTAATAAAAATTCCAGCAACTTATAATGTTGTCAAAACCTTTAAAAATATGTTTAAACATAATCATAATTTGAAGAGTACCCAATTTCATAAACTATAATATCATACTATGATTTTCCAACTCATAAAACCCTATAAATCCATACTTTGATACTCAAAACCCTAGTTTAAATATAACTAATAAATCTGAAATTTGAATTACTTCACTCAATAATTTACATAATATGAAATTATATTTAAATCATCAAACTATAACTTTTAAACATGAAAACATTAAATCAATCCTTAAAAAAATATAAACTTTAACATTAAATAAAAATAGAGGAGGAAGAAATAACCAAAGAGAGGAAGGAAGGAAAAACACGCACGACAAGGAGGAGGATGGCGGTGCAGCTGGGCGACTGCCGGCGGCGCGGCTGCTGGCGGCGTCGGGTGGTCGGCCGGCGCACGAGAGGAGAGAGAAGAAAAAAGGAGGAGGCCGAAAAAAATAGAGGGAGAAGGAAGAGAGAGAAAGTAAGTGTGGGGAAAATTTTGAGGTTTTGGGATTTATATAATTAACCCTTTTTGGGCTTAGGAACTTGTATTTGGGCTTTAATTATATTTAATGATTGAGAACTTAGGCGTAGTTGGGTTCCTCTAACCTAATTTAAAATCCTTTTTACTAAAACCAAAGATGTTTAAGCTATTTAAATAATTTTCAAAGTATGACTAAATAAAATATGTGATTACTTAAAATCATTAAATAATTCCTTTGACTTTCAAATAGTCAACCTTTTAAGAGATAAATCATTTGAACATTAAAATATATATAATATACATTAAAATGTATTTATAAATTTCATAAAATTATGGGGGATTACAACATATGTCCTCAGTGGCTTAGCCTTCTGTTGTACTCGCCAAGTAACCAAAGGAAGATTTCCGATAATGAATATGATAAAATGATGAATGACAACATGAATCCTTCTTTAAAATTCCTGATTTGAATTATATGTTTATGAAATGGTTTGACTATATTATTCTCTCCTTTCTGTTTGCAAATAAAATGAGTTGAAATGAATTTACGTTGTTAGAGTAGTATGTTATTGGGCCTCAGCTCATGACGTTTTGTTTTTCTGTTTTAGGTACTGATGGGGATGACGGAACGACTTAGAAGTGAGGATTTGTTATTAAAATGAGTCAAACATTTATAGCTTTTGTAACTTAAGTAATTAGTTAGTTTAATTAACATTAACTTTGTTTTACCTTAATTTATATAATCTAGTATGTTTAAGTTTTCACATTATTATATGTTATAATTCTGAAAGTAAGTTGCCTTGTATTTTCCTAACGGAAAGTACGGTAGTAACGCACCGACCAAAAGCTAGGTCTTCCGCTGCTAATAATTAAGATTAATTAACCTAATAAAGATGCTTAGAGGTCGGGGCGTTACATTAACCCCCCCTTTTTTGCTGAAATGGACGGTTTTAACCCTCTTCAAAACCATTCGGATTTTGGTACTCGGCCCAATGAAACCCATCCAAATTTCATTCATGATGTCAGTGTTGAAAATGATGTCTTGAAGAATTCTTGGGACAATTTAATTGCTTCAGGAAGTCTCTCTTCCTTCTTTAATTCTAAAGATAGAGGAGGAAACAGGTGGTCCCCCTTGGTAGACTCTTCTCCTATTTATGGGTCAGTTGATTCCTCAGAATTTTGGAGGAACTTTTGGTTTCAAGAAGCCTCTAGAATTATTTCACAAGCCTGAAGAGTTTGCTCCGGGTAAGCGAAAATTTGAGTCTATTGAGTTTGCAGAAGATGGCTCAGTTACCGTAGATGGAGAGAAATTCTTTCTCATGCCAGCTTTGAGCCTCGACCCAAAGAATGAGCTTCTCACCCCTCCGTCGCATTCTGATAAAGGTAAGCAAGTTTTATTTGTCCCTTCTCAAAATGCTCTTGAAAATCCTAACAAGGTGGATGAAAATATTATTTGTGACGCGCCGTGAAGATCCGTGAGCAGACCACCTAAGCCTAAGAGAGTTATAGTCCAGGCTTTACCTTGCGAGAAAAAGAGAAAATTTGAGGACTTTGAGCCTGTGATTGAAAGGTTTGTTGATGAAATTGCTTTGGATGTTCATAACTGGGTCGCTTCAAAGAAACAGGAAATAATGTCAAAATTTAAAAAGCTCAAATATATGGTCATTTTTGATGAAATCGGCTTAGAGACTGGGCCTAAGCGGTCTCGGGAGATCCATGAAGATATTATCATGGAACTGTAGGGGCCTTAATACAGCGGACTCCTCTACAATTTCATTTTTGTCCGTAAATTCCAGCCTCAGGTCCTTTTCTTGATGGAACCTAAAGCTAATGTTAATCTTATTAATAAATTAGCTTTGTATTTAGGTTTCTCTAATGTAGCCATCGCCGATGTAGTTAATAGTGCAGGTGGCTTAGCTCTTTTTTGGGATGCTGATGTTAAGTTGTCTGTTAGTAACAGCTCTAGAAATCATTTTGCTTGTATTATAAATGATGTAAACTTTTATGTAATGTATGTATGGAAGCTCCTTTTGTTGTATGGCCCGCCTTACTTAGATCTAAGACAAAATATTTGGGACAGGGTAGCTGAGGACCTGTACCAAAGTACAATGGATTATGTAGTCATGGGTGATTTTAACCAAGTTGAATCTCTAAGCCAAAAGATGGGGGGGCTCTACGACAATCCCGGGTTCAAGATACAATTACAAAATGGATATGCCATTTAGGATTATCGGAAATCAATTATCATGGACAAAACTTTACATGGTGCAATAATAGATTGGATCCTCACAGAATTTACGAAAGACCAGACAGAGTTTATGCTTCTGAGCACTGGATCCATTTTTATCCTGAAGCGACGACTTTAAATTTACCTATCTTAGTTTCAGACCACAGTCCAATCTTACTTTTTACTAGCCCGGAAAAAGAAAAAAAGAGGGGTCCAATAAAGATGGAGGATTGGTATTTTGATTTCCAGGAAGCGAAAGATATAGTTCATAGTCAATGGAGTGGAGACTTGGTTGGGTCTCCTATGTATAAAGTTGCTCGGAAGTGTTCAGCGACAAGATTCCACCTGTTTAAATGGAGCAGATAGTACAAATCAAAGCACAATTTGATATGGGAAGACCATTTAGCAGAATGCAAGGATGTTCAAGAGCGTCTTCCTAGTGAAGATGTAAGAGAATTGGATTATAAAGTCCGGCAAGAGCAATTAGACAAGGTTTCCATTCATCTGAAGTTTTGGAGACAAAGGGCAAAGGGTAAATGACTTGCTTTGGAAGACACTAACTCTAAGTGGTTTATCAGAAAGGCGAAAACTAGAAAGAGAAAAAATGAGATCCTAATGCTGAAAAAACAGGATGGTACACGGACTTCCAATAAAAGGGATATTCAACATATTCTGATTGATTACTTCACCAATATCTACAAGGGGTGAGATCTCTCGGAAGGATTCTGGGATGAACTCAACGAATTAGAAGATCTCGTACCTAGATTATCCCAACAGCAGATAGAAGACCTTTAATTGCCAGTTACCAAAGCAGTGGAGATGGATTTTTGGCTAGCGATTTCACATTTCTTTAAAAATGGGTTCTTACTAAAAGAATGGAACTTCACTCACATTTTCCTCACCCCTAAAGTGGACAGACCGGGGGAAGCAACTCAGTTCAGACCAATAAGCTTATGCAATGTTATTTACAATATCATCTCCAAGATCATCACAAACAGGCTTAAGCCTGTTCTACAAGGCTTAGTGTCTCCGTTTCAGAACACCTTCGTCCCAGGTAGAATCCTCTCTAGTAACTGTTTTATCGCACATGAAGTAATCAATGTCATCAAGCATCAGAAGAGAGGAAACAAATTCCTAGCTGCCCTCAAAATTGATATGTTTAAGGCTTACGATAAAGTTAATTGGGACTTTCTTTCCTGGCTTTTGGTCAACATGGGTTTTCCTCCTAAATGTAGAAAATGGATAATGCAATGTGTCACCACAGTTTCCTATGCGGTTCTAGTGAATGGTGAACCCTCCAAGAGATTCACTCCAAAATGCGGTTTGTGCCAGGGCGACCCGTTGCCTTCTTACTTATTTATTTTAGTAATGGAAATTCTATCTCGCATGATCTCCAAAGCTGAATTAGAAGGTGCATTCCAAGGGGTGAAATTATCGAGAACAATCCCTCCAATATCCCACTTATTCTTCGCAGACGTCTCTTTATTCTTTTTCGAGTCCTCTTGTAGACACATAATTGTGTCGTCCGATTTAAGGGCCCAATGATGAAACATACCGCGGTCTTAATTGGTCCGACCCAAGGGCAGATCAGTCCAAAGAGCCAAAATTATTTTAAAAGTGTTAAAGTATATTTTAATGATCCAAAGTCGTATTTCGAGCTCAACTCTTTGAAAAAGCCCATTTAATTATTCATTGATAATTAATTGTTTTATTTAAATAAAATAAATATTTTCAAAGATATTTTTATAATTAAAGTCGGATTTTATCTCGTAAAATCAGATTTTCGGAGTTAAAAGATAAAACAAAATCATCAAAACACGTTTTTATCAAAAAGCTGTCAAAGCGTGTCAAAAGCAAGGCGGTGCGCTGAGCGCACCAAAGTGCCGCGAGCGCACCAGCCTGCGCCGAGCACATGGTCGTGCGCCAAGAGCACATGTCTGCCACGTAGACCTGTGTGTCACACAGAGTCGTGCGCCGAGCGCACTTCTCTGTGCGATACACAGGCTGTCAATTCTATCTTTTTTTAAAGCGTGTGCCACGTGGGCACTGTTGATTGGTTATGCCCCGTTAGGTGCACCAAAGTGTACCTGACACGTGTTATTGTGCGTCACACAACCTCCTGCGCCTGGCGCAGCTGGCGCGTGAAGTAGTTTCCTCTTCCCTATAGATAGGTCTTGATTTCCGTACGGTTTTCATACTTTTTTTACACTTAAACACTTCGACTTATACGACTATACACTTTACAAATTCTCTCTACAAAACTCATACCTTTCAAATATACAAACACAAACACATTCAAATCTACATACTTTCGGACATACATATACATTCAGATCTTCAGGCTTCACAATTGCTCGTCCCGAAGGTTGTGAATCTCTCAGACCCAAGCCACGGTATTATCCTGAGGGTCCTTGACTCAATTTATTATTTTTTTATATTACTAACGATTTCCTTCATAATGTAGATCTTTAATATAAAATTGCTCTATTGTATATTCTAATCTTTTATTTCTCTTTTCTATTTATTTGCATATATTATTGTATGCTTGCCTGATTGTCCTGTTATGCTTTTTATCACTCGCATGTTATTTTTGCTAATCAAGACCTAAAGAATTGTTCTAATATTAATCAGATAATTTGGACAACCTGTTAGGTTCCCTGTAATTTGATTGCATAATAACATATCACTAAAAAATAGCCTTTTATGTGTTTCCAGAACCAACCTAGACTAAATTATTTTTAGGGTGCATGAAAATATGATTTGGTTATTTTATTGCATAAAAATTGACATGAATCGATATTAAGTAGAGGCCATTGATGGGCGAATTTGATTCCTGATCTTATTCGTACCCTCACCCCCGAACTCAATCTTTGGTTCATTTTGACCATCTATGGAGTCAGGACGGAGAAATCTACATTGGATAAGTCCCAAGGTTTCCCAATATCCAATTAGGTTTATGAGTCTTCCTTTAAAGACTTGTTCACGACTTCAAAAATAATTTTTAATAAAACCTTAACAATGGGGTAGTCAAATACGCGCTCACACCGCGTAGGCAAAATAAAACACGCCTACAATTTAGCGACTCCACTGGGCCGGGAAGATTTTAACAAAAATAATTTTTTTAAATGAGTGGGTGAAACTCGAAAAATACGATTCATACTCTTTTTATGCATTAGCATGACATTACAGTTTTGCATATGCATGGCTATTGTTTAAGCCACCATAAGGACAATCTACCTTGCCTCATTAGCATATGTTCTATGTGTGAGGTCACCCCCGGGGGGTTTGCGCTTTTTCCTTCCAAAAAGCTTCATGAGCGATAGTGTTGGATCTTAGTCATAAGCAAACCTACCCAACCATGGCATTGTTCTCTTGTTCCTGACTTAAGAACTGGAGTGCGTCTTACACGTGGCCACCTCTTTAAGCAGAGGTACAAGTGTGGGATCAATCTCTTAGTCATGGACCCTTTTCAGCCTTAACCTAAATCTGACCATAGTTTCAAACATAGAACTGGACTTTAGGTTGCAACTTTTGCATCCATGTTACATGACATTTGCTTGTGATTGCAATTTTTGCCTACTATTATCTTGTCAAATTTTCGTCGTTATGCATTGCGTCTAAAAAACAAATAAAATATCGTCAATTGGCTAAAACCCTGCCTAAATCCCCGAATAACATGTCGGGGAGTAGTGCGCCAAGCGCATTAAGTTGCGCCTGGCGCACCACGCTCGCGCCAGATGCACGGTTGTGTGCCACGCGCAGCAATGCTGCGTGGCACGCAGTCTGTGCATCGCATGCTTTTCGTCGATTTAGTCGTCGTGGTGGTCAATCCTATGTTCGGTCCGTCTGCGTTCGCGTAAAAACATGGTCATTCTAGGGGTCTCACCTAATTCAAAAAAAAATCAGTCTTTTCATGCAAGGTCGAGTCTGTCCTAAAAAAAGTGCATCTAAGGAAAAAAATAATCATGGTAGAGTTAGAGTCGTCATGCATGTCTACCTTCTCCCTGCTATCCAACTAATTTTCCCTATCAATCCTACCCTACCATATTCAATCAATTTTAATAAAAAACATACATTTTTTAGCCCAATTCATATCCTAGGTCTAGTTTGCATCTCCATGTAGGCCCTAGTCAAGTCCAATTCCTTCCTAAGTCCATAATGGCCCAAATCCCTTAAATCTAGCGCAGCTGATCCTTCCATAGATCCATAACTGCCCAAATCCTCGAGTTTAGCGAGCTACTCATCCCTGTAAGACCATAATGGCAACCCCTAAGTCTAGCGAAGCTAGCATTCCATAAGTCTACATAGGCAATTTTTGAGTCTAGCCTGCTTAGTCTAATGTAAGTTCCGAAGTCTAGTTGTATAGCCTGCTTGCTCTGTTAGAAAAGTGGTATGGATATAATAGTGAGTAATTGGATAAACGATCTTCCAAGCACGTACTTATACGCTTTCCTATAAGTTATTTACCGACCCACTAAGAACAATGAGTATCACGGTAATACTTATGAGATACGAAAAAGAAACATTGAATCTTGGTTGTTAACAATATACAATCCCAACAAGAGTTTGTAGTTTGATTTTGTTTAGAGAAAACACAAGAGAATTTCATTCTCTAAGCAAGTACCATGGGAATGATTTCTCATATCTCACAATAGATATGACATCTCCCTATTTATAGCATAGGAGATAGTTAGAGGACATGTCCGAAACTAGGTGTCGCTTCACACCAAAAGACACATTTAAATCCTCTCAATTCATATTATACTTATACTCCACAACACCAAGTATAATAAACATCATATATATATAACCTACGAACACATTTAACTATAAATGTTCCAAAAATCCTCCTCCATTTATAGTATAAATGCTATATAGTTCGTACACTTGCATACAAAATCAACTAAACTTGTGCATAAATGAAAATGTCTTTAAGATTGAATTTCCACTTAGTATAACATACTTTACAAACTTTCCATTAAAATGATTGACTAAGCATTGAATCACTCAACGATATGAAAATTTGAAGATGTTATACACACAAGCTTACACAAACAACATTGTCACCTTCGACTTCATTAAAGGCTTTGAGTCCATATCCACATTCATGAGTGTTCCTAGTTAAGCCTTAAACTAGGTGAAGCGGCCAAACTTCTTACTCATATAGGTAAACCTTCTATAACACGCTCTCGCAACTAACCAAAGGTTTATTAAGATATTAATCAACCTCCAACATTGCGAAAAACAAGCACTAACCTTGGGATGTAATTAAA
Source organism: Beta corolliflora (assembly GCA_947648045.1). Lineage (NCBI taxonomy): Eukaryota > Viridiplantae > Streptophyta > Magnoliopsida > Caryophyllales > Amaranthaceae > Beta > Beta corolliflora. Next base: position 1,485,395 of record CANSZD010000019.1, read on the forward strand.
AATATTATAGTGCTCCAAACTACAAATAAAGTGGGAACATCATTGTATTCAAGATCTTGCGTTGTACAAGACGTGAATTGAGTTTTCTTCATTTGCAATTTACTTAATTAAGGCTTAAAACCCATCCCTACTTTTATATAACATAACTTGACAAAAACTTTGGCCAAATTTATCAAGTTAACATAAAACATATAAAAGATAACTAACACGACTCCATGTTTATAAAATCACTAACACCACAATGTCTTAATCCAATATGTTGTGATTTGCCATTATAAACATAATAATATTCAATAATCACGTGTCATTGATACTCATTGAAGTATATCACAATAACTAGTGATATGCTGCATGGTACAAGCCATGAAACACTTCAAATATCAATTATGAACAAATAACATGTTAATACTAAACAATCAAATAAATTAATATTCTTCCCTATTTTAGTATTAATAAATAAACACCTTATCTATTTAAACCAAGACTATGTATATGAAAACAACCACGTAGTTCTTGGATCACAAGGAATTAATCTCCTCCACGAAGAACCTCCTCCATGAAGTACCTTCTCCAAGAAGAAATATCATCTTCTTGTAAAATACAAATCCCTAAACCAAGAATTAACTCACGCCAAATCATTCTTCTAAAAACGAAGAACATATTTATTTCCAAATAACTCTGTCTATTAAATAGATTAGATCAAAGATAATAAATCATTATCTTTCCAAGACATTTAATAATTTCAATTAAAACAAAATCAGTTCCAAGTATAAAATCATATGTCTACAACACTAAATTTAGACAAATTTTATCGTCCCCAAATTTAATACGTAACCAATTTACACTACCGATTTCCTCAAAATCATTAACTTAATGATCTCATAAAGTGAAATAATTAATTATTATGTCTTTCATTATACTTTATTCAAGTATAATACATGTCACTTTAAAAGGTGAAAAGCAATGAAATAATAGCATTCCATACATAAAAATCAATTTCTAGTATAAGATTTATAACATGTTAATACTAAAATAAACAATAATTTAATGTCTTCTCCATTTTAGTATTAACAAAACATAAACACTTATACTAATGATTACCACAAAATCATTGAAATAAATCAATACTTTGATTTTCCAACTTGTAAATTATAAACATCACCCAACTTATATAAAATTGAGAAGTACATTTAATAGTCATTTTAACCCCATGTCTAAAATATAAATATTCTAAATAACATAGAATCACATTTATAACCTATAGACAACACATGGTTAAAACAAAATTAAACACGTAGCCCATACAAGGATGACCTACTAACAAACAACATGTTTATAATTTCCACAAGTCCATGTTCATGTCAATAATTATATACTCAACAAATTATAATAAAATTACTTTAATGAAAATAAACATTACAACTTGTCCATGAGTATATAATCAAAACATACTTAGTGATAGTAAGACACTATCAATAACATGATCAAAAAATAAACTAAATGATCATCATATTTACACTCAAACCAAAATCATGAGAAATAACATGTTAATACTAAAACAATCAAATAAATTAATATTCTTCCTCATTTTAGTATTAACAAAATAAAATAAATTTCAGATTTTAGAAGAGTGAAATATAACATGTTTAATATCAACACGGTTCCATGGTCAAAAATTTGGCAAAACAAAAATTTTCTTAAGGAACTGCCATAACCGTTTTCTTCATCAAAATTACTATTGTAATGTTACAACAACCAAACTTCGAAATAATGAAAGAAATTTTCTGCCATTACATTTCCACCAATTGTCATACTCAAAGTTTGACATAATTCACGCACCACAAATATGAAATGAATCACAACACTATGCGCTGATATCATGAAATACTATGGTGAATACTCATAACTGCCACCATTCATGAAACATCTTTAGAGATGCCACTGTCAACTTATTTTTATCAACCACAACTTTAGAAGTTTAGATGACCCACAACATGGTGAATAAAAAATAGCAATATTATAAGACATACTATTTCACACAACCAAATTCATTTGGTAATTTAGGATTACATGGACGAAAACCATCATTTAATTAATTAAGCATAAATACATTCTTAATTTATTAAAAAGAGAATAGTATTATCTAATACTATAATATGTTATCCTACTATAATTCATACAAAAATTAATGAATATAGTAGAAACTCATAGCACAACCCGAAATTGGGTTTTGAGAAATCCATCACTCCCAACCCTTTTGTCTTGTAACATTCTTCTTCTCTTTCCATTTAACAATGGCATTCCAATTTCAGAAAATTAGAAACATCTCACCCAAGGAAGATCCAATTACCCAAGGAATAAATAACTTATAGATTGTTAGAAAAGTGGAATGGATATAATAGTGAGTAACTGGATAAACGATCTTCCAAGCACGTACTTATACGCTTCCTATAAGTTATTTACCAACCCACTAAGAACAACGAGTATCACGGTAATACTTATGAGATACGAAGAAGAAACATTGAATCTGGGTTGTTAACAAGATACAATCCCAACAAGAGTTTGTAGTTTGATTTTGTTTAGAGAAAACACAAGAGAATTTCATTCTCTAAGCAAGTACCATGGGAATGATTTCTCATATCTCACAATACATATGACATCTCCCTATTTATAGCATAGGAGATAGTTAGAGGACATGTCCGAAACTAGGTGTCGCTTCACACCAAAAGACACATTTAAATCCTCTCATTATACTTATACTCCACAATACCAAGTATAATAAACATCATATATATATAATTTACGAACACATTTAACTATAAATGTTCCAACATGCTCACCCGTAAGTTCAAAGTCTAGTTGCCTAGCCTGCTTGCCTTATGTTAAGAGTCTAGTCTCCCTTATTGTCCAGTCTTCCTTAAAGTCTAGCCTACTTGCTCATCCGTAAGTTCAAAGTCTAGTCTCTCCTATCATCACCAAAGCCCAGTCATGGAGTCCAGTCTGCTTGCATAGTCAAGTCCAGTCCATGTCTGCATTTGCATATAGTTAGGCCCATGTCTCCATCATGGTCAAGTCCATACTAGTCCGAAACCCATAATCATTTCCATTTCCATTTCAAAATCATTTTCCATTTTCATTTCCCATTTTCATTCCCCATTTCCATTTCTCATCTCTCATTTCCCATTTCTCCATTTCTCATTTCCATTTCTCATTTCGAAATTCATTTCTAAAATCTTACAAGCAAGGTCCACTCGATTATGTTCATGATGACCGGTCGAGAGATTACAACTTAAGAGCGCCTAATGGAGGAACAAATGTGAGCCTACTGTAAAGCTCATCAAGCGCACTATCACCACCCCGACTTCATTTAGAGTCATGAAAATTACTTTTGACCGCCTTCACAATAGAGGCGTTATAACTTCCATAGGGTTTACCGCCTTGACAATAGAGGCGCGATCCTTTCCATAGGGTTTACCGCCTTCACAATAGAGGCGCGATCCCTTCCATAGGGTCTATGCCGAACCCTGCACTTAAAAGAAAATTCAAAAGGTGCAACCTACATTTCTACCGTGAATTCCAACGGAATAATTACACCTAACATCTAGTGTCGAATACCAACAAGTATGCTGCGCAACATGGTCGATGAAGATAGACTTCTAATACTTGCTACAACGAGAATCAACATCACCATCAACCCTTTTTTGCATAGTGCATCAACAATTCAAAAGGGCATAGTCTTTTATTTCTGGTTTCCTATGATGAGTCAGAGAGTCCTTACCATGAGCCATTTATGTCCTTTCCCATCGAGTCTATGTCACTATAGGACTTCATCTATTAAAGCCTTTCCCTTATTATTTCATTTTATTTTTATTTTCATTGGCCTTCCATCATTTTATTTATGCTTCTAATTCAATGATGAAACTTAAATCACCTAATGATCTTGACTAATTAAGGAAAAAAATCTGAAAACAAAAAAAGAAAAAATAATAAAATAAAAAATGGACATACTTTTGGTCAGGAGTTATTCCCCTCTTCCTTCCATCATCCATAAGCCATCTCCCTGCAACCAAGAAAAATAAAAAATCCCTTAAACCATCATCCTCCATGATCATTAGCCATATAACCCTTCAAAATCAAAGCTCCACAAATAGCCTTCAAGCCTCCTATACCTTAAACGTTTGTGTGCAAGCCTTACTACAAAAACGTTAGAAACAAATCAATGCCAGGCAAAATAAAAAAAGTTAATAAATTCAAAGTGCGAAAAAAAAACAAAAGCAAAAGAAAACGCACAGGACAAAAAGAAAAAAAATGCAAAAAAGAAAAAGCCAAAGGCAAAAAAATAAAAAGTCAAGCTAAGGGGCTTGCACACAAGTTCTACCCCTCATTCAAATCATTTCAATCTATCAAAACTTTAACCCATATAATCCAAATCCATGATCCTTACCTTAGCTCAGCCAATTAATACTTCATCAAAACCTCAAGTCTTAAACCTTTCAACCCTTCATATTCGACCATAACTCCTTCTCCAAGATATGTCCAAGCTCGCTAGGTTGAAAACCCGAAATGGCGGCCTAGGTAAAAGTTAGGGCACAAAATAAAAAGAAATTCAATCAGATCCAGAACTATGAATGGTCTGATTCCGCAAGGATACGTAGGAATCCTCATCTCGAGGTCCGACCGCTTCAATAAAAAAAAATTATTCAAGGTCTCATGATTTGATTTTCTAGAATTCAGGAGCATACTCTATCTAGATCCCGACATAGACTCGAGTCTGAACCTAGCCTCGTTAAAGCCTTTCCCACCTACATGTATTTAAGTCACAAATTTAAATTTTTTATTTTTCAATCCAAACTCTCCTTGTCCCTGAAGGACTCTCCGACAATTCCATGGTCTCTGTATATTTGACTTTGCTTGTGTCAACTCCCCAAAGAAGAATCCCCAGCGAAAACTTTGAAAGCTCAATATCAGCTCAAGTACATTTCAATCAAGGCGCACAATGCGTAATTCAAGACAAGCTTACCCAAAGTGGGGGCTTCCTATATATGTGGTGGTTCCTCCAAATCAAATCAAACTCCCGAAAAGTTGTAATCTGTGGACCTCGTTTACTAAAATGTTTTTGAAAATCATTCAATCTATTTCTGATCATTCTATCTCTCTACATATCCAGATCTTCTAACTTTGCAAAATCCTAACCTTGCATTGCATTACATACATCCTAATCTTGCATAACCCTGGCCTTGCATGACGTGTCATATTCCTTAGCTTTGCATAACCTTAATCCTTGCACTGTGTCTCATGCATCCTTAGAGAGTCTAAGTTTGTATTTTTGCATCATTGTGTGCTTTATGTGAGTTGGTTGCACCTAACTGCTAAGATCTTTCTCTGTAGGTGATCATATTACTTGTAGTTATTGCCCTGCATACTAACTTTGTTTTGCAGAGACCAACGTATGTAGGTCAGTTATAAACTACGGAGCGTTTAAAATCGTTCTCCGTCCCGACACCGTGTACTTTGACTATCGGTTTCCTGAACCTCAGTCAAAGTGGGGGGGGGTCTGTAGACACATAATCGTGTCTCCCCATTTAAGGGCCCAATGATAAAACATACCGCGGTCTTAATTGGTCCGACCCAAGGGCAGAGCAGTCCGAAGAGTCAAAACTATTTTAAAAGTGTTAAAGCGTATTTTAATGATCCAAAGTCATATTCCGAGCCCAACTCTTTGAAAAAGCCCATTTAATTATTCATTGATAATTAATTGTTTTATTTAAATAAAATAAATATTTTCAAATATATTTTTATAATTAAAGTCGGATTTTATCCCGTAAAATCAGATTTCCGGAGTTAAAAGATAAAAGAAAATCATCAAAATACGTTTTTATCAAAAAGTTGTCAAAGCGTGTCAAAAAAGGCGGTGCGCTGAGCGCACCAAAGTGCGCCGAGCGCATGGTCATGCGCCAAGCGCACATGTCTGCCACGTAGACTTGTGTGTCACAGAGAGTCGTGCGCCGAGCGCACTTCTCTGGGCGATACACATGCTGCAATTCTATCTTTTTTAAAGCGTGTGCCATGTGTGAAGCACAGTTTCCTCTTCCCTATAAATAGGTCTTGATTTCCGTACTGTTTTCATACGTTTTTTACACTCAAATAATTCGACTTATACGACTATACACTTTACGAAATCTCTCTACAAAACTCATACCTTTCAAATATACAAACACAAACATTCAAATCTACATACTTTCGGACATACATATACGTTCAGATCTTTAGGCTTCACGATTGCTCATCCCGAAGGTTGTTAGTCTCTCACACCCAAGCCACGGTATTATCATGAGGTTCCTTGAATCAATTTATTATTATTTTTATATTACTAACGATTTCCTTTTATTTCTCTTTTGTATATTCTAACCTTTTATTTCTCTTTTTTATTTATTTTCATATATTATTCATATATTATTGTATGCTTGCCTGATTGTCCTGTTATGCTTTTTATCACTCGCATGTTATTTTTGCTAATCAAGACCTAAAGAACTGTTCTAATATTAATCAGATAATTTGGACAACCTGTTAGGTTCCCAGTAATTTGATTGCATAATAACATATCACTAAAAATAGTCTTTTATGTGTTTACTGAACCAACCTAGACTAGACTAATTTTTAGGGTGCATGAAAATATTATTTGGTTATTTTATTGCATAAAAATTGAAATGAATCGATATTAAGTAGAGGCCATCAATGGGCGATTTTGATTCCTGATCTTATTCGTACCCTCACCCCCGAACTCAATCTTTGGTTCATTTTGACCATCTATGGAGTCAGGACGGGGAAATCTACATTGGATAAGTCCCAAGGTTTCCCAATATCCAATTAGGTTTATGAGTCTTCCTTTAAAGACTTGTTGGCGACTTCGAAAATAATTTTCAATAAAACCTTAACAATGGGGTAGTCAAATACGCGCTCACACCGCGTATGCGAAATAAAAACACGCCTACACCTCTCCGAGTGGTTGTGCCGCAATCAAAGATATCTTGTCCAAGTTTAGCTGAGTATCTGGTGAAGTGATTAACTATTCTAAATCTCATGTCATGTTCAGTCCTAATACTCCTTCTAGGTTCAAAAGATTTATGCGAAGTATTATCGACACCCCTTCGGTTGACGCTCTCGGGAAATATTTGGGATGTAACGTTGAAATCGATGGTAGATGCTCTGGTAAGTTTTTGCTTCTAATTGATAAGATCCAACAAAAAGTATCTAGCTGGAATCTCATTATCACATGCGAGACGTGTTCTTTTAATTAATAGCATCCTATCCGCTCTGAGTCAGCATATCCTAGGAGTATTCCTCATTCCTAAGTCAATTGCGGACAAAACGAACTCCATATTTGCTAGATTTCTTTGGGGCGGTTCTTACAACTCTCACCTATTTTCTGGAGAAAGAAGGAAGTAATAGAGTTGCCAAAAGGTGGAGGTGGCTTGGGTATTAGGAACATACATGCTTATAATAAGGCTCTCCTCGTTAAACAAGCTGTGAGGATTCATTCCAACATAGAGACCTTAGTTTCCCGTTTTCTTTGCTCTAAGTACAAACACTCTCCGGTTGATATGGCTCTACAAGATAAAAAGCTAGGTAAAATGTCTTGGGGCTTCCGAGGTATGTGTAGATTAGTTCAAGAATTTCTTATGGGATTCATGAGAAAAATAGGTAATGGTTCAAATACAAAATTCCTCTCAGACAGATGGATTCGAGGTGAACCAATCAAGCTTCGGGAGAACGTCTCTTTACAAGACTCAGTAGTGGATTTAGTTCAAGATCTACTGATTCCATGTAAAAATGCTGGAATTCGTCTCTCATTTGGAAAACTTTCTCAAGGAGCTCAACGTTCAGCATCATCTCGACGCACATCCCTTCAGAAGAACTTCAAGATGAGTATGTGTGGAGTGAATCGAACTCTGGGGAGATCAAAGTCAAAGAAGTTTACTCTTTCATCCTTAGATAATCTAGAAATTTGAATAATTCATCTGAAGACAGGAAAATTTGGCACAAATTTTGGGCCATGGATATAAGGCCTAAATGGAAAACTTTCTTATGGCGATTACTCAATCACGCTTTAGCCCTCTCTATTAATTTGAGAAAACGAAATATTAAAGTCCATCCATTCTGTCACTTGTGTAATAAAGGCGAAGAGACGGAAAGTCACCTGTGCAGAGATTGCGAGATTACTCTCCGTGTGTGGGGTTGCGCGTCCTTGGGTATTTACGTGCAAAGTGCTAGCTTTATTCCCTTCAACGACTGGATCCGGAACTTCCTAAAACTATTATGGAGGGAAGACGGTAATGATGTGTCAAGGCGCAGGAGTTTCATTGCTACGTTATGGGCCATTTGGACCCATCGGAATAATATAGTGTTCAGAAGGATTGATTCTTCGCCATACACCATTATGGTAAACATAAATATAGCTATTGAAGAAGAAAACAAAAAAGATGCATTTAGAGACAAAAAGAATTCTCATTCCATCTCTTCAGCTACCCTCCCTAATGAGATCCTAATTAGTGAAGGGCTTCATTAAGGAGAGATTTGCAACATCTTAGTCGACGGAGGCTGGAAAGCTAGGAAAGGAAATTTCCCCACGGCAGGCATTGGTTGGGTAGTACTGATGAATGGTCGAAGGATTATGGAAGGTAATGATAAAATTTTGGCCTCCTCTTCTCTGTAAACGGAAGCCTTTGCTTTATTATGTGGTCTACTCGAAGCGGAAAAATATGGTTATTCCAGCGTCTGTATACTCACTAACTCATCAGAACTCATAAGGTTTTGCAAGAAAGGAGTGGCGCCATTCAATATCTCAAACATCGTTTAAGATATTAAACTAAAATGTAGTAAGTTTCGTTTTTATGAATTAAAGAAGGTAGATAGAAGGGAAGTCCATTCTGCCTACGTTCTAGCTATGAGCGCTAGAAAAGGAAGGATTCTCCCTTAGTTTTTCCTTTGTTTGTATGTTCTTGCTGTCAAAAATAAAAAAGAAAAAATAAAAAATGAAGGGAATAGTATTGAGTGTAAGCTCATGCTGAAGTCAAGTTACCATCATGCAAGTTGATCACGTTGGTTGAGGCGTTCAATCATGCTACTGGGCGGGAGGAGGAGTGATAAACCTCTAACAGTTTGAGGGCAATTGCCCTTTAACAAGGACCAAAGTGCAAATTTATAAACCTATGTTTGTGTATCAAAAACACTTGTTATTGATAAACCAACCCATGTTTATGTGTTTGAGACACTAGTTACTTACAAAATAACCCTTGTTGGTGTGAATTTCAGTGTAACTTTTGTCATAAAGTCAAACTGTGATTTCTGACAAAAAGTAAAAGTTGTCTCGATTTGCGCGTTTTTGTCAGCTTTTTCCTCGAAAAAATGCAACCTTATTTTTATGAAAACCCATGTTTGTGTGTTTAAAACGCATGTTATCTATACATCAACACATGTTATCTATACATCAACACATGTTTGTGTATCTTATACACTTGTTATTTACAATTCAACCCCTCAAACTGTGATTTCAGACAAAAAGTAAAAGTTGTCTCGATTTGCGCGTTTTTGCCAGCTTTTTCCTCGAAAAAATGCAACCTTATTTTTATGAAAACCCATGATTGTGTGTTTAAAACACATGTTATCTATACATCAACACATGTTTGTGTATCTTATACACTTGTTATTTACAATTCAACCCCTATTTGTATTTGTTAATATGCCTTGGGTCCACTTTATTTTGCACTTTGGTCCACTTTATTTTGCACTTTGGTCCTTGTTAGAGGTTTATCACTCCTCGGGCGGGAGTGCCTAGGGATCAAGCTTATCATTTTATCAAACCACCTTGGGAAATGCAATGTTCAAGGCGCCTTTCACAGCTGACGTGGTTCGATCATAACTATTTTTCTCTTTTCAGATAAACACAAAGAGGAGATATTTTAACAAACCAAAATTAAGCGTCGTGTCAGTTTACCAGAGACGCACACGACACCTCCATTAAAACAACACGGTTAGAATAACAAACTCAATTCAATTGTCACACATTTCACACTCCATTGAAGACCAAACTAAAAGCTTGGAAAAGCAGGAGAGAGAAAATCGAGAGTTCTGTAGAATGAAGGGTAAAACAGTCATGGAAGTTGGAGCTGATGGTGTTGCGGTCATCACCATTATTAATCCGCCTGTCAATTCGCTTTCTCTTGATGGTAACTCTATCTTTTTCTCTCTCCTCGGATCTAGTTGTTAATTTGATTTTCGACTTCATTTTTGTGTATAATTTGATTGATCTTGCTCTTATTTTGATTGTTTGATGCGTTGTGTTTGGTTTATATCTTTTTATAGGCGATGGTTTTGGATTTGCTTTCTTTATTTGTTAGCGTTGCATAAGCATTAGATTGTTTCAAGCAAGTGAGATTTAAATTTTAGTGGTCGTTTGGTTGAACGTAGATGGTGCGGTGAATGGAAATTCATGGGAATTTATAGATGGGATAGTTGTTTAATCGGCGCCAAAAAGTAGATTAGGAGGAAATGGAATTTATGGGAAACCGAATTTTCTTCATATCATGGGAAATTAATTGTTCAATCTCCTTTGTTTGATGAATCGCGAATTCGTTAATGCTAACCAAACAAAGGACATTTCCGAGGAATTGTGTGAAGAATTTTTTTGCATGAAATACAATTTTTTTTAGGAGTTTAATTCACATGTCAACCAAGGTGGGAGGAAGAGGGGTTAATAAAATGATCTTATGAGAGGTAGAATAATTAATTTTCTTGGTCCTGCTTTATAGTTGTTGGAATTTTGGACAAGTATGAGGCCAAGTATCATATTGTAGGCTACAAGAACAAAAACATAATTTGTATATATCAAATGGCAAACAAGGCTGAGGCTTTGAACAGTGTGTAGCAAAATCAAGCTTATGATGGGTTTAAAAAGAAGACCCTCAATTAGATTCTCTTCTTTATATTTGGAGTAAAAATAATGTAATACAGCGAAAGATTGGTTAGGAGCTATGGGCTGCGGTGAGGACAATGATCTAAGAATGGATCCCTTGCCAAATTTTCTACATGAACTCCATTGGGACTGAAGGAAGCTGTTGGATGTTAATGACTTCTAACAGTTGCTACTGCAATTTTACTCAGGGACTTGTTTGGTTTGTGTTGTTGCAGCTGACAATATGGGTGGAGATTGAACTGGATTATTGTATCATTTTATTTTATTTTTAAGAAGGACAACAAAACAAAACTGATGGTCATAGTATAACATGATTGTTGGGTAAATGGCTGCTTAGTTAAATTTTTTTTTTTTTTAAGTTGCACATGGTTGGTTTGTGAGATGGCATATCGAGACACTGCTACTGGTTATATGACAAACAATGACGCAATGCATAATGTGGACACTCCGTGGGTAGTATGAGGAGGTTAAGACATATGCAACCTTATCTTCGAGTCAAAGCTAGTAGATCGATATCTTTTGAAAGATCCACGGGAAGGTGTTAGTGGATAGCAGTGTATGTTGCTCTTAGAACCTAAAATTCCTTGAGTGAAAGCCGAAGATTAAGCATATGTAGAATCTTACTAACACATGTCTCGGCAATTATGCTTCTTATTACTAAAGAGAGTAGTTTTTTCGCAACAGAAATGTTTGACAGCAGAATTAGCTTTCAAGTTTAATTCTCTCCCTAGATCTTCAGTTTAAAGATAGAGAGAGGTGAGAATGGAGGTTGTGGGCTTTTTCCTCTAGTGTAACCTTTATGTACTTACACGAAATCTTTTAAGAGTTTTTCATCGATCATTATCACAGGGACTCTATCATATGGATCTTGGTGATTCTTGATCTATAAACGAACTTTAGTGAACATAACTTAAGGGCAACGGCGTTAGGGTTGAATTAAGGACAACAACTTCAATTCCCTTGTCAAGCTATTCTCATCTATGATTGGATGCTAAGCAAAACTTATGCAACTCGAAAATTATATTAAGCAAATGTCTACATTTAATGAGGTCAATCGTGGCTAATTTATAATTTGTTAGGAAAACTAGAAAAACTTGATAACTTATACAGAGAAAACTAAAAAACGAACATAATCTAGGAAAATTACAAAACCAACTTAAACTAGGAAAACTAAAACCAACTTAAAATAGGAAAGATGCTATGAATCGATGTTTAGGGGGGTAAGGGTATTTTAGGGAGTCTCTTTATTAATTAGCTTGAGGAATAAGTTAGATAGTTTGTTAGCAAAAGTAGTATAAATATAGAGCAAAATGCAATGTGAAAATCATGTTGAAAATTGTGGAGTGTGATTAGTGATTTTAGCTTGGGAGAGTGCCATTCCTCTTGAAAGATTGGCGAGGCTGTAATTGGTGATTAATCACCTAGATTAGCATTAATTCAGTCATATCCTACTGTTTTCTTCTTAAACCTTAAACTTCTTCCCTTAATCTCTCAACTCTCTGTGTAATCTCATTGTTTTGGCCACTAAGCTATGTTAATTCTTTGCAAATGGTATCAGACGATTCAGGGAGATTGATTGCTGATTTTCAGTTTTTGATTTTTACAAAAAAAAAAAAAAAAAAATTCTGCAATGGAGTTCGCCGGAAGAACTGCAGCGAAACAGATGCAAATGTGGATCAATGAGCAGTTCACCTACATCGCACACAAAAGAGATCGGGGTATTTCAGACCCGGAAGAAGAAAGGAGAATCCGGCAAGAACTTCAAATTTATGAGTTTAATGGGAGAAATTCGAAGGATTGGATCCTTCAATTGGAGGATTTCTTTGAATTTTTTCAGATAAATGAGGAAGCGAAGTTGAAGGTTGCCATCATAGGGTTTGACGGTGATGCGCGGCGGTGGTTCTAAGGCGAACACCGGCGACTGCCATTCTATGATTGGCAAGAACCGAAGGGGCAGGTGATGCGACACTTCTGTTCGTCATCGACACCTTTGTATCAAGTACAATTAGATTTGATGCAGTGGAATAACAAGGATGAGGACCTGAGCTTATCTTTGGGTTATGGTTATGGTGGAGAGGCTGAATTTGCAGGTGATTGTACTAGTGATGGCCATAGTGTGGAGGTGGCAGAAGAACTCCAAGAAGATCCAGGGATCGAAGAGAAGAAGGATGAAAAATGTGAGAATTATGATCTGAAGAAAATTGGTGGAGACTATCCAACCTTCGCCGGCGAAATCACGGTGGCGCATCAGATTGGAGAACCAGGAAAAGGCACCACATGCGGTGGCCCAGAAGATGGTTTCAAGGAAGTCGCAGGTGGCTACACCGGGGAAGGTAGGCAAGGCTTCATGGGCAAGGAACCTGGTGACAACGTCTTTACGGGCGGGGAAATTAACCCACATCGGGGGGTAAACCTTCAACACGATGCGGTCAAAAGAAGGCGGGTGGTGCAGAAAGGGCCGGTGGGCTGTGGTTTTGGTGGAGGTCCCGGGTTCTTCGCCGGCGGAGTTGCGGGTGGTAGTTTTGGTGTTTTAACTGGTGGAAAAGAGGAGTTTGAGAAGGGTCACTCCGATTAGGTGCATCTGGCGGTGGCCCGGTGACTAGTTTAGGTGGTGATGTGCACCGGCAGTTTCAAAAAATCCTTCAGAAGCTTCCAGAAATGCAGATTAAAGAAGAAGCTTATGGGAGAAGAGTTGCTGAGTCATTGATCAGCTTGAGGAGGAAGCTAAATTTGAATGATGCAATTAGTAAGGGTAATTTGGTAATTAACCAAAATAAGAAAAGCAAAATTGAGGTAAAGCACGTGCTTTATCTATTCTGCCAACAACTCACCCCTTCTCCAGTTCAAAGGGTGAAAGTGGGTCCCTGCCTTTAAAAACCATTTATTCTCCAGTTCATGGCCTCAGATTTTGTGATGGGCTTAGTAATTCTAAACCCACTTTTCCAGCATCAGTTTTAAAACCCATAAAGCAACCTCACTCACTTTTTAAACCCTCCATCAATTTTTTACACGCCCCTCCTTATTTTTCCAACTTAATGACATGCGACCACTTCAATTTAAAACTTAACCACACCCAAATTTGGCCACGTACTGTAATAACATTCTTCCATAGCCAATCAATTGAAGGAGAATTGCCATGTTACCCACGAAGTACTCCAAATACCAGTTGCACTATGGCCAGTGACTGCACAACAATACTGCCAACGCAAAGATGAAGCAAATTACTATCCACCTTGAGGACAAGGTGGAAGTTTGAGGGGCCAGTAATGCTATGAATCGATGTTTAGGGGGTAAGGGTATTTTAGGGAGTCTCTTTATTAATTAGCTTGAGGAATAAGTTAGATAGTTTGTTAGGAAAAGTAGTATAAATATAGAGCAAAATACAATGTGAAAATCATGTTGAAAATTGTGGAGTGTGATTAGTGATTTTAGCTCGGGAGAGTGCCGTTCCTCTCGAAAGATTGGCGAGGCTGTAATTGGTGATTAATCACCTAGATTAGCATTAATTCAGTCATATCCTACTGGTTTCTTCTTAAACCTTGTTCTTCTTCCCTTAATCTCTCAACTCTATGTGTAATCTCACTGTTTTGGCCACTAAGCTATGTTAATTCATAGCAAAAGATAGAATTCTAAACAACTTGCAGCATGTAAAATCCATTATCCTAAGGGCATAGGCAGAACCATGGGCACTAATGAAATAATAATATGCCTAAACTAGGAAAGCAAATAAGTAGAAAGTTCAATTTACCTTTTATGTCTCTATTAATCCAAGAAACATAAGATACAAATATAGATAGTAGACGTTCAAGAGAATCCTATCCAAATACTACTCTCAATCATCACTCTGTATGAAGGCCCTCTATCATCTCCTAGTGTTTTGGCCTTGTGGCTTTAGTGCAGCGAGTCTTGTTGGTAAAGATGTATTTTTAGCAAGAGATAGTAAAAGAGATTTAAGTTGCTGGTTAACATACACATGATTTGAAATTCACAAATTGTTGAAATTCGGAATGTGTTCTTGGGATGAAGGTTGAGGTCAGCTCGATCCCAGTAGTAATGTGAAGCATATAGCTGAATGCAGCACAATATTTTCAAGACAGGTGCTTGTAACGTGATTCATCAATAAGTAAAAGTCTAAATTCTGTTGTCTTAATTTTTTTTTTCTTTTTCCTTTTTGTGAAGAAGCCGCCGGGGTGGGGTATTACCTTTTCCCCTTCGATAAGAGCACCATTTCATTTCTCAACAATGTCTGCAAGCATAGGTTATCGACAACAATTGCGACTTTTGCATAAAAGTTGAAAATCATCCGACTTTAAACATAATATCATCTTCTAATATCAATTTTTGTTGCTTTATGTTAATACTCATTCCATTTGAGATTACATGGGTCAATTATGTTCTTTATGTATCTACTGTAATAGACGTCTGCAATGCTGGGTCACAAGCTTTAGATTAATTTTTTCAATTAAAGGATATTGGTAAATTTTGAAAAAAAAGAGAAATTTTCAATGGTAACCCCGAGTTTTGGCTCTTTCTCTTGGTAGCCAGACTTAATTTTAATTCTCAGTGGTGACCCCGTACTTATAGTTATACTTGAGAAAGTGGTATTAGTATCCATTTTTTGTTATAAAGAATTGGTAAAAGAGTTGTTTATAAACTAATTAACGTTTTTTAGACTAGAATGGCATAAGTTCCCTTAAAAAAAAACTGATTTTCCTTTGTCTCTCATTGAAAATTTATTTCATTCTTGTATTTAGAAAGAGATGAATGAGAATATGTTTTTTAAAGGGAAGTTATGTCTATGTATACTCTAAAATACTTATTTTGAAAACAATCCTATTAGCAATTGTATATACTATATAACAAAAAATCGTTAATGATACCGCATCTTCAAGTATACTATAGAGAATTGAAATTAAGTTTGGCTACCAAAGAGGAAAAAACAGAACTCAAGGTACCATTGAGAATTTCCAAAAAAAAAAAAAATCGAAGCGAAAGGGCTATTCTCCTTCAAAAAAAAGGAAAGGGTCTATTAGGAAAACCATGCTGGGGCGAAAACCACCCCCAATTTTTGCCACATTTTCATGCAATCACCTACCATATTTTCTATTCGATAATTACTCCGTCCCTTCACAAATATACATCCTATATAATAATTTGGACATGGCACAAATTAGCGTCGTACCTTAAAAACAAAATTTACTCACTTAATCCAGTCAACCCATGTGATGTGGATCCCTCTGCTATGACCCAGCCTAGCGCACCAATCCTACACACTTACACTAGAAGGAGGCCCAAGAATCAGATTCCTGTGATAAATCCTAGTACCACGCTAGGTGGAGGGAATACACAGGGCACATGTGGATAATATCAGAGGAATGGCAGAGGAATAGCAGAAATGACGGAAGAATGTCAGAGGATATTCCACTAATAGTACTATAGTACCATAGTACCAAAGGGAGCGTATGATTAGGAGAGAGAAGGATTAGATCTTTTGTGATAAATAACAGTTGAAATGATTAGCAAATCATCCAGAAAAGTAGTAGCAAGAAAGTTGTAAGGAGAGAATCTACACCTCTCGAAAGTCTAGAGTTGTATTTGGGTTTTCTATGAAATGAACCTCCTAGTTACCTTTTGTGTGTGAAATACTATTTATGGGTCAGTGCCTAGCAATTGGTATCAGAGCGGTCGTTCCGGTGGGAGAATAACCATGGTGGGGTCCCTTCAAACACCACGAGAATCGAGCAATGAACAGGGAATCGAAGCCCTACGCGACACCATCTCTGAGGAGGTAGCAACGGCAGTGAATCAGGCCATGATAGAGTTGCAAGTAACTCTACCACCTAAATCTCGACAAGTCTCGAGAATGCCACCCTCAAGCTAGGAGAAGAGGTGGGAAAGGTGGCGGAAGGACGGGAGGGCAGGGTGGCAAGAAGCACGGAGAATCAAGAACAACTTATCATGGAGAATTGGAGGGCACAAGAAACTTTTTAAACCGAGATGAGAGCGGCGCTGGAAGGTTTGAAACAGAACCTAGCGGCGTGTGGAGAGCGTCGGTACTCCAGAATGGGAGAAATGGAGATGGAAGAGGAGAACCGACCAAGGCGGAGTGTTAATCAACCCCACAGAGAGGGATGAGAGGCTTTTGGAGTGTTTGACGAGGAGGAGGGATTTGGTGGTGGATACCAAGGCGGCGCTGGGGGAAACTGGCAAACAAAAAAGCTAGATCTACCCATTTTCTGATGGACCAACCCTGATTGGTGGATTTTGCGCGGAAAGATTTTTTAAATTCTACCGGTTGAGTGAGGAGGACAAGGTGGAGGCCGCAGTGGTCTCGTTGGATGGGGACGCGCTACTCTGGTTTCAGTGGGAGGATAGGAGGCGGTCGATAAGACTATGGGAGGAGTTAAAAAGGTTGATTTTGAGGCAATTTAGGGAGAACTCCATGGACACCCTTCATGAGCAGTGGTTCAGGTTGGCAGCGTGACGGAGTATCCGAGGAGGTTCATCGAGCTGATGGCGCCTTTGGAAGGAGTCCCTGAAGAAGTGGCCAAGGCCTAAATCCTCATTGGGTTAAAAGGGGAAATCTGAAGTGAGTTAGGGTACTTGGGCCCAGAACCCTTGACCATGCAATGGACTTTTGTGACAGGGTAGAGGGAAAGCAAAAATATGGGAGCATGAAAAGGAGCTCTCTTGGCCCAGCCCAAAACAAAACCCATGACCCAGCTACAAAACACCCAGCCCAATCCTCATATTCCATAACATCCCCACTCGAAACCCTCACCACTTGCCAAAACACAAGACCTACCCAAAGCTTTACCGGGTTTAGGCCCACAGGAGAGGTTAGAAGGCTCAGTGAAAAAGAATTGCAATACAAAAGGGAAAAAGGGTTATGTTTCAAGTGTGATTACAAGTAGTCCATAGGCCACAAATGTAAGAAAGGAGAGTTGAGCGTGTTCACTCATGTTGAGATAGAGGAGGGAGAAGGAAAGCAGGAGGACCCAAACCAATATGACCCATAACCCACCCAAACCAACGAACCTTCTGGGCATCCAGTGGCTTGAAAAACTATGATAGCTAAACTGGAAAACTCAGACACTTACTTTTAAGTAGGATGTAAGGATGGTGGAGCTAAAAGGGGGGAACTAGTTTTATCTTTGAAGGCTATGCTCAAAACATTGATGAAACATGGAGGAGGGTTTCTAGTTGAACTCAACCAACTGGAGAGGAGGAGATGGAAGATGGAAGCTGAAACACCAATCAGTTCCAGCTTGGCCCCCTCATTCAAGAGCATGAGCAGGAATTTCACTTACCTATGGGAGTACCCCCTTTGTAGAAATCATGAGCATATGATAAACCTCAAGCATGGTACCAACCCGGTTAGTGTAAGACCCTATAGGTACCCTCAGTCCCAAATAGATGAAATTCAAAAGTTGATTAAAGATATGATGTTAGCTAAGTCCTGTTAGTAAAAAAGAAGGGGTCATGGAGATTTTGTGTTGATTATACGGGCCCTAAATAAAGCTGACAAATACCCTATTCCCATAATAGATGAATTGTTAGATGAATTACATGGGGCCTCTGTGAAGCTGGACCTCAAATCTGGATACCACCAGATTAGAATGAGGCAGGAAGACATTCCAAAGACTGCCTTTAGAACATATGAGGGGCATTATGAATTTTTGGTGATGCCCTTTGCGCTCAACAATGCCCCAGCAACCTTCCAAGCACTCATGAATGAAGCCTTTAGGCCATATCTTAGGAAATTTGTCCCTGTGTTTTTTGATGACATATTAATCTATAGTAAAAATATGGAGAAGATATGGAGCACATGAGGATAGTTCTGGAAACCCTATCTGCACATCAGTTGTATGCAAACAAGAAAAGTGTGAGTTTGGGAAGAGCAAGGTGGCCTATCTAGGTCATATCATATCTGCCAAAGGAGTACCATGGATAATTCAAAGATTCAAGCCATGATAGGTTGGCCTGAACCTAGTAATCTAAGGGAACTTACGGGGTTCCTGGGATTGACAGGATGCACAGGAGATTTGTGAAGGGATATGCCAATGTGGCCCATGCCTTAACACAACAACTGAAGGAGGACAGCTTTGCATGGAATGGGGCTGCAGCTGCTGCCTTTCAGGAATTAAAAAGGGCCCTCACCTTTGCACCAGTACTAGCTATGCCTAATTTTGCAAAAACTTTCACTATTGAGGCTGATGCCTGATGACATGGGCTAGGGGTAGTGCTCACTCAAGACAAGCATCCTATTGCTTACTACAACAAAAGCTTGGGACCCAGAGCCAAGGCTAGGTCCATTTATCAGAAGAAATTAATGTTTGTGGTTCTCTCGGTTCAGAAATGGAGACACTACCTATTGGGGAGGCATTTCATCATCAGGACAGATCAGCAGACATCTGCTTGATCAGAGGGAGGTAGGACAGGAGTATCAAAAATGGGTTGGGAAATTGATGGGGTATGACTTTGAGATTCAATACAAGCCTCGATCCACCAACAAGGCTGCTGATGCCTTATCTAGGTGGTTTCCCACTGCAGAAGAATTCAGCAGCATCATATCCACCTACTCTCCCAACTGGGAGCAATTACAGGCTGAGATACACAGTGACCCAGAGATACAGCACATAAGCCAAGCAATCAAGGATGGCAAGCCTCCAATCAAGGGTTTCACCTTGTCCCAGAATTTCCTCAGATACAAGACAGACTTGTTATACCTAGAAAATCAGCTATGATACAGTCACTTCTAACTCAGTATCACAACACTCCCATAGGTGGACACTCTGGCATCCATAAAACCTACCAGAGGATGGCATCTGAGTGGTTTTGGAGAGGGATGAAGAGTGACATTACCAAAACCACCACTTTGCAACCAGCAGGCCTCCTGCAACCTCTCCCTATCCCAAACAAGATATGGGAAGACTTTTCCATGGATTTCATAGGACTTCCTAGATCAAAAGGGTTTGATACTGTCTAAATACTCCCATTTCATAGGGGCTCAAGCATCCCTTCACAGCCCAAATGGTGACTGTGGTGTTTGTCAAAGAGATAGTAAGGCTGCATGGCTTCCCCACCACTATAGTCTCTGATAGTGACAAGGTTTCCATGAGTAAGTTTTGGCACGAGATTTCAAACTCCAGGGAACCCATCTGCACAAGTAGCGTACCACCCGCTGATGGCCACACTGAAGTGTTAAACAAATCCCTTGAAACCTACCTGAGGTGTTTCATCAATGGGAAGCCTAGAACTTGGGCTGAATGGTTGCCTGGGGAAGAGTATTGGTATAATACCTCTACTCATGCCTCTACCAAGTGCACCCCCTTCATAACTGTGTATGGCAGAGAACCACCCCCCCTTTTGAAGTATGAGTATGGAAGCACAGCAGTAGCCACCCTGGAAGAACAACTATTGGCAAGAGATGCCATCCTAGATGAGCTTAAATTCCATATAATGGCAGCACAGAACAACATGCAGCAACAAGAAAACAATCATAGAAGAGATGTAGAATTCCAGGTGGGAGATCTAGTTTTCCTCAAGCTACAGCCATACAAGCAGCAATCTCTTGCCAAGAGACCTTGGGAGAAACTATCTCCTAGATTTTATGGACCCTTCCCAGTGGTCCAGAGAGTGGGCAAAGTGGCCTACAAGCTGAACTTACCCCCAAAAGCCAAAATCCATCCTGTTTTCCACATTTCCCTGCTCAAAAAGTCCATTGGCACCCACCCATGCTCTCCTACAATGCCCTCCCAACTCACTGCTGAATTGTTCATGGACACTAAGCCCCTTGCTGTACTGGGTGTTAAACAGGTCTCCCCAACACACCCCTTTCCTGTTGAAGTGAAGCTACTTGGGAAGAAGCAGATGCCCTTAACAACAGATTCCCTGACTTCCACCTTGAGGACAAGGTGACTGTTTGGGAAGGGGGTAATGCTATGACCCAGCCAGCCCACTAATCCTACACACTTACACCAGGAGGAGGCCCAAGAATCAGATGAACAGAGCTGCTGTGATAAATCCTAGTACCACGCCAGGTGGAGGGAATACAGAGGGCACAGGTGGATAATAGCAGAGGATTGGCAGAGGTAGCAGAAATGGCAGCTGGAAGAATGTCAGAGGATATTTCAGTGATAGTACTATAGTACCATAGGACCAAAGGGAGCGTATGACTAGGAGAGAGGAGTAGATCTTTTGTAATAAATAGCAGATGAAATCATTAGCAAATCATCCAGAAAAGTAGTAGCAAGAAAGTTGTAAGGAGAGAATGTAGACCTCTCAAAAGTCTAGATTTGTATTTGGGGTTTTCTGTAATCAGTGAATACAACCTGTCCTAGTTACCTTTTGTGCGTGAAATACTATTTATGGGTCAGTGCCTAGCACCCTCTACTATATCTCTCTCACTCCCACTCCCACTCCCACTCCCCTCCCACTCCCACCCCCACTCCCACTCCCACTCTCACTCTCACTCTCTCTCTCTCTCTCTCTCTCTCTCTCTCTCTCTCTCTCTCTCTCTCTCTCTCTCTCTTCATATCCATATAATGTGGAGCCCGCCAGCAACTCTTTTATCTTTCAATCAATTTATAGTTTGTATTTTTACATTATCTACCACTAAAGCCTACATTCCCCTTCTGTTTACTATTAATATGCACTTCCAAGTCTAAGAGGACCTTTATTTCTGCATAGATATAGTACAACTTAGGGTGAATATTTCACTGAGAACTTTTTTTAGGGGGTCGTTAACTAAAGAAAGACTACTTAAGGGTGGCTGTGTGAAAATGAAGTAAAAGTTGGGGTGATTTTCATCAGATTTATTTTTTAACTAGGGTCATTTTCAGAATGAAGTTCATTTGAGGGTACTTTTTTATTACTTTGGCTTACATTTTAAAATGGAAATGTTTAGTGTAATTATTTTTTATAGTTTCACTTCCAAATTGGTCTTTGTTGGTTATTTTAGAGCCCATATACACCGTAGTTGAGCTGTCTGAAGATAGTAAGTGCGTTTCAAAACTTTCAGAATATTCATCATTTCTTATTGTGATTTCATCACTGTTTTGACAGTGTTGCAGAGCTTGAAAGAGAATTTTGATGAGGCATTAAGAAGAAATGATGTCAAGGCAATAGTAGTTACAGGTAGAGCATATACTGTTGTTGGTTACACAGGGTAAGAGTTGGAGTTGAAACCATATTAAATGTTGTATTTATTTGGACAGGTGCTAAGGGCAAATTTTCTGGTGGTTTTGATATCACTGCTTTTGGTGGCATCCAAGAGGGAAAGAGTATGTCGTGATTTTCGTGCTCATATGGATGGCTATGCAACTTTTTTCTCCCCTGTATTAATAACTAACTCTCTTCTGAATTTATTTGTTATTTGCCAGCTGCATCACCTAAGCGTGGTTTTGTAGCAGTGGAGGTTCTCACTGACACAGTTGAAGGTTTACTCATTGTTTTGAATTTTAGCAGAAGTAGATCTAGTTCATAGTGGTCTTGGTTAACCATGTTTTCTTTTCTTTTCCTTTTCATTTTTTTGTTTGGGGGGGGGAGGGGTGCTCTACAGCTGCAAGAAAACCGTCAGTTGCTGCTATTGATGGCTTGGCCTTAGGTGGAGGTTTGGAGGTTGCAATGGTATGAGGCGCAATTTCCTTCCTTTATACATATAAGATGATATTTAGAGTAGCTATTGTGCACAGTTCTGGTATCTTGCCTCCTCTGCTAGCTACTAACTTGTTCTATGTTCTGACAGGCATGCCATGCACGGATATCCACCTCTAATGCACAATTGGGTTTACCTGAACTTCAGCTTGGAATAATTCCTGGATTTGGAGGTAATGGTTTTTCTTTATTGCTTTTGAAAATTAGTATCCTAAACAGCCATGAACTTCAAGACCATGTTGATTTCATCGTCCTCCCAACTTTTCCTTTTCGAATGCCGATTTTGTATTCTTAGTGGCTGATAATTTCATGTTTGTAACTGCTTAAGGTATGGTCTCATACTTGTACCTACATCTGTAAAAATGTATAATGCCATCTTTTGGAGAGTGTAGGGTAGTCAAATGGATTGCTTAAAGCTGGGTGTCAGTTTAGATGATGGGATATAGCTAATGTGTCATTCTTGTATCAAGTGGATCCAAAAAAAACAAAGTCACTCAAACCGATCAAGGAAACCACTTGAATCACACACACTAGAAATAAATTCACACTTTAAGCCTCAAACAAACTCAATTCAGTATCATGAACTCACAGCTGTATATTAAACTCACATCTTAGGGCTCTGAATAGGCATTAATAGAGTTCTAAAATATTTTTAAAAACGAATTCTTGTCCAACTAATAAAACCCATAGTTAACCGTTGGAAATACAACTTCGGAGCTGAATCAAACAAGAATCCTCTGTCACATTGAATTTTTTGGGTTCACATTTATATTAGAATTATAAATCAAAATAAGGCCCAAGATAAAAGATCAGTTCTAAATAATTGATATGTGTATGAAACCATCAAGTATTGCTTGCAGATCTCAAATATTTCAATTCCGCATAAACTCTGATCCTTGCATTGAAACATCAATTCACCTGTTGCATTAATCCTAGTTAGCTTAGGAGTAAGATACCAGCTGGAAACAAGCAGCACTTTCACGCCAAGAAGGCTAGAACCCACCATCTTTTCAATAGTGTTAAACCCCTATGGGATTAGAACTGTTTTGCGTGTTAGACCTTACTGCTGCTCCAATTTGCATGTGCTAATAAAAGTCAGACCAATTATTAGCAATCATTTGATGCGAGCCAGATTGCAGCCTAATCTTTAGCATGATACAAATAACAAAGCCCAACTAAATATGCACTGCTTGGATATTAACTCTCGAACAGGACAAAGCCGGTCCAATTTTTGGCAATGGTTACCTAACTCTCGCATAGCCCATCTAAGCACATGTCCACCTGGTTTCTTTTAGTACAATACTCCAGCCGTTTAACACTGATATTATGTAATCCATGTAATAATATTTCACCAAAACTTAACCATGTTAATAATGGAAGACCATTAATAATTCTACAAAGAATTGAGAAATTCTAGAATTGGGATCTTGGACATAAAATTATAGTTCATGACATATTTATAAATTCTCCATGACATAAAGCACTTGATTTCACATCACGAAGCTAACAACTAAAAGCACGAAATGAATATATTTAAAAAAATCGTGTGCTGAATACGTAATGTGTCAGAAACAGCTACCCATCAAACATAACCAAATGCTGCTGATGTGATACTTTAGGGACAAGGGAAGGGGACAGAAAGTGGAGGGGATAGAGATAGTGGTTTCTGCAGAAGGTTTTGCTGCTGGAAACATGTGACAGCCATAGTGTTGTTTACTAGCCTATGGACACCTGATGAGTTTAACTTGGGGTCTGTTGACACCAGCAGCTTTCAGTGATAGCAGCAGGAGAACTGGAGGGTTAAGAGATTGGGGAAAAAAGCTTTGGTGCAGTATGGAGCTACCTGTTGGTTTCAATTTTTTTTTTCTTTACGATTTTATTAATTCTAGGTGTATTTCTGGGTTTTCATAATAACAAATGGAGCCCACTTAAAAAATTAGCATCTTTCTTTGTTAAAATTTGGCATTAAGGGACTGCTTGTTAAAATTGGGGGATAGCTTGTAAATGTTGAATAAAAGTGATGCTATATAAACTTACTGAAACAAGGGATGTTATGACTGTCCTTGCTTTAATCTATGTTGCTCTGACTCTTCATTTCGCCTCAAGTACCCGTGTCGGATCCTCGACACTCGGACATGGGTGGGACACTCGGATACTTCATTTTGAGCCAAAAAATTGAAGAAGTTTCACAAAATAGCTTAGCTGGACACTTGGACACGTACCTCCGTCGAACATGGGTACCCGAGTCCGAGCAACATAGGCTTTAATTACTGTTCTCTCCGTCCCTCTAGACATGGCTGGTGCAGTATTTGAATGTACATACTCTGGTTTTGTGGAAAGTTGGCGAAGTTGGTACATAAATTTTAGCGAAATTTGTCAGAAACCACCTTTTATAACCACTTTTTTGTGAGAAACCACCTTTTATAAAAATTGGTTAATTAGCCACCTTTTTGGTTCTTTTTTTTGTTGGAAGCCACCACTTGCCGGAATCCGGTGGTTGACCTCGATTTTCCGGCGTTGACCATCAGATTTTCGCCATTCTTCCCCCTTTATCCTTCTCCCCCTCCCCCCCTCCCCCTCGCATCCCCGTGACAACCCCCCCCCCCCTCGCATCCCCCGCAACCCCTCCCCCCCTCGCAACCCGCCGGAAAACCCCCCGCACGACCATCCCCACCCTCCCAGCCCTAAGCCCCTCTCCCCCTCGCATCCCCCTAAGCAACCCCCCCGCAGCCTTCCCACCCCTTCTTCTTCTTCCTCTTTCTCCCTTCCTCCTCCCTTGCTCTGAAATTTCAAGAAAAAAAATTCGAGGCAAGAAGATGCTAGCAGAAGAAGGGAGAAGCGTGAAGGTGGAAGAAATGGCGAAAATCTGATGGTCAGCGCCGGAAAATCGAGGTCAACCACCGGATTCCGGCAAGTGGTGGCTTCCAACAAAAAAAAGAACCAAAAAGGTGGCTAATTAACCAATTTTTTTTAAAAGGTGGTTTCTCACAAAAAAGTGGTTATAAAAGGTGGTTTCTGACAAATTTTCCTAAATTTTATGCTCTATAGTGTTGATTTTATGCTGCTACACTCTATTTTAATGGTCTCAACTGTCTCAGGAACCCAGCGTCTTCCACGGTTAGTTGGACTCTCTAAAGCTCTTGAAATGATGCTGGTATGTGGTTTCTCAAAGAACTTTAGACAATAAATTCCTTAAGTCAAGGCTCACCCTATCTTCTGCAGACTTCTAGAGCCGTCAAAGGTTCAGAAGCCCACAACTTGGGCCTTGTGGATGCAATAGTTCCAGAAAATGAACTTCTCAATACTGCTCGTCGATGGGCCCTGGAAATTTTGGAGCGTAGAAAGCCTTGGGTTTCAAGTCTTTATAAGACGGACAAGCTGGAGCCACTTGGAGAGGCAAGAGAAATATTGAAGTTTGCTAGGGCACAGGCCCGAAAGCAAGCTCCTAACCTCAATCATCCACTGGTTTGCATAGATGTTATTGAAGAAGGCATATCATCTGGACCTCGTGCTGGCCTGTGGAAGGTTTTGTCTCTTTACTAATTTCTCCAGGCCTTTAATGAATGTGTGTGAATGTGAGACAATATTTTGTGTTATTTATCTTGGCAGGAGGCTGATGCTTTTGAGGAACTTCTGCGTTCGGACACTTGCAAGAGCCTGGTCCACATCTTTTTTGCCCAAAGAGGAACATCAAAGGTTCTTCTGTTACTCATTCTTTTTCTAGCTCAGCGAGGAAATTTCTCATTTGTTTACTCTGTTCTTGCCTTTTTGTTTTAATCAATTTCTGAAAATGTTAAAGACTTTATCAAAAGGATAATTAACAGGGAGGATGAGATGGCATCACAAACATGAAAGATGTAATTGTTTTTTTTTTTTATAAAACAAAGAAAACAATAATGAAGTGTAAGCTGAAGACTTGAAGTTATAAGCTCTTGTAGTCCCCATTGATTGTGCAAAGAGGGCATCCTGGGAATACATTGTTGGTAAAAATGCAGAAGTGCATCCCGTCTAATACTTCAATTTAAACCGTTCCATAACTCAAAGCATGGTTTTTAGAATATTTTTTCTGTACAATTTACCACATCTGCGATCAAAGATCTGATAGCATCTTTTCTTCCACCCTGCGTGACTGTAACTGCTGACAAAAGTTGTCAGGTTTGTATAGCATATGTAGTACCCTACAGGCCTACCCTCACCAGAAGTATCAGAGAGAGTATACCATGGGCTCCTGTGAAAAGAGTTGATGAACAAGTATCCATTACGTTCTACACATTTGAGACAAAATACAAACATCAGGGACAGAACTTCTCAAGACTTCAGCCATTACTAGAGATAGTTAGTAAATATTCTCTTTAGGATGAGACTCGTGGTGAAGGCCTACACCAGGGAGGGAACCCTGGTCTTCCACATTAATTTTATGAAGTTTATGACGTTGGTATGTGGTGTATGTATATTCTTATCTTACAGAGAGGCATCCAGAGGCACTGTCCATGTGGTTGTTACTTGTTAGGGACCATAATTGGCTCTAGTTCTGTTGCATTATAGTTAATAATTTGTCTCTTGTATGCATGGACTTGGAACATTTACTGGGGTATCAATTGTTAAGGTGCATGCTTATTTTTACCTATTTAGGATGTCAAGGTTAGGATGTAGGTAAATTTGATTGGAATGAAGTGTCTCACGTATAGTAAACCATCAAAGAAGTCAACACAAGAATGTCATGCACATAAAAGGCGTCAATCGTTTGTCATGACTACAGTCTAGAGATTATAGTGTTCAACTTAGCTTTGTGGAAAGTGATATTTGTAGGGTAGAAAATACATCTTAGAAGTGGCTATCCAGCTACACAATTAAATGCAATTGGTTGCAATTATTCAATTGGCCATGGCATGCTTTGTCATCTGATATCTGAGTCAGAGGTTAACACTCTCCGTCTTTCTCTTTGAGTGTGCAAAGTGGGTTGTGATTGTTGCTAAATAAATGGTGTGCTTGTGTGCCAGTTGATTTATTATTAGTCCGCATCTCTCTTGCCTGTGATTGAGTTTACTTGGTCCTTCTCCTATAATAGGTCCCAGGTGTTACCGACTTGGGTCTCTCACCAAGAAAGATAAGAAAAGTTGCTGTTATTGGTGGTGGTTTGATGGGTTCTGGAATTGCTACAGCATTGATCCTCAGTAGCTATCCTGTGGTTTTGAAAGAAGTGAACCAGAAGTTCTTGGAAGCGGGTATTGGCAGAGTGAAAGGTAACAAATTAACTAATTTTCATTTCGAATATGGTTTGTTGTGATGCTTAATCTTATGCTGTGATCTGACTTATATAGCCAATTTACAAAGCCGTGTCAAGAAAGGAAAAATGACTGAGGAGAAGTTCGAGAAAACCATATCTCTACTTCAAGGAGCTCTTGACTATGACAGCTTCAGAGATGTGGATATTGTCATAGAGGTGGTGTATGCTTCTCACTGTTTTGTTCATGGGTGTAGTCAGTGCTTAGCTGCCTTTTAATTTATATAAATGTTGGAACTAATTTTTATCATCTTTCAGGCTGTTATTGAGAATGTTTCCTTGAAGCAACAAATTTTTGGAGATCTTGAGAAGTACTGTCCTCCGCATTGCATACTTGCAAGTAACACCTCCACGATTGATCTGAACCTTATTGGTGAGAAGACTCATTCTCAAGATCGAATTGTGGGAGCCCATTTCTTTAGGTATTTA
This sequence comes from Beta corolliflora, assembly GCA_947648045.1. NCBI lineage: Eukaryota > Viridiplantae > Streptophyta > Magnoliopsida > Caryophyllales > Amaranthaceae > Beta > Beta corolliflora. The sequence goes on from CANSZD010000019.1 coordinate 1,513,738, forward strand.
TCTTGGCTACTTGGTCGGCATTCTCATATGTCATATGTGCTTTTTTTTTTAATCTCTTGTGCCCATTCTCTTAGCATAATTATCGTTTATGTTTGCATTGCAGTCCTGCTCATATTATGCCCCTTTTAGAAATTGTTCGAACTGAGAAGACATCTCCTCAAGTAATCGTTGATGTTCTGGATATTGGAAAGAAGATAAAGAAGACACCGGTTATTGTTGGGAATTGTACGGGGTTTGCTGTCAATAGGATGTTCTTCCCTTATTCTCAAGCAGCCATGCTGCTTGTTGAGCATGGCACAGATTTATATAAGATTGATAGAGCTATTACAAAATTTGGAATGCCAATGGGTCCATTTAGGTAAATATAGTATGAAGCCTTCATATGTCTGTTTGTTTTCCTCTTCTTTCTTCAACTGGCCATTACTATTGTGCTTCAAAGAATTGAAATGTGTTACACCTTTTTGTGCCAATACAGATTGGCTGACCTGGTTGGCTTTGGAGTAGCCGTTGCAACTGCCACGCAGTACATTGAGCATTTCCCTGACAGAACCTATAAATCTATGATTGTCCCTCTTATGCAAGAAGATAAAAGAGCAGGTAGCAGAGTTTCCAATGGAAATTCCTGATTGAATATTGAATTCTCATATACTGAATGGCTTAAATATTTTTGTGTCTCTTTATAGGTGAATCTACACGCAAGGGGTTCTACTTGTATGATGATAGACGCAAGGCTAGCTCAGATCCTAAAATAAAGAAATATATTGAGAAAGCAAGGGAAATTTCTGGGATTAGCATTGATCCTAAGGTATGCATATGTGACTTTTATGACCATCGAGGTTAATAAAAGTGGATGTTTTCTTGTTACCAAGTTCTTTTATCTTCCAGTTTTCCAGTAAGTCCTCTGCAGTCTGCATGCTTAGTCTATCTAACCTCAGTGTGAAGATCCAAGAAATATGTAAACAGATACATGTTGAAAATTATTGCATACGGTTAACATGTTTTATCTTTTCTCCGTTCTTCTCCATGAATTTTCTCAAATATATGTAATGAACTGGATATTTTGGCAAGAAAATAAAGAAAGAAGATGATGATATTTGATTGATAATAATGGAAATTACAGAAAATAAAGATAGATTTGCCAAGTTTTCGAGTGACTTGGACACACTCCCAAGCTAACAACTAAAATGAACTCTCCAATATTTTCTTCATGATCTTTTTCTCCCTAATCTCCTCTATTTACAGTCTACTTGCCTTACTCCCCAAGCTAACATAATAACTAGTGTGTATTACAAAAGTACCCCTGCCCTCCTTAGGCTAGTCTATTACAATATAAAGTACATGGTAGTGGAGCTACTAAGTGGTAATGAAATTTTAGGAAGAGAATTGATGTTTTGGGATGAAGTAGCATTACCATGTACATTGAAATGGGAATTCTACAAATTTTCACTATAATGCATTACATGACCACTACCAGACGGGCTGTCAGTCTTTCCGTCTCCCACAAGCTTTGTGCATTAATTGCACTCTCTTGGCTCCAAGCAACCAATGGTGCTTGTTATTGGTGAAATAATAGGGTGTTCGCGACTGAAAAGTAAATTTTTATTTGGGCATGTGAACTCGATTTATTTTTATACCCATAGACCTATATTTGTTTTGGGTATATTTTGGAACATATGTCATAGAAGGCCATTTTCTTAGACAAGTGGTGCAGTAATATTACCCTTGCGAACCTGTAGCTGATGCTTTCCTTCCTCCCGCTCCCAATGCCAACTTTTTAGTGTTGATGTCAATAATTTTATCCAACTTTACCTGGAAAATGAAATTTGGTGCAGCGTTGCATTGCATATACTATTGTTTTTCAACTGTTGTTTCTTTGATACAGCTGTGCTTGAAGGCCTGATTTGGAGCTTTTTCTTCCTCTTTCATGGGGGGAGGTGTCTTTTTGCTGTTCATGATGTGAGCGCAATGTATTTGATAATCTTGCTTCAGAGTAACTGTAAAATGAGTGTTGATGGTTAACATTGGAGATGATAGACTTGTGGCCATCTATATTGCGAACATGTTTGGAGCACACAACTGGTCTTGGATATTCCATCTTAAAAACTAATTTAAAAGATAGAAAATGTGGTGATGTGGCCTCGATGTTGAGCTTCTTAGGTTCCTATGTTCCCTATGATATTCCTGATTATAAGATCTGGTCTGTTCACTGTTTAATGCTTGCCATGTTTGTATCAATTGCTGTTTGTTCCTGTCCCTCATGTACCAGCAGAGAGTGTAGCTTCTTTGGTATGCCTTTGTGATTTGCATTCTTGCGTGTGTCCATCAAGCTATAGTTAGAGATTGTTTCCATTTATGTTCGTTTTTCTTAATTTTATCATTTATATCCTTGTTCTTCTGTCAGTTTGTGGAGTACGTTGTATAGCTATAAATCTTTGCCTGTGGTGACTCTAGTTTGTTAAGAGCATGATGAACAGTGTTTTCTATTCAATTTTTGGATGCGTCTCATGTAAGATAAGTCGGTATGATGATCCAATAAGTACAATATGAACATCATTTAGCTGCTGTACATAACGTCAACTGAACTCCGTTTGCAGGTAGCAAACTTATCTGAGAAGGATATAATAGAGATGATTTTTTTCCCGGTGGTCAATGAGGCGTGTCGAGTCCTTGCAGAAGGAATTGCAGTAAAAGCATCTGATCTGGATATTGCTGCTGTCATGGGAATGGGATTTCCCCCATACAGGTATTGCTATATATATTATAGATTGCGAAGTTTGATTCTGTAGTCATGTTTGTTCGAGAGTAAAGTGGGAATTAAGATCATTCTTAATCCGATGGCAGGGGTGGGATTTTGTTCTGGGCTGATTTGCTGGGAACAAAATACATTTACTCAAGGCTGGAGGAGTGGTCAAAACAATATGGAGGGTTCTTCAAGCCTTGTGCCTACATGGCTGAGAAGGCTGCCAAGGGTGCTCTTCTGGTGAGAACCTTTCCATTTGGTGCACTAAGGAAATCTTTAACTGCAAGATATTATATGACAATTCATTTTCGGGATTTATCTGTGCTGGGCTGGTGCAGAACGATACTATTATTGATCAATCACACCTTTCATTTGTCTTAGCTCTGAGCCTCTGACATATGATTGTGGTTTTCAATTGAACTGAGTACGCATGGACTGTAACCTATGTAAATATGCTTGCTGTCTTTCTGAAGTTCTGAAATTTTCTATAATTTTTTAGAAAAAGTTCGCCATTGATTGTGTACTTTGTCATCTATAATTTTGGGTTGTGGTCTCTGCTAGCTGTGTGACACCTGCCCTGAGTGTTTCTTTTACACGAGAATTTTATTCAACCAAAGTGAAGTGTAATGCTTGCTTCTGGATGGTGGATTTTGAGTGGCAGGTTCTGATATTATTAAGCAATTGTTTATCTGCTTAGCATCGATTATATTAGGTCTCATAAGTTGGAACCATATTATTGCAATTCTTGTCCTTTTCCTCCTGACTAGTGGGTAATTGCTAAAAACTAACTTAGCTTGACAGAATTAAAAGCAAGGAAATATGGAAATTAAGGGAAGAAAATGGTATTTGATTAATTGAGAACTGAAAACAACAATAATAAAGGGTAACACAAGTTTTCCAGAGGCTTCTTTCTCTCCCTAAACTAAACCATTCGACTCTCCAATATTTTCAGCATACTTTTTCCCTTTCTAATTTCTTATATTTATAATAATGAGATTCTCTCTTTCTCTAACCAACTCTTTATCTTCCTTCACAAGCGTCTTGATAGTTGATAACTGAATCATGTTGTGTTTCCTATTGTACCCTTTCCCTCTATATCAGTTCTTAGCATTAATATGAGGGGCTCTGATTCTTGCATCTTACGCTAGTTAGATGGACGGCAGTCATTGTAGGCAGTTATTTGGTTGCTTTTGATTTTGTTTGTCACTTCCTTCTCATATCTCGTCTTTTGTTCTTGTGCTGCTTTTCTATAATTACTAGTATTCAGTATTGTGTACCATTCTCTACATTTATTAATTTTGTTATGCTAGTCGATTCTTGTATTCTCTTTTCTGTTCTTGTTAGAGTTTAACACTCCTCCTCATGTGCTGTTCTTTTTTCTTTTGAGGTCTGGTGTTGGTTGTTTGTGTGAATTCCATCTTGCGTAGGAGACGAGTGGATGACTAATGTGTTCTACTCTTATTGGTATATGCAGAGTTCTGGACCGATGGGACAACCTAAATCGCGGCTGTAAGGAAGAACAAATCTGGACAAAGCTGATTCAATTCTCTCCTCACAAAGCTTTAGCATCCTTACAAAAGGTTGTTTGGAGCATGAGAAACTAGTTAAGAGGTTCACAACAAATAAGAACTAGTTGGCATGGCTTTTCAATACTGCGAGGCAAAGAGAGTATATGTTACAAAATATGTGTTTTGTGAGTTCCAGTCTTTAGGTAGCGATTTATATTGTAAGAAACATATGTGGCTTGGTTGTCTCTCTCGAAAAGCTGGATTCTAAAAATCAGTAGTTTGAACTATCAGACAGTGGTGGATCCAGGATTTGACTCACGCGGGTTCGGAGTCGTTTGAAAGAAAAATCAATATAGATTGATTATGAGTCCAAAATTTAAATTACAACCAAATTCTAGTAAGTTTAAGTCATTGTTATGTTTAAAAAAGAATAAATCAATTAATATATAGTATGATTTATTTTATCCAATCTATCAGTTAAGTTGTAAAATTATCCCATGAAATATTTAGTAATTAGTACCAACTAGAGGTGGCCACGATCCGAGCTGGGCTGATTCAGGACCGGTTTCGATGCCATGACCTTGAACTGGACCGGTTAGGTGGCCGGTCCAGTCCGATTTAGGTTTAGGGCTATTAAATGTCAAACCTGAATCGGTTTACGAATGGTTCAAAGCGGTTTCATGGGAGGTCCGGTGCGGTTCAGTTTAGGCCAGCCCACCGGTTCATTATTAATGCCCCAATGTTTCCCAAATCAAATAACACCAACAGAGAATATCCCAAATAAAACAAAACACAAACAATTTCCAAAATTAAGCAAATTTCACAAATCTCCAATTGAACTAAAACCCACAAATCTCCAATTAAATTAAAGCTATACTAAATTACTAATTGAAGAAGGAAATTGGAAATGTGAAACTAACCTTCGTTGACCATAGGACTTGAGGAGTGAGGACACATAGGCAAGCCGGCAACACGGCACACCACCAGTAACATCACGGCAGCAAGGAGGGGATAAGCGGCGGTGAGGGGAAGAAGCACCAGCAGAACCGGTTTGACGACTTTCCTAAATGCGTCTTTACGAGTGTAGAAGCGGAGATGAGGGGAAGAAGCGGCGGTGAATGTAGATTGTAGAGTGTTGGCGGGGGAAGAAGCGGCGGTGAGTGTAGACTGTAGAGTGTTAGCGGGGGAAGAAGGAAGGGAGCAGTGGTGGGGGTGCGAGTGATGGACTGATGGGGGGAGAGAGAAGTTGAGAACTGAGAACTTGAGAAGGGAGGGGTGGGGATACGTTGAAGTTGAATTAGTATAGGAATTTAGGTTTTTTTTGTGAATTTAGCAATTATATTTTTAAGGCAAAGCAGAGGAATGATAATTTTTTTTTGCAGAAATCGGAATTATATTACTTAACCAGCCATGCGGCCCGACAGGACAGTATAGGCATCCAAAAGATTACAGACCCAAGGCCCAAAAGGGCATAGAGGAACGAGATTAAAAGGGCCTAAAAGCCCATCAGTTTGTTACAACAAGACATACCAAAATCATTGAGTATATTGAACATATTTTTTTATTTTGTTAATATTTTTGCAGAGTATAAATTTTATGTGTGTCATTGAGTATATTGAACTTAGTTTTTTTTTTTTTGTTAATATTTTTGCATAGTTTAAAGCACGGGGGAGACACATAGGGATCCCAAATAAATACTACTATTATTAAATATTGAGCACAATGAAATAATGAATAACGGGGAAAATCAACTATTGAGGATAAATAAGAATATATAATTTCGAAATAAGATTATATAATAAATGATTTCATTACAATAAGAATATACAATGCCGAAGTAACAATTTACGATAAATAAGATTTTCTAATAAATAATTTTTTAATAATAAGAATTTACAATATCCAAATAAGAATATGCAATATATAAGAATTTACAAATATGATAATTTAAGTACAATAAGAACTTATAGTATCTAATTTATTTACAATAAGAATTTACAATACAAATTTAAAGGCTTACACAAATAAGAATTTACAGTATATGATTTACAAGAATAATAAAAATTTGTATGTAATTCTTATAATTAAATTAAGAAATTATTGGAAAACACTTCCCCTCCCTTTTGATGGGAGGGGGGCTTGGACTTACATTTGAAAATTACAATATAATTTGCCAATTATATTGGAATTTTCAAGGAGTAAGCTGCCTACATATCCCGAAGGAATCAAAGCCCACGTAGTTCTCTACGTACCTTATTTTATTGGAAGTCGTGGTTGACACTTGACTATTGTCCAACATCCGTATGTTCCCCTGCATTGGATGAACTAGATGATTCGGTGTCCATTAGCATCCAAGGATCATCTTCTTCTGCTTCATCTTCCCTTAATCCTTGCATTCTTTTTTCGACTTGATCCCAATCTTTCTTGCAAACTCAAAACTCGATGCTTTGTGGATAAAGACGAGATATTTTTCATCCAACACTCTTCTACCTGCACTAAAAGCAGACTCTGAAGCAATCGTTGATGTTGAAATTGCAAGTACACCGCTTGCAATTCTAGCCAAAATGGGGAATTGGTTTTCCTTAAGTTTCCACCATTTAAAAATGTGGAAATCTGCACATGTTTCAATTTGATAGACAAATAATCGTTTATCCCCGCGCAAGCGGATCCGAAGACACTAGTTTTTTATTTCTTCAATATGTTAATAATTAAATAATCAAATCGAACACTAGATGCATGTACGGAGGTCGGAACGAATTCGGGGTCATAAATCGAGACATAATGATCATGAAGTTTCTCCAAAAGGTGTCTACACTTCAAAACATAAGTGCCAACATCATAAGAAACACCTAAACATTAATAATAGAAATTTAGCAAGTTTGATAGGCCATCAAGTTTAAGCGTCGGATCAAGTATACAAGCAACACTATAAATGTACGGAAATTCACTAAACTATGCAAACCACTTTACCTTCATGCTATCAAGCACAACTTTGTTTTCACTCACATCCAATTTCTCATTGATGGCATGTACCACCATAACGCATTCTACGATTACCAAATGAAAGTTGGGTTCATAAAACGAAAGAAAATGTGTTAGTCGCATTGTGAAAAGTTTTAAGAACATCTCGAACAAGCATGGAAACTGTCCAATGATAATCAATGATCAACATATCTTCTTCCGAAACAACTTCATCATATAAAGGAGTCATAACATCACGATACCTTATTGCATCATTCAGCAGTTATTACTAGAGTTCCATCGTGTTGGAGTATCAAGATACCACACCTTCTTAGGCAAGCCGAATTCCTTACACAATGCCATGTACTTCCTCTTAACCTGGTTTTTTCTTAATACCCTAATGATATTTCTAATGGCCGGGCTCGAATTAAGGTTGTAAACAAGCTATAGCTTCTTGAACAGACAGGTTGAGTATATGAGCACAACATCTAACATGTAAGAATTGACCATCTAATATAAGCTTAAATGCACTTTCCTTCTTCAAGAAATCAATGGCCTTAGTGTTGGCCGTTGCATTATCCATAGATAACGAGAATACTTTATCAAGCAAATGATATTTCTTGCAACACTCGATTAAGCGACCTTTTATGTTGTAGCCACTATGACTCTCATTCATAAGCTCAAAACTAATATTACGTTTCTGCAGAAACCACTCATCATCGATCCAATGGGCAGTAACACACATAAAGGGTTCACCAAAACACGAGGTCCATGTGTCCATAGTCAGGCTAATGCGACCGTTAAAGGTACGAAACATCTCCATCATATGACTTCAATAGAGATGAAATGCAGTTTGTGTGCGACGCTTAAGTGTGTTCCTAGGGACTTTCCTAAATGCTGGTTGCAAAGTAGTTCTATTGAAATATTCATATGCATCACTTTCCCCATGGTTGAACGACAATTCATCAAAGATAACATATTTAGCAAATTCATCAATCATACTCTCTATTGTAGGAGAAAGGCATACCTGCGTCGGGCATCTCACCAGCATACCCGTGGAGTTGTGTCTGGGTATTTCGGTCCCCGTCAGTGCTAACATTTTCAGCCGTAAGGCCATGTTTGTTGGTCAAATGACGGCCCAAGATCCCCATTCCACCACCGTTCCTCCTATTGTAAGTCGGAGGTGAGTTGACGCATGCGTTCTTACAAAGCTGACAAATGCACTTCCAGTGTTTGGGTTCATTGGTAGCAACCTTTTCAACGAATGGCCACATCCATGACACTTTTTTGGTTCCTTGAGGTTGTGAGCCACCAGCTCCATCGTCATCGTTGCCCACCTCAGTTTTACTTTCACCGGCTTCATCTATAATATTTAAGTAAACATATATTACTCATTATCGATTAACATAGTTAACACTTATTTGCTTAGTCATAGTTTATTTAACATAATTTAACATAATCATGATTAATTATCTTAATTTTTTTCAATTAACATAATCACAATTAACTAGCTAAGTGTTATTTGATTTACATATACATAATTGTTATTGCTAAAACAATATTAATATAACATAATAATGAGTAATTATCTTAATCATTATCTGTTATCATAATTACCTTTAATTAGCTAAGTGATAGTTTATTTACATAATTATTATTGCTAAAACAATATTGATTTATATTATCTCAGATAACCCTGACTTATAGGCCTTTTTCCAATATAACCCCGACTTTGGCAGGCCTGTCTCTGATAACCCTGAACTTGTTTTTTCTCAAGCCCATCATTCTCAATCAATTCTCCAGATTAAAACTTTAATCCAAAACATAACAAAACAAAACAAAAAGCCACAAAATCAAATTCAAGAAATCACTTAATCCCGTCGTACACCTGCTGCACCACCACCACATTGCTGCAGCCCCGAGTTTCTCTCTCGTCTCTCTCTCTTGCTCGGATTTTCCCCTCCTCTGCTTCGTTACTGCCCCTACCTCCCGCCACAAGACGCGCGCCGCACCACCCGGCCTTCGTCGCCGTAAACGCCCGCGACGTTGTCGGCCGATCGCCGCCCGAGCTCGCCTCCCCTTCCCTTGCTTCTGTTTTCACGTTGCTGCACCGAAACCCAATTCCGTTGAACGCCCCCTGCTTCTGCCGCCAGCGCGCCACCTTCTTCCGCGCATTATGCTGCCGTCCTCGCCGGGAGCCTTGCTCCGTTGTTTCTCCAGTAACTGGTGGTTTACTTGAATTGGGGGGATTTCTGGGTATGATTGAGTTTGAGTTTCTGGGTTTGTTGGGTTTTGATTTTGTTGAGGAGAAGACATGATTTTGATTTATGGGTTGTTGTTTTTTCTCGGTTTTTTTTCTCGGTTTTTGAGTTTTGTGAGAGAGGAGAGAGAATATGAAGAAGGTTATAATTATGGAGGATTAACAATGGTTGATTTCGTGGTTTTTGGGTTTGAATGTTAGATAAGTTGAGGGATTTTTGGGTTGTTTTATGGGGTGAGATGGAATGGAATAATGAATGGATAAAGCTTAGTTGGGCTACACACCTAATTTCCTCAACGTTTTGTCATTTGCCATTGATGAATGTTTGAGAAGAGATGAAGAACAAGAGAGAGAAAAAGATGAGTTTGATTTTTTTTTTTTAAAAAGGCAGTAAGTTGGGTTGTTTGAACAAAGTTAACGCCGTTAACAATTCCGCCAGGTTTAATGATAAAATACAAGTTTAGGGTCATCTGAGATAATATCCCTTGATTTAACATAATCGTGACTAATTATCTTAGTCATTGTCTATTAAAATAATCACAAATAAGTAGGTAAGTGATAGTTGATTTACATAATTATTATACATAATTAGTATTGCCAAAAACCATTAATTTAACATAATCATGATCAATTTTCTTAGTCATTGTCTATTTATATAATCACTAATAATTTGCTAAGTGAAAGTTCATTTACTAATTATTAAACACTAACCCGGTTGCTGCATGTTTGAAGCCGGCGGTTTTCGGTTGGGTGGCTGCACGAGAATTTCAATATCATCTATCAACTCATGTTCTAATTCTTCGATGAAATCTCTATTGTCGATGGACGGTGAATTAGAAGAACCACCCCTCCGACTACTAGAACCACCACTCTTACCTCTTCCGGTTATCTTTTTGAAAAATTTAGACAATTTTTTTTGGAGCTAGAAATTAGAAGAAAAGTATAAAAGTATATGATATTATTAGAATTAATAAGGTAATAAATCAGTAAACTAACATATTAAAGAATTTTAAAATTTGCTAATTAGACAATAGAAAGAAAAAGAAAATATTGAGAATTAAGAGAAAGAAATAGGAAAAATTGACAGGAATAAGTTAACCTTTGGGGAGTCTTCTTAAATTAAGTCATACTTTGGATTAACTAAGAATAAGCAAAGGTTGAAGCCACTTAAACTTTTGTTAAGTTGGATTACTGGTAACCTGTTCTAACAATTACCCATTGACTTGTTGACTTTTTAAAAACTGTTTCCCCCCACTTTTGTGCCCCTTTTTTCCCCTTCCCACCCATTTCCTCTCTCTTCTCCTCTACAATCCATCGCATTTACTCCTAACCTAACTGCTGCACAACATTTACACCACACTTTCATCATCTGGGTAGCTGTCTAGCTGACGCCATTCAGTGAGGAAGGGTGAGTAATGCAAAAGGGCGTTTGAAGTGCTTCATTTAGGTATGTTTTCTAACACTTTTTTTTTATTTTGCATCTGTTAATTATGGAAATTATGATCTTGCATTTAGTTGATTGAGTGAAATTGGTAACAAAAAAAAGAAGTTTTACTTGATGAAATAAGGGTTCGCTTGTTAATTATGAAATTTCATATGAATGTGTACAATTTGTGTTTAATTTGAGTGGTTTGTGGCTGAATTTTGAATTTACTTTCTATGGGTAGGGTTTGAAACAAGCAAAAATCGAGTCTTTGATAATTCTTGTTGAGTGACAATGGTGCCCAGTATATTTGACAAAGCTACAGTTAGGTACTGGCATGGGCGGAAGTTTAAGGTTGTTGGAACTGGGGAGATGATTTATTTAGGGGGTCAAGGAAGAACATATGAAATTGACCCTGATGAATTGTGTTACTGGGATCTTTTGGACTTAGCAAAGAAATGTGGTAACTATGCCACAGTGGGTGGGGTGTATTTTCTGCTGCCAGAAAAGAGCTTGTTTGAAGGATTAAGGAAGTTGGTTGATGATAATGGTGTTCATGAGATGAGAGAAATGGCTATGAAGAATAGGTCAGTAGTCTTGTATGTGTTGCATGAAGGAACTGATTTGAACTTGACAGTTACACCTGAACCACAAATATTCACAAAAACCCAATTTTATAGACCACTTAAACTAACACCAAAGAGGGCCCCACAAAAAACTATGAAAGATTCTGCCACATCATCAAAAGCATTAGATGCTCACAACTCACCAAGCACTTTGGAAATTCCTCCTACTCTTTCTGTTTTGACCCAGTCCAGTACCTCCACAGTGAATGCAAACCCTAAAAGCTTCCTAAGTACCTCTCAAAACACCCTCTCAGAAAACCTAAACACTAATGCTGGCACAGAAGATGAGTTTTTGAACAACTATGAATGGACTGATCCTAGGCCAGATTCTCCATTAAGGTATAGTGACCTAATACATGAGAGTAGTGAAGATTCAGATGATCCACTGTACAAGCCTGATAGGTTGGATGGGGATGGAAATGATGATGGATTTGATGATGATATAGAGCTTGAAGATTTAGAAGAAGAGTTTGAGGATGGTGAAGATCAACATGAGGAGTTGAACAATGAAGATTTACAGCTGGATGAGTCAGATAATACTGATGAAGAGTATCAAATTGCAAGGGAGAGAGTGAAAGCTTGCACATCCAGATTGATTGAGGTTGCTCAACAGCTCCAAAGGGAGGCTGCAGAGGGTAAACTAACTGCACAGGGTGCTACACTTAATCAGCCTGCAACAACAGAACAAAGGACAGGGGAAGAAGGGTATGAAAGTGAATATTATGCAAGTGAAGATGATTGCCATACTCCACCAGACAGTAGTGATGAATGTGAAGGTGGTAGGAGATCCAATAGAGGGTTATTAGTAGGTCCAGAGACTGATTTTGAGAAGTTTGAGTGGAAGGTTGGGCAAAGGTTTGCAAATAGGGAAGATTATAAGCAAGCTGTAGCCAAATATGCAGTCATGCAGGGGAGGAATGTGTCAGTGGTGGTGAGTAACAAGCATAGGAGACAGGAACTTGGTGTTAGGTGTGTGAAAGGTTGTCCTTTCTATTTGTACTCTTCTTGGCATTCTCAGAAGGCTACTTTCATAGTGAAGAAGGTTAATAGTCTGCACAAGTGCCATAGGAACATGAAAATAAATAGGCAGCTTAAATCTACATGGGTTGCAAAGGAACTGTTGGATGTGTTCAAGGCTAGGCCTCACTGGCCAGCCAAGGACATTATAAAAACAGTGAAAAGGGGATATAAGGTGTTAGTCACTAGAGGCTTTGCTTACAAAGTAAAGTATTATGCTCATAGGCTATTAGATGGTTCCATGGAGGAACAATACAACAAGTTGGGGAGATATGTGGCTGCACTTAAGGCTTCAAGCCCTGAAATTGTTGTGGATTTGGTGGTTGACACAACTAAACAAGCAAACCCTCCCATTTTTGAAAGGTTATTTATTTGTTTTGATGGAGTTCAAATAGGGTGGAAAGCTGGTTGTAGAAGAATAATCTGTGTACATGCTACTTTTTTAAAAACATTCTTAGGGGGTCAGATCTTATCTGCTGTTGGAAGAGATGCTAATGAACAGATGTTTCCATTAGCATGGGCTGCAGTTGAGGGAGAAAATAACATGTCTTGGGAGTGGTTTTTCACTCATCTTCAGTCAGTTCTTGAGCTTGGTGATGGCACTGGATTAGCTATTGTTTCAGATGAGCATAAGGTTAGTTTACCAACAACTTCTGTTCATGTGTTAAGTTACAAAGTTTAATTTTTGTTGTTGTTTTACTTTGAGTTACTTGGTTTCAGTTTAGTGCTTAGTTATTGTTGTTGTTTAAGTTTTAGTTACCTTTCTTTGCCTCATTTGTTGTTGTTGTTGTTGTTTTATATTTGAAGGCCATATTACATGCTGTTGCTACTGTGTTACCAAAAGCAGAACATAGGCATTGTGCACGCCATGTTTTTGCTCACTAGCACAAATCTTACAGGGGAGATGAGATGGAAAAATAATTTTGGAAGATAGCCAAGTCTTATAATATGGCTGACTATAATGATGTCATGGATGAGCTCACATAACTCAATGCTGATGTTGCCCTTGCTTTCAAAGCTTACAGTCCAAAATGTTTCTGCAGGGCCTTCATGGATTCTTCCATAAGGTCTGATGCAATCACAAACAATATGGCAGAAACATTTAACGGTTACATAATCAATGCTAGGACTAAGCATTTGATTTTTATGGTGGAGGATATTAGGGTGGCATTAATGCAGAGGTTAGTTACAAAAAGACAAGAGATGGAAAAGCATACTTCAGTCCTTTGCTCTAGGATTCAGGCCATCTTAGAAAAGGAGAAGGCTAAGGCTGTATACTGTGATGTCATCCCTTCCTCAGATGATATTTTCAATGTTAAGCACAACCTAGACCAGCTCAATGTTGACTTAGGAAATAGGACATGCACTTGTAGGAAATGGGAGATGTTGGGTATTTCTTGCTGCCATGCTATAGCATGTATCTATTTTCAAAATAGAGAGGCTGAAACTTTTGTGGATGAATGGTATAGGAGGGAAACCTATTTACAGGCTTATGCAGGTTCCATACCCCCTTGTGAGGGAGTGAGACATTGGCCAAGGGTAGAATGCAAGTTACACCCTCCTCCAATTAAAGTAGGACCTGGTAGGCCTAGGAAAAATAGGATCAAAGATCCATTTGAGGACCCAAAAAATCCAGGAACACTCACAAGGCATGGCATGGAAATGACATGTTCCCTGTGCAAGGAGAAGGGACACAACAAAAGGGGTTGTCCACAAAAGGCAACTGTTGTTCCACCTGAACCTCAACCTAAGAAAGCTAGGGGAAGGCCTAGGAAAGATGTTACACAACCTAACCAGTCAGAGACACCTATTCCTACAGCAGCTAGCCACCATCATTCAACATCTGCTCAACCCACTCAGCTTGGCATGGGTGGGAGGATGATTTTGGGTGGGGTTGGAGCAAGGGGCAGAGGCACTGGAAAAGGGAATGGGTCAGCAGCTGGAAGGTCAAATGGCAGAGGTGGTTCAGATGGTGGAAGAGCACCTGGCAGAGGTGGTGGAAATGCTAGGGGAAGCACAAGCAGAGGTAGAGGAAGGGGTAGGGGTAGGAGCAGTAATCAGGTATGCCAAATTCCAAACCATATGTTCAGATCTTTTTTTTAAGCTACATCCAAATTAACAACTGTATTGTTTGTGTACACATGTGCCTATTGGGCTTGGTGTATACTTTGGAAATGATGGAACTCCCATGACCAATGTATGTACATTGTAAAGGCATATTTTTTGTCTCATAGTGTTTAACAAGTTAGAGTTTAACTATGTAGCTTGTTTGAATGCAGTTGCCTGGTGGATCTAGTGGACCAAGGATGCTTACTCCATGCACACAGTCAAGCCAAGCCTCAAGTGTTGTGCTGCCAAGTCAGTAACAAGCTGCACATAGAGGACCAATTCTGAACTTCTAACTTGAGAGCAATTTTTTGTGAAGTTAAACATGACAACAATTTTTTGTGAAGTTAAACATGAGATAGAGCAATTTTTTGTGAAGTTAAACATGAGATCAATTTTTTGTGAAGTATTGATTGCAATTAAGTTTGTATTAGTTAATGTAAACTCTTTTAGTGTTAGGACCAATTCTCAACTTCTAGTGCATCATGTATTTTGGATCAACATTATCAACATGAGACCAGTTTCAGTGGCATGTTGTGTTGTTTGAGTTTGCTCAATAGATTATGGAACAACATAATTAAGGCCTCCAACATATTCTTCATATTACTGTCATCACCAAAATAACAGGGAATTACAACATCATATCCCAAAACTAATTGAGTTAACACAAATTCATTCAAATAGCTCAACCCTAACTACTTAAGCCAATACACAATTGCAAAGACAAACCAAGACATAAATTGAGCAAACAACAAGTTCTTCTCATTTGTTGCAGACTTTGTGTACTCAATTCGCATTTGGCAGATCTCTTTCTTCAATTCCTGCACATCTTCTTCTAAATCCCCTTTCTTCATCTGCAACTTCTTAATTTTTTCTTCTTTGTTCTTTTGTAGCATCTCCATCTCACATATGGTGGTGTCTTTCTCTAACAGTTGAAACTGAAGGTCTTCTAGGGCATTACTCCCATCAATCAACTTAAACATTTCACACTTTGTATCCTAGACATCATTATCACAAAGCAAGGGCATTAATTTATCCATCGAATAATAAAATTAAGAATTTAAAAAATTTAGACAACAAAGGGATCTTATAGGCCATAGAGGACATCCATAAAACTTTGAACCAACGTTTGGCCCATTCTTCACCGTTCTCACAACTGCTTCATTCCCACACTTACACTTCACTTTAGGATGAGAAATTCTCCATGAATTCGCAGAACAACCAGAGCCATATGAGCTCTGTTTACTTACAGACATGATTAATTTTTTTAAAAAAAATTGAAGCTTCAAAGCACAGCAACAATGTCGAATAATGGAGAGGAAAGAGGTTAGAGAAGGGAGAGGGAAGAATCCAGAGAAGGGAGGGTGGTCCTTCCCTTTTAAAAGGCAAAGAAAGATAAAAAACAAAAAAAAGGAAAAGGAGTAACGGTCGTTGCCACGTCAGCGTTTCACCTGCTCATACCTACTGTTGCAGGTTACATCTATTTCCAACTTAACAAAACTTTAAGTGGCTTCAACCTTTGCTTAGCGGTTCAGCAACGGTTTCTTGGGCGATTCAGGTTCGGCGACGGTTTCGTGGCCGGTTCAATGACGTTTTCTTGGGCGGTCCTTCACCGATTACATGGGCGGTTCAGCCTTTGATTCTCAGACTATCCAACCCACGATCACTCACGGTTCACGGGCCTGTTGTGCGGGTGTTCCGTGTCGGTTTCTTTCCCCAGCATTCTGACCCACCAAAAACCGTCATCTCACTCGGTAACGGGCCGGTTTAGGCCCGGTGTTCCCCGGTTCAATGTCGGTCCGTGATCATGGCAGGCCGAGTTAGGGCTAGTCCCGGTCTAACCCGCCCAATGGCCACCTCTAGTACTAACCCATCTTCTCAATTTTCAACCATTTTCACAAGATAATCCCAACTTTATATTATTGGAATATTCTCAAGTTTTAGGAGACTTTCTCAATATAATCCAAACCCTTACTTTTCTTGCATTCGCTAACTATTTAGGAGGAGTAACACATTCCTTATTGTTACAACTTATAACATGGGATTTCGAGAAGAAAACATAGGGAAATAGGGGGATTTTGAGAAGATTGGAAGAAATGTAAAAGTTACATATAATGGTTAGAAATATTGAGTTTCAGAAATAAAAAAGTGAATTATTTGATAAGATAACGCCCTAAACTTGGGAATTATAACGAATCAAAGTTGAGATTATTTTCAACTGATTGGTAAAAGATAAGATTATTTAGGTAGATGAGAAAAAAATATTCCATATTACTTGTAAGTGAAAGAAAAAAAAAGTTACTCAGCTTATATGATAAATTAACAAAATAAAAATCGCATAAAAAGAAAACAAAACCAAAGAATAAGGAAAGTAACCAAGATTAAAGTATCAAACCGTTTGTGGAGTGCAGAAGCCTACCAATAAAACAAGAAACAAAAAGTAAGAAATTCGAAAAGGAAACAAAATGCTCTCTATAAGAGTAGATCCCGCGTCCAATAATGGTATAGAAATCTTTATGCAGCCTAGCTGACCATTCATCCAAGTGTTTCCAACTTATTCAATAGCTCATGAAAATCTTACATATCATTTTAATATTTTCAATTTATCGTCATTTTTTTCCTTTTTTTCCCAAATTTTTGTGGGTTCAGTTGAACCCACTAAATCCACGCTAGTTCAGCCCCTGCTATCAGATGATCTTTCATGCAAATAAGAAGATTCAAATGTCTTTCGAATCCAGCCTCCAAGGGCATGAAGTTGCACTCCAAAGTGCATAGTCTTTTTCTGGATGATTTTTGTCGTTTTACTCTCTTGTTCCTTTGAGCTTGTTTGGTAGAGAGGATTTGGATAGAGATCAAAGGAAACAAAATTAAGCGGATCTTCTACGTTTGGTTCTAAAAGTTGTGTAATTTTACAGGAAGCTAAGGAAGTGATATATTTATGATCTTCTAAAATTTTAGACCTTACTTTCCTTCGATAATTAGAGGTTTTCAGAGGAGAAAGAATATAATTCCTTTTTTTCTCTTCCATATCTTTCCGATCTCTTTCCATAATTGAACCTCCTCGAACTAGAAAATTGCCTAACAAGCTTGAAAGATTGGGTTTTGCTTAGGGATGCATGTGGAGAAATTCTACAGTCGGTTATCGGCTATAATGACTCTTTGAGTAGGTGTGTCAAAAGTGAGAAAATAGAAGTTTGTACATAATAACTAATAGACTCTTTGAGTAGGTGTGTGAATAGTGAGAAAATAGAAGTTTGTACATAATAACTAATAGACTCTTTGAGTAGGTGTGTCTATAGTGAGAAAATAGAAGTTTGAAGATAATAATTACGGTTTTTTTTTACCATATACCGTCGACATTTGCACCATATACCCCTGACGTTTTTATAAATACATCATAATACTTTTATGACTAACAGAATTCTAACACCGTTAGCATTAACCCTAATTGACGTAATTAATTCACTAATTATCCTCCCCAAAATGCTAATTAACTCCAAATAAACCCTAATTAACCCTAGTTGATTAAATTCCCACCACTCTCCTACCCTTTTGAAACCGCCACCAGCGGCCCCAACCCTAACCGTCGCCCAGCCACCCCCACCCCAGCCCCAATCCTCGCCGTCGCGCAACCACCCCCACCCTTTCCTACCCCGAAAAACCACCCCCACCCGTGAACCTCATCGCCGAAAATCAGCTCCTTCTCCTCCCCCACCTTCGAAAATCAGCTCCTTCTTTTTCCCCACCTACGAAAACCAGCCCCATAGCCCTAAACCCACCTTTGGAAAGCACCTCCTATCCACCACCTTCTCCCCCTTCCCCACCCCCGAAAACCCACAAAAACCCCCATCCCTTCGAAAGCCCCAACCACCCCGACTCGAGGTCCCACCAAACAGCAGCATGCAGATTAACAGCAGCACCGGTGTAACGCATGGGAAATACATAACCTTAACTAGCAGCGGAAACATAACTTAAGCCTATGGGTCATGACCCACAAATAAAATAATAGCCTAAAATGGTCTTTTAAACATACATATACTCAAACTTTAAGTAATAATGATTACCCTTAATACAAAAAATCCAAAATATCTTAAATTAACATAGCCTCCTCAACATAACCCTTTATAATAACGGTACTGCAATTGTTCTGCCATACCTAAAACAGAAAAGTAAAACATCATAAGATGAGGCTTAGTAATATACTACTCTAACATCGTAAAAGCATTTCAACTCATTTTATCAGCAAACAGGGAGGAGAAAAGATAGTAAAATCATTTCATAAACATAACCATTAAATCATAATCATAATATTATCATAATCCTTTTATCATATTCATAAGCATAGATCTTTTAATTTGGTAACTTGGCTAGTATAACGGAAGGGACGTCTCCCTAGAACATAGTAACATCGTAAACGAAAGGCAGCCACTCAAGGACAATAGCCCTAGCTCACAAACGGTACCACACGAGGACATTAGCCCTCGCAAAATAGGAGGTGGTGACCGACCGGAAGGTACGTGCATGACCCAAGATGACAGAATACTGCAAGAACCGTTTTCACTTGAATTTATCATGTTTCGTTTCTTTTTATGTATCATAATTACATTACATAATTGTAATCATAAAACATAATCGTAACCATAGCGTAATCGTAATCAAAACGTAATCATATTGATAATGTAATCATAATCATATTTTCGTAACTTCAAGGTTATTTCATGAAATTCATTCATAACATCAATAATCATCATATTCATAGAAACATTTCATATCCCGTAATCCATACAACAACAACAATATAGTGCGGATTATCATAAAACATATATAATTTGAAAGGGATTATGGGTATTAGCAATAGACGTTACCTGCTATCGTAGTTAAGTTTCTTGATAGCCGGGGGAGACTTGTAATATTCCTTCCATTTATCTAATCAAGAATTGAATAACGAGATTCGTTACTATTTAACTAAGACATGTGCTTTTCTAAAATAGATATTCTTTTCATAGGTAGGTGTCGTTTTTAGGAAAAGCTTAAACCTCATATTCATTCTAATTCTTCCTTTATTAAGATTCTAATCTTTATGCTCTTATATTAAACAATCATAGTACTTACGTCATCATTCATAATGTCTTCTTAAATATAAGAGACATACTTAGGTAAACATTATAACCATAGTCTTGACTTCTAATTTATATTATTATTCCTAACATCTTTTAAACATAAAAGTCATATTTAGGTGGCAATAATAAATAATCTTGACTTATAATTCATGTTTAATGACTTGTAAATATGGTTTTCATATTCTATTATTTCATTTCCTATATCTTAACTTAAGCGCATATTTACTAAGTAATTAACCTTTAATAATACTTACCCCATTATTACTACTTATAGTTACTCGTCTAATAATATTATAAACTTATACATGATTAATGATAACTAAAGTCATTGTAATCCTAATCCTTTATCATGTTAGTAAATGAACATAATTTTAAGAAAGCTTATATTATAATATTATTATAATCTAACTTTAATACAATTTCGAAATTTAAACTAATGAATGAGAGTTAGTATCATTAACAAATTACTCGTTTATGTTGAAACATAAGTTTATCATGATTTCTACTAAGCTATAATGATTCATTAATCTAATTACCCAAAATATTTCATTAGGGGTGTTCATAAATACCTTATCTGGTCGATCCGATCCGGTTTTTCGGATATCCGATCCGATTTTTAGTTTTCGGATATTTCGGATCGAATATACGAAAATTTTCGGATAAGATACGGATCAAAAATTTTTAATTTTCGGATATCCGAAACATGGAAAATTTTCGGATATTTTCGGATATCCGCTCTGAATATCCGTTTTCAAGGCCGGATATCCGAAATATCCGATGATCCTAAACTTATTTTATGAACTATTCCTCTGAAAATTTCAATTTTTAGTTTTCGGATATCCGATCAGATCCGATCCGAAATTTTTCAGATCGCATTCTTCCCGATCCGAAATTTCCGGATATTCGGAATTTCGGATAGGATTGGATCGGATATCCGCAATGAACACCCCTAATTATCATTCATATGGTACAATAGTTGTCATTTAACTCATGAACTAATACAAAGCCATATACACAAATCTCATATTGCAAGAATTAGTTTAACATAACATACTTATTTTAATCCCACATACAAGATTAGCCAAACTAATTAAATGTATAACCTAAACTAAGTGGTTTAATTAAAGCGAAACAAATCAGTCCATTGAACCCAATAAGTTGAAGCAACAAGTTAGACTAGGTGGTTGAATGTAAGCCAATCAGTTTAAAGGCCCAAAACTTATTCCAATCTTAACGGGTAATTTGGGTTTAGTTTATAAGCTAAACTTAAAATCGAAAAAAGAAACAAAACTTAGGGAGGTGTATATCATACCTCTACTATCAAGGAGCAGGGACGGATAACAAGGAAGGGGAGCTGAGCTCCGGGCAGCGGCAGTGACCGGCAGGAGTGGAGGCAACATCGAGGTGGTGACAGCAGGGGCGGCGTCCGTCGAGAAAGAATGCTTCAGGTTGCAGCGAAGCACATCAGCGATGCGAGCAGGGGAAAATAGGGGGGACGAGATGGAGAGCGTGAGAGAGGGAGGCGAAGCACTGGCTGGGACAAGGTGGCCTAGGAGGTGCACCAGAGGTGGTGCACATGAAGGAATATGTTCTTAGACATCACGGCAATTACTAAATATAAATAGGAATAATATTATGAAAATAATAAAGTTAATTATTTTATAAAGGTCCGAATTTTTTTTTATTATGGACGAAATTAATTGTTAATTCACTCCTAATTTTCGGATTTTTATATACAACATTTATTAGATTTAAAATTATTTAATGATTAATTTGATTAATCATTGAAATAATTTGTTAACAATTAAAAGATTTGATTTTTTACTTGTTAAATAAATCTAATATTCATCACCCACATAGATTTAGAATAATATGATGGCTGAAAATAATTTGATTATTTTTCCCATTAATTTTCGAATTTTATCATATTATTTATGAATTTTGGTTAAATTTTATGTTTAATTTGATTATTCATAGAATTTAAGGATAACAATTAAAATATTGGATTTTATTTGTTAAGATAATTCAGTAGATCACCCTAAAAATTATTTTCGAATTTTTTGGAATTTAATTGTTAATTTTCTGAATTTTGGAGATAATTTGATTTTTGCCCTAATTTTGAATTTTTTGTTAGATTTAATGTTTAATATAGATTAAGCATTGAAAATCTAATCTTAACAAATCTAAAATTTTGTTTGAGTTTGTTAAGTGATTCAAAAATTTTTTGCCATAATTTTTGGATTATTAAGACCTAATTAAAATCCTAAATCTTTAAATAAATTGCTTGTTAAAGATTTAATGGCAATTTTGTAAATTGTAACAAAATTCAAAAGGGATTGTCCACCATGGTTAGGTGGCCCCACCTGCGCCGGTGGAGCCACGGTGGAGGGCGTTTTGGGTCGGCGAGGCAGAAAGGGGACCGCGGCGGCGGAGCAGCGGCGGAACCACGCACGTTTGACGTGTTGTGGCTCACGCTGCTGCTGGTTGTTTTGTGCTGCCGGTGAGCGACGGCTGCGACGGTGTGGTACGCGCAGGGGCTGGCCGGCGATTGTCGCTGCTGGCCGGTGGTTTTAAGTGGCGTGTGTGTGCGGTGAAGGCAGCCTGCTGCTGGTTGTTGTTCTTGTGAGTTGTGACGCGTTTTCGGTGATGTTGGCTGTTGACTGGCAGCCTTGTGCTGCTGGTGAACAAGTCAACACTACTAATAAAAAAAAATTGTGTTTTGGGAAAATTCAGATTTTCATGTTGAGCATAAATCCAGAATTCCCACTAATGCACATTTATCATTAATAATTTAATTGCCATATTTAAATAGTAATTGAATTAAAATAATTAAGTTTCCTAAATAATTTCTAGCTTAAATTTATTAAGTTTTATAATTATTATGGAAAGTTTTATCTGCTTATTAATTGTTAATAAGTAAATAGTATGTATTTATTTTATTTTGATATTATAAATACGTGAATGTTTAATGTAATATGTATGATATTATATTTTGCATGTTATGACTAGTATGGCCCAAATTAGGATAGTAAATATGATATGCAAATCGTTATATTTGAATGTAAATTAAATACGATCTGCGAATCGTTTGTACTTTTGTAACTTTAAATTTTCGTTATTTATTTAATTCAAATTATGTAATCAAGCATGAGTATCCAAGGAGTTTTAAGGATGGTGATCCATGGAGATTCAAGGGAGGATTCATGAAGATTAGTTATTTTCCTAAGTATAGGGGCCATACTAGATCATTTAGTTATTGCTTATATAATTTTCTTGCATTTATTTTGTTTAAATGCTTGCTTCTTAGTTTGTTTTTTGGTTAATTGATTCATGTGTTCACTTTTGATTGACCATATTAGCAAATTTAGGTCCCCAAAAGTAATATTGAGTTCAATTGCTTTTCCAAACAACACCTATAAAGCCTTAGATCACGAGTAATAGGTTCTGCCAAAGCAGGGTGTTACTCATAGTTCCGGGGATAGTAGGGTAGGTTTTTGAAACTTACATGTTAATATTTGGTTTAACTCAACAAAATCATCAAAAGACAAAGTTTTGGGTTTTGAAGCTAAGAGATAGGAGTAAACAAGGAGTTGTTAACCTGTCTACCAGGAATTATAATTAGTTATAATTAGTAAAGTGTTTACTTACCTCAACTACTATAAATTGAAGGTAGGGCTAAAGTCCGTTTGATTGTAGTGGGAGGGGATCTTGGTTATTTCTTTATTCAATGGGGAATTTTCATTTTGAATAAAGGGTAGTAGTAATTAAAATTTGTTTGATTATTGCTTTCTTGATAAACATTGATTGAATCTTGCTTTATTATTTGTTGTAGTAATTATGTCTAGTAACAACAATATCAACACCAACAATTCTACTTGTAATTTGCGCTCCGTCCTTTCGAAGGACAAATTGAATACTGAACGTTTCATTGCAAGTGAAAGGTATATGGGAATCGTTCTTATAACTCAAAAGTTCAACAACTTTCACATGCAAGGGGAGGAAGCAACGATGCAAGAGATGCATGAAAGGCTAACTCAGACTGAGCGAAACATCCCTAACCAGCCTAGAAAAGAATATGAGGATGTTCTTATGGTTAGTAAAGGGCAATCGCTCAATAGGATTGGGATTGCTATTAAGAAGGACGAAAGCAAACAAGTTGCCAAGTCTGAAAAGCAAAAGACTACACCAAAACCAAAAGTTGCTGATGAGCACTATTGTTACACCTGTAACAAGGTTGGTCATTGGAAAAGTAGTTGCCCCAAGTATCTGAAGGATAAAAAGAAAGGAGTTTCTAGTTCAGATATGTATGTTATAGAAGTTAACTTAGCAACTTCTGCTTCTTGGGTATTTGATACCGCTTGTGGTTCGCACATTATTTGTAATATGCAAGGCCTCAAAAGAAGTAGAAAATTAGGAAAGGGAGAAGTAGATCTTCGCGTTGGCAATGGAGCACGAGTTGCTACATTGGCAGTGGGAGTATATAGTCTACTTTTACCTTCAGGATTAGTTTTAGAACTTAATAATTGTTATTATGTTCCTGCTATCACAAAGAACATTATTTCGATTCCTGTTTTGGATTCCGAAGGTTATTCATTTACAATAAAGAACAATTGTTGTTCTACGTATTTGAATGATATGTTCTATGTCTCCGCTAAGTTATCAAATTGTTTATATGTGCTAGACTTAGAAACCCACATCTATAACATAGACAGCAAGAAACATAAAGCAAATGATTCAAACCCTACATACCTATGGCATTGTCGATTAGGCCACATAAGCTCAAAGCGCATTGAGAAACTTCATAAAGATGGAATTCTCAAATCATTTGATTTCGAATCATTTGATACTTGTGAGTTTTGCTTGATGGGGAAAATGACAAAGTCTCCTTTCACAGGTTCAAGTGAAAGGGCCAATGACCTTTTAGCCCTCATACATACGGATGTGTGTGGACCTATGAGTACGTTGGCTAGGGGAGGGTACAGTTACTTCATTACTTTTACCGATGATGTGAGCAGATTTGGATATGTTTACCTCATGCGGCAAAAGTCGGAATCCATTGAAAAATTTAAGGTGTTCCATAATGAAGTACAAAACCAACTTGGGAAGAAAATTAAGGCATTACGATCCGATCGTGGTGGTGAATATTTATCTCAAGAATTTGGTGATCATTTGAAGGATTGTGGAATATTTTCACAATGGACTCCACCAGGAACACCACAGTTAAATGACGATTCTGAAAGAAGGAATCGAACTCTACTTGATATGGTTCGATCCATGATGAGTCTTGCTGATCTTCCTATTTCATTCTGGGGATTTGCGCTTGAAACAGCGGCATTCACACTTAACAGAGCACCATCCAAAGTAGTGGAAAAGACACCATATGAAATGTGGACTGGAAACGTTCCAAAATTGTCTTTTCTAAGGATATGGGGTTGTGAAGCTTATGTAAAACGTTTACTTTCTGATAAGTTTTCACCCAAATCCGATAAATGTCTTTTTGTGGGTTACCCAAAAGACTCTAAGGGATACTACTTCTACGACCAAGGCGAAAACAAAGTGTTTGTTGCTCGTAATGGTGTCTTTCTGGAAAAGGAGTTTATTTCTAGAAAAACAAGTGGCAGAAATGTATATCTCGAAGAAGTTCGAGATGAGCAACAAATGGATGAGGTTAACACCTCATCAGAGGCGGCCCGGCATGAAAATGCTCAGGAGGTGGTGCATTCAATTCACGTACCTCCTACCGTCCCACTTGGAGATACTCCATGCGAAGTCACTCATTCCCCAACGTAGGTCTAGTAGGACCATCATTCCGTCAAAGAGATATATTGATTTCCTTTTGACTGAAAGTTCTGAAATAACGATTTTAGAATCAGAAGAACCTACTCGCTACAAAGATGCTTTGGATAGTCAAGACTCCGAAAGATGGCTTGAGGCCATGAAATCTGAAATGGATTCCATGTCTGAAAATCAAGTATGGGACTTGGTTGATTTGCCTGATGGGGTAAAACCCATTGGATGCAAATGGATTTTCAAGTTGAAAACAGACAAGGATGGAAACATTAGTGTTTTCAAAGCAAGGTTGGTGGCGAAAGGTTTCAAACAAATTCATGGTATTGACTATGATGAAACCTTCTCACCCAGTAGCCATCTTTGAAGTCCATTAGGATAATCCTTGCGATTGCTGCCTTTCATGACTATGAAATATGGCAGATGGATGTCAAAACCGCTTTCTTGAATGGGTTCTTGAAAGAGGATGTGTACATGACACAACCTTAAGGTTTTGAAGATCTAGAAAATCCAGGGAGGGTATGCAAGCTTAAGAAGTCCATTTATGGACTAAAGCAAGCATCAAGGAGTTGGAATCTCAGATTTGATGAGGCAGTCAAGAAATTTGGCTTTCTCAGAAATGAAGAGGAATCTTGTGTATACAAGAAGTTAAGTGGGAGTAGTATTACTTTTCTGGTCTTGTATGTGGATGACATACTTCTCATAGGAAATGATAAGACCATGCTTGAGTCGACCAAGGAATGGCTTAAAAATTGTTTCTCTATGAAAGACCTAGAGAGAGGCCGAGTACATATTGGGAATAAAGATCTATAGAGATAGGTCGAAAAGGCTGATTGGACTTAGTCAAGAGAATTATATTGATAAGGTTCTTGCAAGGTTCAAGCTGGAAAACTCCAAGAGAGGTTTCATTCCCATGCAACATGGCATAACACTTGGCAAGACTCAGTGTCCTTCGAAACCTGATGAGGTCAAGCGTATGAGTAATGTTCCCTATGCTTCTGCAGTAGGATCCATTATGTATGCCATGATATGCACTCGACCGGATGTTGCATATGTTTTGAGTATATGCAGCGAGATACCGGTCAAATCCGGGAGATGCGCCCTTGGATTGCGGCAAAAAACATCCTTAAGTACTTGTGAAGGACTAAGGATAATTTTTTGGTTTATGGTGGAGATAGTGAGTTGGTTGTTACTGGATACACCGATGCAAGCTTCCAGAGTGACAAAGATGATTTCCGATCTCAATCTGGTTTCATATTTTGTCTCAATGGAGGAGCTGTGAGCTGGAAGAGTTCTAAGCAGAGTACCATCGCGGATTCTACAACAGAGGCTGAGTATATTACAGCGGTGATGCAAAGAAAGGAAGTCTGTTTGGATCAAAAAGTTCATTGGTGAGCTTGGTGTAGTTCCTAGCATTGAGAATGGCATTGAGTTGTATTTTGACAACAATGGTGCCATTGCTCAGTCTAAGGAACCCAGATCGCATCAAAGGTCTAAACATGTGCTCAGGAAATTCCATCTCATTCGAGAAATCGTTGGTAGAGAGGATGTGATGAAAGTAAGCAAGGTTCATACTGAGGATAACGTAGCAGATCCTCTGACTAAACCACTTTGCTCAACCTAAGCATGAGTGTCATACTAGGTCTATGGGGCTTAAGCATATGGGAGAATGGCTTTAGGTTGTTTACTTCATGTTTACAATTGTAAAGACATTTATTATGCTTTGAATGTTTATCAATAAAAATTCTTTTCGTATTTAATTGTTTGGTTTAGTATTAAATAAAATGTCCAAATAATTTATGTTTTCAAATAGGATTATCGAAAACGGTTTGATAATGGAACCCTATAAAGTGAACTGAAATCATAATTTATTTAAAGTCTCTAGTCTAAATCACTAAATTGGACATAAGTAATTTGTTTAAAAGGCTAGTATATAATTAATTGATAGCGCAGTTCCATGGGCAATAGAGACATAGAGATGTCTAATTGATTATATGGATGTATAGTTGATACATTGAGACTTGACCTAATTAGATTCTAAAAGTAGAATCAAACTACTATATTTAGTGGATTACTTAGACATGAGTATGTCTTAATAACCACAATATAATTAGTTTAACTTTGACACTGTTAAACGTCGCGCCGTAAAAGGAGGTTATAAAGGCAGTGATCAGGTGGGCTAAGAATTGAGTGGGAGTTATGATCATACAAGAATGGATAAGTCCTCCTATTTAATAGGAATGGTGTCTGGGCCTCTTGATGAGCGAGAACTGAAAAATTGCATGGCCATGCGGAATAGGATTAAAGAGTTAATCCTTGTTTGAGCAGTTCGAACTCAGCGATCAAGGAACATAAATTTGAGAATAACATTGTGTTATCAAATTTGACATTAAGTGACTTAAGGAATTTAACATTGCGCTCTTGTCTTCGGACAAGTGGGAGATTGAAGGAATATGTCCTTAGACATCCCGACAATTACTAAATATAAATAGGAATAATATTATGAAGATAATAAAGTTAATTATTTTAGTAATCTTATTTTCTTGCTAGAGAATAAATATGATTAATAGGACAATATTGATTGGGCCTATAACTAAAATATATTAATCCTATGAGGTCACACATTGTAGTGCAAGTTGGACAAAGCAATCCAAATCCATTTAGGATTAGGGTTGGGCCGGTCCAAAGGGGAATAGGAGGAGAATTAGTTCTCCTAACTAGCCTATGACTCTTCTATTATATATAGGATATAACATTAGGGTTTAGGTGATCAATTCATTAATCAGTTTCTTTTCACAAGAGAGAGAGAAGTGAAACCCAAATTTATTCCCTCTAACCGACGCCTATACCACCAAAAAGCAAGGGATCTTTTCTCTTCCGTTCTAGCAGACGTTGGTGTTCAACTGGTGCTCGTGGACTGATTAGAGGAGCAACACTTGGGGCTCTCGGATCTTCAAAGCTTGCATACAACAGGGAAATCACGCTACAAAGGTTTGATATTTAATCCCTATTGAATGATTCATATGTTTGATTATGTTTGCGATCCTATGATAGATGTTAGGAAATTGTTTTCTGAAATTCCGCTATATGCATCTATATATTCCTACCGCACAGGTGGTGCACTGGTGATCGTGGCGTGGTGGTGCCGAGAAGGGAGAAGAGAAACTTTGTGATTTTTGTTGTCATTTCAATGCGCAATTTCAATGGGTATTTATAGTTGAGTTTTAGGGGACAAAATAGAGGTGGAATAATGGTGATTGGTGATTCTTCACCTTGGGGAGCAAGGATAGGGGACAAGAGAGGAGAGAGGAAAGAAGAAAGAAGAGGAGTGTCAGGTGTGCCGTGGGGAAATTGGGGGGTTTCCTTTTTTTTTTTGCTTTATTTTCCTTTTTGTTATTATAACAAAATTCTTATTACATATTTTTGTTAATCATACTCTTTCCACTTTTAAAATCTTATAAAATTAGTTAGTCCAACTTACTGATCTACTTATAAATATTTTATACTTGATAAATTTTAATTTCTTTTTAATAACACAAAATTCATTATGTTTATTTAGCTAATAATTTATATTAATTAAAAATTTAACCTTCTTAATTACGTAATTAAATAAGTTTGAAGTTTCGGGATATTACATCCGGCAACAGTAAAATAGTAGCACAACAACATCCCGCGACAAAGAAGAGAGGGGGATGGCAGCAACACTGAGGACTGCGGCAACAACATAGCCAGATTGCGGTGACGATGACTGAGGTACCACATTGAAGGCGTAGAACCGACGACAAGGAGGAAAAGGAGAGATGCAAGGAGAAAGAAACTTGCGAAGAGAGTGGGAGTAGCAACGCAACAGTAGCGCCGGTGGCGTTGGTGGCTAATGGTGGGGGAAGGAGAAAGAGAGGTGACCGGAGATAATGGATGCGGGTGGTGGAGGGGGAGGGGGAAGGGAACGGGTTGGGTGGAGAGAGAAACAAGAGGGAAGAGAGTTAGGGTCATTAGGGTTAGTTAGAGTTAGCTAACAGAACTAAGGATATTGATTAACGGTGTTAGTATCCCGTTAGTCATAAGGGTATTATGATATATTTGTAAAAACCTCTGGGGGTATGTCGTGAATTCCGAAACTTACAGGGGTACATGGTGTAAAAAATTTTTGTCGGGGGTATATGCTGAAATAACCGTAATAACTAATAAACTTAGCCATTCTTTCTCTTTCCTCTCTCTTTTCTCTTTAATGATTCTATTTTTCTTTTCTAAACGAAGGGCTACCACCACCACCTTTTTGAAGGGGTGGATCTAGCATGGGTTATGGTTTCAATTGAACTCACAAAAATCTGGGAAAAAAAAAGAAAAAAATGATGAAAAAACGAAAAATAAAAATGATATATGAGAATTTCGCGGCCTGTTAAATAAGTTGGAAATAATTGCCAGGGCCCGTTCGGTATCACTGTCAGTTTTCAGTTTTTGGTTTTTATGATTTTAGAACTATATGATATGAGTAATAAGGTTAAAATTAGTCATATTGATAAGTAAGCATTTAATTTTGAAACCGACAACGTAAAACCTAAACTACTTTTTTTTCATATTTTTGTTTTTGGTTTTCAAAAAAACTTAAAACTGAAAACAAAAAACGATAACGAACGGGCCTAGTGTTCCGCTACACTGCATAAAGATTTGTGTACCATTCTTGGGCGCGGGATCTACTTTATAGAGAGCATTTTGCTTCCTTTTCGTTTTTCTTTTTTTTTTAGTTCTTGTTTTATTTCGCAGGCTCCTCCACTCCACAAACGCTTTGATACTTCGATCATGTTGCTTTCCTTATTTTTTGGCTTTGTTTTCTTTTTATGTGATATTCATTTTGTTAATTTATTTTTAAAGCTAAGTAACTTTTTTTCCTTTCACTTACAAGTATTATGGAATTTTTTTTTCACATCTACCCAAATAATCTCAATTTTTACCAATCTTTTGAAAATAATCTCAACTTCGAATTGTTATGGGATATTCCCAAGTTTAGGGTGTTATCTTATCAAATAATTCACAATCTTTATTTCTAAAACTCAATATTTCTAACCGTTATATGTAACTTATACATTTCTTCCACTCTTCTCAAAATCCCCCTATTTGCCCCTACTTTTCTTCTCAAAATCCCTTGTTATATGTTATAACAATAAGGAATGCGTTACTCCTCTTAAATTGAGAAAAGTAAGGGTTTGGATTATATTGAGAAAGTCTCCCAAAACTAGAGAATATTCCAATAATATAAAGATGGGATTTCTTGAGAAAATGGTTGAAAGTTGAGAAGATAGGTTGGTACTAATTACTAAATATTTCATGGGATAATTTTAACAATTAACTGATAGATTGAGGGATAAAATAAATCATAATATATCTTAGTGATTTTATTATTTTTTAAATGTAACAACGAGTTAACTTACTAGTTTTTGGTTGTAATTTAAAATTTGGACTAATAAATCGGAATTTTTAATCAATTTATTTTGATTTTTCTTTCGAACGACTCCGAATACACGTGATCCTAGATCCTCCAATGCCTTTGTGGGCGTTGGTAATCACCGTTTATTTCTTTTTGTTTTGTTTCTAAGTTTATATTTACAACAAACCTCGGGTCTCTCTCTATGGGAGGGTTGTTTTATTATATATCGGGTTAAGTCAACTCATGTTGGCTTTTACCTCTCTTCTTGTGGGAATTTGAAGGCTTTCGTTTGGTGTTTTGTTTCTTTTACAGGTTGATTTGTTGATGAAAAGTTGTGTAGTTTCACGGGAGATGTCAATTCTTCGTCTACAATCACTTGAATCAAATCAATATACAACAAAAATACAACAGATTAATAGACCCTCTTATAGAAGGTGGTATCAAACAACGATGTGAAAGAGGGTTTTTTTTTTGCAGAATTGTTAGATCTTATCGCCGATGGTGATTTTGGTATAATAGAATTTTGTTTTATCCAATTTGATCTCTATTTGTCAGTTTTGATTTATTTTATAGACGTCGTATGGCTTTAAATCAATAAATTAATTTATATAAGAAAAATGTGTCAGTAGTGACAGAAATAGTGGTAGTTAAATATGAATATTTTCACTTTATAGACAACAACGAAAAGGAGGAATGGTGGAAATTGAGTTGCTTTTTCACTTTTTAGATAGTAAAGAGAGTATATATGTGTGTGTAAACTCAAAGTAACTACGTTGGTATTATATATGTAAGCTTTGTTTCGGCATTAAACTATCAGCATAAATGGAGAGCTAGGGATATAGTGTTATGAGTTAGTAAAGGAATGAGTATGGAGCTAGGATTAATATGGACATTAAGTTCAAACATTGAGAAGTACTATTATAGTTATAGATTTGAAATTGGTGTGGATAATGAGTTTAAGTATTTATAGAGCTGATCAACTCCGGCCCGGCCCGGCCCGATTTTTTTTTTGTCGGGCATTGGACAAGCCAAAAAAGAGGTTTTAGTCTAATTTTTTGGCCCGGCCCTTTTTGGCCCGAAAAAGCCCGCTCGGCCCGGCCCGAAATAACGGGCTTTGGGCACATTTTTTTGGCACGGATTTGGGCCCGGCCCGGCCCGGTCAATGGGCAATTTTTTTTGGCTCGGCCCGGCCCGACCCATGATCACCTCTAAGTATTTAGAGTTATAAATTTTAGATGGATAGTTGAATATCGTGGTATATTTATGTATGACAGGGCAATATGGAGTGTCATACTCAACATTATCGAATTCCATGACTCTGTGAATAAAAGTAAACTAGACAATGCATAAAAACAAACATTAGCCACACCCTTTAATGCAGAAATATAATTAATGAATAAGTTGGCATTTGACAGTATATATCCACACTTATATAAATTATTATACTTGATATTTTATTAAAAGTGGAAAAAGTGTTGCTATTATTATGACCATATATATCATACGTTTCCACTTTTTCCACTTTTAATAAAATATGGTCATAATAGTACTTCTCAATGTTTGAACTTAATAAACAACGATTGTTGGGAAACGTATGACGATTATTGTTATTATTATCCAGTGGACTCGTCACATAGGGTTATTATTATCCGCATTGGCCTATTTAAATGTAGTTTCTTTGAATAGTATCCATTATTGTAAGTAATAAAATAGTTTATTTTACTTCTTTTTAGAGTGTATTATAAATGGTGCGGAAAATAGATAGCAAAGAAGCAATATGTACAAGGGGCATAAAATCGAAACCACAATTTTCATTCAAAACATGTTTAATATATATCACTTCCCTGTGTAGCATAAATGTATGAATAGCATTTTGCTTTTGAGAAATCTATGTGAATCAGAAAATTATTTTGCCAATCATAAGAAACAATCTCAATCTGTTATAAAAAAATATTGAGGAATACCATATACAAAAATTATGAAATAATAATTGTTACATTTGGGGAATCATCATGACGAAAGGTTCTGATTATTTTATTCCATTTTAAAAAATTGAGAAAAAGACTCAAAATGATACATTTGCAGATTAATGGACAACCATGACCAATTTTGAATATTTCGTAGAAAGTAACAGGTAAATATTTTAGGTTGGGTTTATTTCTCAACAATAGAAATACTATATTAATTATATACTTTTCTGCGACTAATGACAATCTTAATTTTCAAAAAGTACATTGCAGACATTTTAAATAATAGTATTGCCGAAATATAGTCACTTTGATGTTAGAAATTACCAATTTATTGTCTCCAATTGCTCATATGTTCGAGTTGGAAGGTGAAATGAACTTCACATTAATTTTCTCAAAGTCATGTCTAGAAGTGAGGCGCATGAAGTTGCTTAGGAGAAGGAGAATTGGGAAATTTTGGATCTTTTATATATTCAGGAGGGTGTCGCATTTAGTACCAATGACTATATACTTAACTTCTCCTGTACCAAATTGTTATAACATAAAGTTTCAATATCAATATGTCAAACTTTATTATTTCTTAAACTATTAAGGTAATTCAGTGAAAATTAACATTAAATAATGAAATTTGAACGAGAATTGACAGCGGAAAGGAGAACAACAACTTACATAAGATAAATAATGACAATAATATTTATTCTCAATTCAAATATGTGCGGCATTTATTTTATTTAGTTATGGTCTAATAATACATATTTGTATATTTTTTGTCAATACAGTTTTTTTTGTATTGTTTTAAGTACAACAACAAAGGTTGCTGGCAACGCAATGACGATTACGAGCGTTTGTTCCACAATATTGCGTACATGTATCAAATGTACAGTTGTTTTGGGGAACACAAGAGTCAGATCGATCTACTCCAAAATCTCCGTTGGACCTTGAACTCATAACACAAGTACCTTGAGCCATGAAATATAATATTAGGCAATTGAAGTTTGTAGCATATAGTAAAATGATAAATAACACAAAACTAGTTCTACTCTTATTCTTTATTCGTTCTACATAAATTTACAACACTTGCCATTAACGTTTGTCAACACGTATTATCATTGCTATTTATATGATTTCAGTTACATAAACTTAGGTATGGTTGATATATTTAGAATACCAAGGAACATATAATTTACAAAATAAAGGTCGAAAGTTTGCATTCGGTTGTTCTTGTTTTTTAGCTTCCATGTGCATTATGACAATTCTAATTTGTTTCTTGAGACATTTTTTTCTTAATATCAATATTAAGAATATAGCAGAAGCGCATATAATAGTTGTCTAATAAAAGCTCAAATTTTTGAAAATTCTAAAGAATAAATGCATAATATATAGATAATAAAATTTGTTTTAAGTAAGCGTAGCATGTACTTGCCAACATCCTTCATGCATTAAAATAATAATTGTCATGGAAGTTTTTTTTCTTAAAAATAACACATGAACTTTTTCATTCAAAGGGAAACCAAAATACCTTTTTACATCAAGATCAAACATTGTGTATTTACTACGAATCTCAATTTTGAATTTACTCTTTTAATCAACTATGGTTTTGATAGTTAGTTTTACTGTTATTTTTAGACAAGTAATCTTCCATAATCATGAAATTCTTGTACTTACTCCATAAATCTCAAAAAAAAAAATTCTTTTGGGAGTCCACGACTTTAATATATGCAATTCATACATATATGAATATATGTACTAAAACCCTTAAAAATGTAAAATAACATCACAACCAACACAACTACTTTTGTTGAACTGGACCTAGCTGGGGCCTTTTCGTTGTCTTTAGTAGTTTTGGTCATGACAAATGAGATATATATATGCATTTAAAAAATTTAATCCGAAATTTCTCATTATTATATGAGATTAAAATATTGGAAATCCTTGTTTATAAAAAAGTGTGACATTATAAAATAACAAAAAGTATGTTTTGAGCTTAACATATTAATATTCAATCATGATAACGTGTTAAATGTTTAGAGGGTCATATTTATTTTAATTAAATATAACCTTTAATTACTATTATGCAAAATATCAATCAACAACAACAATAACAACAACAATGTTGATGATGATAAATATTACTACTACTAACCATTTTTTCGCTTACCAAAGGATAAAATGACTAGTAGCACTAGAACAATGAGCATAAATGGTGTCTTTTCAGCCATTTATGGAGACTTAGAAAGTATTTTAGAGTAAATTAGTTTTTAGGAAAAGTGAAAATAAAGCAATCAACTATTATGTGGAGATATGAGAAAAAAACAACATAATTTTGTTTTTTATATAGATGTGCATTTCTATTATTGTTGATTGTTAAAGATTCCGATTATTTTTATTTCTTTCTATATATATTTATATGGATTTGAATATACTTCTTTTTTTTATAATCACTATTTCTATTTCTTTATAATTCTATATATGAATGTTTTATCACCAAATTTATCCATTTGGCTCTTTCCAAAACTGGAGGATCACTTATTCAGATATTATAGACACATAATCGCGTCTACCCATTTGAGTAGCCCATGAATATACATACCGCCTTCCTAATTGGACCGATTGGAAGGATAGTATAATCCGAAGAGCAAAACCCAAAACCGTTTTAAAAGCAAAAGGTTTGTTTATTTAAAAGATTCAACGCACATTAAATTATGCTTAATAACTAATTGTATTCTCAAGCCCATTTGTGAAAGGAGCCCAATTAATTATTCTTGATAACTAATTGTATTTATTATTATCTTTGATAAATATTTTCTAAGATAAAGGATTTGTATTAAAATCTGATTTTATCTCTTTAGATAATTGATTTCCAGGTTTTATATGATAATGTTTAATAAAGATAAAAAGAATTTTTAAAGAATGGATAAGTAACAAAACCGGGGCACATATGCGGATGTGCTTCATCCCAATGCGTTTGGCGCAGCTTGTTGCGCACACGCAAATGCGAGACAGTAAGCAAAATCCAGAAACGCGCATCAGGATGCTTTAGCGCATAGTGATGCGTTCGACGCATCATTGTTGCGCCACCCAACACTGCATCTTATCTTTTTTTTCTCTATTTCAACTATAAATAGGCTAAGTCTCACCCGGTTTTTGGCACGCTTTCTTATGCGTTCATACTCTCTCTTACTCGTATTTATAATTTTTCTCTCATACTCCTACATACTCTAAGCAAATTTGCTCTCAAACACTTTAAACACATACATATTTTCGATCTCCCATTGGTTCTATTGCAAGCTTCATGATTGCTCCTCCCGAAGATCATTGCTCTCTAATACTACCTCCGTTTCTTTTTAATAGTTACACTTTACTTTTCATTAGAACCAAGGCAAAATGTGTAAAGTAGGAGAGAGAAGTTGTATAAAGGTAAAAGTTGGCATCAACAAGTACAAATAAACAATAAAAAATGGCAAGAGAGAGAAAGTTGGGACCAATAGTGGAAATGATGATTGAAAATTTACCTTATATAAAAAAAAGCAAGAGTGTAACTATTAAAAAGAAACAGTCTAAAAAGGAAACCATAACTATTAAAAAGAAACGGAGGTAGTACCTAGGAGACACCGGTATATTCCTGATGGTCCTTAATATTTTCATTTTATATTTACTGCTTTCGAATTAATAACGCACTTTTCATGATGTAGATCTTTAACCAATTTCATGTCTGTTGTATATTCTTCTCCTTAAACTCTTCTCTATACTTTTGTACATATTTCCATGTTTTCACGTTTATTTTTTTCATCACCTCACATGCTTATTATTGCTAATTACAAGACCTAAATAAATGTTCTAACTTCTAATAAGATAATTTGGACAATTGATTTAGGATCTCAGTAATATGATTGGTAAATAACATGTCACTAAAAAATAGTCTTTTGTGTGTTTAAAGAAACGACCAAGACTAATCTTTTTAGGGAGTTGAAATTATTGCTTAATTATATAATTGCGTAAAACTTGTTTGTGAATCGTGTTAAATAGAGGCCAGCAATGGGAGAACGTGAATCATGATCATGTTCGTACCTTCACCTCGAACTAAATTTTTGGTTCAATGACCAATCATGAAGTTATGATGGGAAAATCTACATTGGATAAGTTACTGAGTTGTCCCTAAGATTTCCCAATATCCAATTAGGTTCAATGACCAATAATTATTGTTTTGTATTAAAAATTATTAATGTGGTAGAACTATAGTTCCTTTGTCCACTTTTTGATGAACCTAGTTCGAAAATTTCTTAGACAAATGAAAATCAAACTAGCAACACCAAAAGGATTACAGAATGTACATAGCTAAGAGATTCAAACGACTTATGACTTGTTTGGCTCACTTAAATGGATAAGAATTGTAAAATCATAAAAGAGAAATAAGGGAAATGATTAGCATGTTCAAGCTCATTGATGATTTGAGGTTGTGTTCTATGATAGTGGTTTTCATTATTGATTTTTCGCTGTTTATGCTTTGCTTAAATCAACGAGTGGACTTGTAAATGGTTTGAACATCTATTTTACATTAATTTAAAAACTCTTTTTCTCCTCCACATAAAACTTAATCTCATCACAGTATTGAATTAGGTTGGAATACAACTTCTTTCAAACTAGTAAAAGATGCAAGCCATTTCTTAATGGTAACCAATGCAAAACCTTTCGCCTACCGGTTTAGTTTTACAGTCATACTCAACATTATCGAATTCCATGACTTTGTGAATAAAGTAAACTAGAAAATGCATAAAAACAAACATTAGCCACACCCTTTAATGCAGAATTAAAATTAATTAATAAGTTGGCATTTGACAGCATATATCCACACTTATATAAATTATTATACTTGATTTTTTATTAAAAGTGGGAAAAGTGTTGTTATTATTATGACCATATATCTGATACGTTTCCCAAGAACTCAAAACCAGTGGACTCGTCACATAGGGTTATTATTATCCGCATTGTTCAATTTAAATGTTGTTTCTTTGAATAGTATCCATTATTGTAAGTAATAAAATAGTTTATTTTACTTCTTTTTAAAGTGTATTATAAAGGGTGCGGAAAATATATAGCAAAGAAGCAATATGTATAAGGGGCATAAAATAGCAACCACAATTTGCATACAAAACATGTTTGATATATATCACTTCCCTGTGTAGCATAAATGTATGAATAGCATTTTGCTTTTGAGAAATCTATGTGAATCAGTTTATTATTTTACCAATCATAAGAAACAATCTCTCCCTGTTATAAAAAAATATTAAGGAATAACATATACAAAAATTTTGAAATATTAATTGTTACATTAGGGGAATCATCGTGACTAAAGGTTCTAATTTATTCCATTTAAAAAAATTGAGGAAAAGACTCAAAATGATACATTTGCAGATTAATGGACAACCATAACCAATTTAGAATATTTCATAGAAAGTAACAGGTAAATATTTTAGGTTGAGTTTATTTCTCAACAACAAATATACTATATTAATTATATATTTTTCTGCGACAAATGACAATCTTAATTTTCAAAAAGTACATTGCAGACATTTTTGATAATAGTATTGCCGAAATATAGTCAATTTAATGTTAGAAATTACCAATTTATTATCTCCAATTGCTCATATGTTCGAGTTGGAAGGTGAAATGAACTTCACATTAATTTTCTCAAAGTCATGTCTAGAAGTGAGGCGCATGAAGTTGTTTACGAGAAGGAGAATTGAGAAATTTTGGATCTTTTACATATTCAGGAGGGTGTTGCATTTACTACCAATGACTATATACCTAACTTCTCCTGTACCAATCTATTATAGCATATAGTTTCAATATTAATATGTCAAACTTTATTATTTCTTAAACTATTTAGGTAATTCAGCGAAAATTAACACTAAATAATGAAATTTGAACGAGAATTGATAGCGGAATGGAGAACAACAACTTACATAAGATAAATAATGACATCAATATTTATTCTCAATTCAAATATGTGTGGCATTTATTTTATTTAGTTATGGTCTAATAATACAAATGTGTATATTTTTTGTCAATACAAGTTTTTTTTGTATTGTTTTAAGTACAACAACAAAGGTTGCTGGCTACGCAATGACGATTACGAGAGTTTGTTCCACAATATTGCGTACATGTATCAAATGTACAGTTGTTTTGGGGAATGCAAGAGTCAGATCAATCTACTCCAAAATCTCCGTTAGACCTTGAACTCATAACACAAGTACCTTGAGCCATGAAATAAAATATTAGGCGAGTATGTAGCATACACTAGAATAATAAATAACACAAAACTAGTTCTACTCTTATTCTTTATTCGTTCTACATAAACTTATAACACTTGCCATTCACGTTTGTGAACACGTATTATCATTGCTATTTATATGATTTCAGTTCCATAAAATTAGGTATGGTTGATATATTTAGAATACCAAAGAAGATATAATTTACAAAATAAAGGTCGAAAGATTGCATTCAGCTGTTATTATTTTTTAGCTTCCATATGCATTATGACAATTCTAATTTGTTTCTGAAGACTTTTTTTTCTTAATATCAATATTAAGAATATAGAAGACGCGCATATAATATTTGTCTAATGAAAGCTCAAATTTTTGAAATTTCTAAAGAATTAATGCATGATATATAGATAATAAAATTTGTTTTAAGTAAGCGTAGCATGTACGTGCCAACATCCTTCATGCATTAAAATAATAATTGTCATGGACGTATTTTTTCTTAAAAATAACACATGAACTTTTTCATTCACAGGGAAACCAAAAAACCTTCGTACACGGTACATCAAGATCAAAAATTGTGTATTTACTATGAATCTCAATTTTGAATTTACTCTTTTAAGTAAGTATGGTTTTGATAGTTAGTTTTACTGTTATTGTTAGACTAGTAATCTTCCATAATTATGAAATTCTTGTACTTACTGCATAAATCTTAAAAAAAAAAAATCTTTTGGGAGGTCATGACTTTAATATATGCAATTCATACATTGATGAATATATGTACTAAAACCCTTAAAAATGCAAAAAGATAACAAAATAACATCATAATCAACACTACTTTTGCTGAACTGGCCCTAGCTGGGGCCTTTTCGTTGTCTT
This sequence comes from Beta corolliflora, assembly GCA_947648045.1. NCBI lineage: Eukaryota > Viridiplantae > Streptophyta > Magnoliopsida > Caryophyllales > Amaranthaceae > Beta > Beta corolliflora. Next base: position 1,553,817 of record CANSZD010000019.1, read on the forward strand.
TAGTAGTTTTGGTCAGGACAAATGAGATATATATATGCATTTAAAATTTTTAATCCGAAATTTCTCGTTATTATATGTGATTAAAATATTGGCAATCCTTGTTTATAAAAAGGTGTGACATTATAAAATAACAAAAAGTATGTTTTGAGCTAAACATATTAATATTCAATCATGATAACATGTTAAATGTTTAGAGGGTCATATATATTTTCATAAATTATAACCTTTAATTACTATTATGCAAAATATCAATCAACAACAACAATAACAACAATGCTGATGATGATAAGTATTACTACTAACAATTTTTTCGCTTACCAAAGGATAAAATCACTAGTAGCACTAGAACAATACGCATAAATGGTGTCTTTTCAGCCATTTGTGGAGACTTAGAAAGTATTTTAAAGTAAATTGGTTTTTAGGAAAAGTGAAACTAAAACAATCAACTATTATGTGGAGATATGAGAAAAAAACTACATCCTTTTGCTCTTTATATAGATGTGCATTTCTATTATTGTTGATTTTTTAAGATTCCGATGATTTTATTTCTTTCCATATATGTTTATATGGATTTGAATATACTTCTTTTTTTGAAAATAACTATTTCTATTTCTTTATAATTCTATATATGAATGATTTATCACCAAATTTATCCATTTGGCTCTTTCCAAAACTGGAGGATCTTATTCAGATATTATTGACACATAATCGCGTCTACCCATTTGAGTAGCCCATGAATATATATACCGCCGTCCTAATTGGACCGATTGGAAAGATAGTATAATCCGAAGAGCAAAACCCATAACCGTTTTAAAAGCAAAAGGTTTGTTTATTTAAAAGATTCAACGCACAATAAATTATGCTTAATAACTAATTGTATTCTCAAGCCCATTTGTGAAAGGAGCCCAATTAATTATTCTTGATAACTAATTGTATTTATTATTATCTTTGATAAATATTTTTTAAGATAAAGGATTTGTATTAAAATCTGATTTTATCTCTTTAGATAATTGATTTTCGGGTTTTATAGGATAATATTTGATAAAGATAAAAAGAATTTTTAAAGAATGGATAAATAACAAAACCGGGCCACATATTCGGATGTGCTTCATCCCAATGCGTTTGGCGCAGCTTGTTGCACACACGCAAATGCGAGACAGTAAGCAAAATCCAGAAACGCGCAGCAGGATGCTTTAGCGCATAGTGATGCGTGCGACGCATCATTGTTGCGCCGCACAACACTGCATCTTATTTTTTTTTTCTCTATTTCAACTATAAATAGGCTAAGCCTCACCCGGTTTTTGGCACACTTTCTTATGCGTTCATACTCTCTCTTACTCATATTTTTCTCACATACTCTAAGCAAATTTGCTCTCAAACACTTTAAACACATACATATTTTCGATCTCCCATTGGTTTTGTTGCAAGCATCATGATTGCTCCTCCCGAAGATCATTGCTCTCTAATACCTAGGAGACACCGGTACATTCCGGATGTTCCTTAATATTTTCATTTTATATTTACTGCTTTCGAATTAATAACGCACTTTTCATGATGTTGATTTTTAACCAATTTCATGTCTGTTGTATATTATTCTCCTTAAACTCTTCTCTATACTTTTGTACATATTTCCATGTTTTCATGTTTACTGTTTTCATTACCTCACATGCTTATTATTGCTAATTACAAGACCTAAATAAATGTTCTAACTTCTAATAAGATAATTTGGACAATTGATTTAGGATCTCAGTAATATGATTGGTAAATAACATCTCACAAAAAATTAGTCTTTTGTGTGTTTAAAGAAACGACCAAGACTAATCTTTTTAGGGAGTTGAAATTATTGCTTAATTATATAATTGCGTAAAACTTGTCTGTGAATCGTGTTAAATAGAGGCCAGCAATGGGAGAACTTGAATCATGATCATGTTCGTACCTTCACCTCGAACTAAATTTTTGGTTCAATGACTAATCATGAAGTTATGACGGGAAAATCTACATTGGATAAGTTCCTTACTTTTCCCTAAGATTTCCCAATATCCAATTAGGTTCAATTACCCATAATTATTGTTTTGTAATAAAAATTATTAATGCGGTAGAACTATAGTTCCTTTGTCCACTTTTTGATGAACCTAGTTCGAATTAGACAAATGAAAATCAAACTAGCAACACCAAAATGATTACAGAATGTACATAGCTAAGAGATTCAAACGACTTATGACTTGTTTGGCTCACTCAAATGGATAAATATTGTAAAATCATAAAAGAGAAACAAGGGAAATGATTAGCATGTTCAAGCTCATTGATGATTTGAGATTGTGTTCGATAATAGTGGTTTTCATTATTGATTTTTCGCTGTTTATGATTTGCTTAAATCAACGAGTGGACTTGTAAAAGGTGTGAACCTCTATTTTACATTAATTTAAAAACTCTCTTTCTCCTCCACATAAAACTTAATCTCATCACAGTATTGAATTAGGTTGGAATACAACTTCTTTCAAACTAGTAAAAGATGCAAGCCATTTATTACTGGTAACCAATGCAAAACCTTTCGCCTACCGGTTTAGTTTTACAGTCATACTCAACATTATCGAATTCCATGACTTTGTGAATAAAGTAAACTAGACGATGCATAAAAACAAACATTAGCCACACCCTTTAATGCAGAATTAAAATTAATTAATAAGTTGGCATTTGACAGCATATATCCACACTTATATAAATTATTATACTTGATTTTTTATTAAAAGTGGAAAAAGTCTTGTTAATTTTTTCACCATATATATCATACGTTTCCCAACAATCCAAAACCAGTGGACTCGTCACATAGGGTTATTATTATCTGCATTGTTCTATTTAAATGTAGTTTCTTTGAATACTATCCATTATTATAAGTAATAAAATAGTTTATTAACTTCTTTTTAGAGTGTATTATAAATGGTGCGGAAAATAGATAGCAAGGAAACAACATGTATAAGGGGCATAAAATCTAAACCACAATTTTCATTCAAAACATGTTTAATATATATATCACTTCCTTGTGTAGCATAAATGTATGAATATTATTTTGCTTTTGAGAAATCTATGTGAATCAGAAAATTATTTTGCCAATCATAAGAAACAATCTCTCCCTATTATAAAAAAACACTAAGGAATAACATATACAAAAATTATGAAATAATAATTGTTACATTTCGAATTAATTTATTCTATTTTAAAAAATTGAGAAAAAGACTCAAAATGATACATTTGCAATTAATGGACCACCATAACCAATTTAAATATTTCGTAGAAAGTAATAGGTAAATATTTTAGGTTGGTTTATTTCTCAACAACAGATATACTATATTAATTATATTTTTTTCTGCGATGAATGACAATCTTAATTTTCAAATAGTACATTGCAGACATTTTGGATAATAGTATTGCCGAAATATAGTAACTTTGATATTAGAAATTACCAATTTATTGTGTCCAATTGCTCATATGTTCGAGTTGGAAGGTAAAATGAACTTCACATTAATTTTCTCAAAATCATGTCTAGAAGTGAGGCGCATGAAGTTGTTTAGGAGATGGAGAATTGAGAAATTTTGGATCTTTTACATATTAAGGAGGGTGTTGCATTTACTACCAATGACTATATACCTAACTCCCCCTTTACCAAACTATTATAACATAAAGATTCAATATCAATATGTCAAACTTTATTATTTCTTAAACTATTTAGGTAATTCAGCGAAAATTAACATTAAATAATGAAACTTGAACGAGAATTGACAGCGAAAAGGAGAACAACAACTTACATAAGATAAATTATGACAATAATATTTAATCTCTATTCATATATGTGCGACATTTATTTTATTTAGTTATGGTCAAATAATACATATGTGTATATTTTTTGTCAATACAATTTTTTTTGTATTGTTTTAGAACAACAACAAAGGTTGCTGGCTACGCAATGACGATTACGAGCGTTTGTTCCACAATATTGCGTACATGTATCAAATGTACAGTTGTTTTGGGGAACGCAAGAGTCAGATCGATCTACTCCAAAATCTCCGTTAGACCTTGAACTCATAACACAAGTACCTTGAGTCATGAAATAAAATATTAGGCAAATGTAGTTTGTAGCATACAATAAAATAAATTACACAAAACTAGTTCTACTCTTATTCTCTTTTCGTTCTACATAAATTTTCAACACTTGCCATTCACCTTTGTCAACACGTATTATCATTGCTATTTATATGATCTCAGTTACATAAAATTAAGTAGGGTTGATATATTTAGAATACGAAAGAAGATCTAATTTTCAAAATAAAGGTCGAAAGTTTGCATTCGGCTGTTGTTATTTTTTAGCTTCCAAATGCATTATGACAATTCTAATTTGTTACTTAAGACATTTTTTTCTTAATATCAATATTAAGAATATAGAAGAAGCGCATATAATATTTGTCTTATGAAAGCTCAAATTTTTGAAATTTCAAAAGAATAAATGCATGATATATAGATAATCAAATTTGTTTTAAGTAAGCGTAGCATGTACGTGCCAACATCCTTCATGCATTAAAATAATAATTCTCGTGGAAGTTTTTTTCTTAAAAATAACACATGAACTTTTTCATTCAAAGGTAACCAAAATAACTTCGTACATCAAGATCAAACATTGTGTATTTACTACGAATCTCAATTTTGAATTTACTCTTTTAATTAACTATGGTTTTGAGAGTTAGTTTTACTGTTATTGTTAGACAAGTAATCTTCCGTAATCATGAAATTCTTGTACTTATTGCATAAATCTAAAAAAAAAAAAATCTTTTGGGAGTCCATGACTTTAATATATGCAATTCATACATTGATGAATATATGTACTAAAACCCTTAAAGATGCAAAAAGATAACAAAATAACATCACAACCAACACAACTACTTTTGTTGAATTGGCCCTATCTGGGGCCTTTTCGTTGTCTTTAGTAGTTTTGGTCAGGACAAATGAGATATATATATATATATATGCATTCAAAAAATTTAATTCGAAATTTCTCATTATTATATGTGATTAAAATATTGGAAATCCTTGTTTATAAAAAAGTGTGACATTATAAAATAACAAAAAGTTTGTTTTGAGCTAAACATATTAATATTCAATCATGATAACGTGTTAAATGTTTAGAGGGTCATATATATTTTAATTAAATATAACCTTTAATTACTATTATGCAAAATATCAATCAACAACAACAATAACAACTACAATGCTGATGATGATAAATATTACTACTAATAATTTTTTCGCATACCAAAAGATAAAATGACTAGTAGCACTAGAACAATACGCATAAATGGTGTCTTTTCAGCCATTTGTTGAGACTTAGAAAGTATTTTAGAGTAAATTGGTTTTTAGGAAAAGTGAAAATAAAGCAATCAACTATTATGTGTGTTATTTCACTAGGAACAATACAAGAGGGGGGGTGAATTGTATGTGTAGAAATAAACATAACTTTTTGCGAAATTTTAAACCTAAACAAAGAAACAAGCTAAAGGAACACAAGGAATTTTTACGAGGAAAAACTTCTTGGGCCCAACAAGAAGAAACAACCTCGACCACTAGGGATTTTAAACTCAACTCTTTTACTAATTAGGCCAAACAACTTTGTTACAACCTAATTCTACTCACGGGCCACACCTTGAGTTCCTAAACTCAAGTTCCTAAACAACTGTTCCCTTAACAGATGTTCCTGTCAACTTCACTTGAAGTTTTCTCACTTTAACTCGCTTCACTCAAAGCTTCTGTCTAACAGAACTTCACTCAAAGTCCCCTTACCCCAAAAACCAAAATACAATAGATCAAAAAAAACGTGGGAGGAACATGATGTTCCTTACCCGGAGGAACACGTTCCTCATTCAACCCATGATCTCCATGATCACTGTTAAACGTGGGAGATAATTGTGTTACTGCTCCCTTAATTTTAGCAACCACTTAAAGCATTAATTCGAAAATCTGATTTAATTAAAAAGCATTTTAATTATTAAAACCAAAATAAAATCCTTTTACCAAAAATATTATCTTTAAAATATTTTCCATAAAAACCGAAAAGGATATTTATTATCTTTATAAAATTAAAATCTTTTCCTTAAAAATATTTTCCATAAAATCAGATTTTTCCTTAAATAAAACGGTTACCTAGAATCTAGGCATAAATTACTCAACAGACATAATTAAAGCGTTGTAATACTTCATCCTAGGTCTAGTTCCTTTTAATAGTTAGTTCCTTTAACTTATTAGTTAAGCGCCAGTTCGTCTGTTCCTTACAAAGGAACAAACGCTCATTCTCATTCTAAATTGCCATAGCTCCTTACCATTCTTACTCGTTCCTTTACAATGGAACTAGAAACTAAAAGCTTCGATTTAGTCCTCGTGCTCCAATCTTTGCTCCAATACCAAATCTTGAAACATCTTCACTTAGTCTTCAAAATCCCAACTTGATTTATTCCTTGACTTAGTATTCACTTTGTTCCTTTCATTGATACCTTGAAATTCATTCACTTAAACAACTTGTTAGTCCAATACTTAGTTTGCATCTTTGTTCCTTTGTCATCATCAAAACTAGGGTTCAACAATTTCTCCCTTTTTGATGATGACAACAAAGTTACAAACTAAGGAAAACAACAAATAACATAAGAGAATGAAAAAGATAAAATTATAATTTATATAATTTAATTAAGGCAGATTAAGGATTTAATTTTTTTCATTTTTTCAATGTGTTCAAGTTGTAACTTAGTTTGTTCCTTATCTTTTCCCCCTTTGTCATCGTCAAAAAGATCAAACGCTTGGTGAGTTTGGGAAAACTGATATTTACAAGACCTTGAGACCATTAACAAGCACCAAAAAATGGTTAAGTTAGGAATTTCAAAGGTTAGACTTGCTCAAACATCAATCACATAATACTAGCCATTCCAAGTAAGAAATTTTGCACTCAAATCACAAACGAAGACAAATATAGCAAAAGTCATTTATATTTATAGCACTTGTTCCATTAAAGTACAAAAGAGAAAAAGGAGAAAAGAAAAGAAACAAAAGCTAAGAGTTCTTGTTCCTTTAAGAGAAACAAGAACTAGACATTAGGAAGGGAAGGGGTATTGTGTTCCTCGACGACTTCTTCCTCAACCACTTCTTCCAACTTCTTCATCACCTCTCCATTTTGCCCATCAAGTTGCTGCTTCAAACTGTCAGTGGATGTAGAGGAGAAAGGGTTTGGTTCTTTCATCTCAACCTTCAACTGTTCAAAACTGGAAGGAACAGAGAAGGATGACGGAGAGATGGAAGGGATGGTGGTGAGGGTTTACTGGTATTTTTGGTGAGGATGGAGGAGTAGGTTCCTTAGGTGGATTGTTATCATGTTCCTCTGCATCAGATAGGACTAATGGAGAGTCTTTATTTGAAGGAACAGGGACAGTTTTAGCAGTTTTCAACCTAGTGCTATGTCTAACTCTTTTAGGAACGGGAGGAGAAGGCTTTTTGGCAATAGTTTTGCGCCTCTTGGGTTTCTGTTCCTTTGGTTCTGTAAGGACATGAACTTGTTCCTCCAGTATTACTTCCACTGGTTCCTCTTCTACTGCCTTAGGCAGTTTTCTCTTGTGAGAGGAACTAGTAGCATTCCTCCCTTGAGTTAACACTCCATCTTGGACAGAGAGGTCCAAACCATACAAAGTCTTTTCATTTAGAATATTACCTTGTTTTATACCCAAGGTAGGCCAACCAGTAGTTTTTACTTTAAAGTGACAAAGAAGAGAGGTGATCCATGCACCATAGCCAACAACACAATGATTCTCAATGCAATGAGTTAGATGTTGGATAAAGAGAGAAGGGAAGTTTATTTCAATATGGTGATCAAGGCAAAACATATAACACATATCCAAGAGACCCACCTCATTCCTCTTTTCGGTTCTAGGGATCGAGTGCTCTCCAAACAAGATTAAACAGAATTTTGTGGACAGGAGAGAGAAGATTGTGATTTATTTTGTTTTGGCCATCAGTTCCCCCAAAGGATTCAACAATTTCATCTTGGGAGAAATTGGGAAAGGCGACATTTACTTTCCTCTTAAAATATAGATCAGTTCCTTGGCAAGGAACTTCCCATATTTTTGCTAAAGTTTCTTGGGAAAATTTAATTTTCTTCCCCCTAACTTCTGTAGTGCATACTCCATCAGTATTGATGAAGTTTGCACAAAATTCATCCATAGCTAAAGGAACTAAAGCATTATTATATGCGGTTTCAAACAGGTATTCCATACCCTGTTCCTTTAGTATATCGGTTAATTCATTGAATCTAACTTTCTTGGCCCACTCCAATTCGACACAAAATACTAAAACATACCTTGAATCACTTCGCTCCACTTTTTTCTTGGAGGAAGAAGCAGCAGTTCCTTTGGAAGGAACAGGTGTAGCTTCTTCTTCCCCTCAACTAGTTTCGGGGTTTCTTCTTCATCATCTTCCCCAATCAGTTTTCTTCTTCTCACACTTCTCCTAGGTGACTCCAATTTTTGCTCTTCTACCACCATTGTTGTTTCTTGAGAATTTTCGTCTTCTAGGGTTTTGGATGGAGAATAGGGGTTTTCCATTTGAGAGGTTTTGGGAGTTTTTGCTTTTGGAAAAGGTGAATTGAGAGAGGTTTTTGCCATTTGGTGAAAAGAAATCACTAGGGGAAAAAAAAAGGAAGGGTTGCACTGGAAGGGCTGCGTTTTTTTAAAAACGCAGCCCTTAATAGTGAAGGGCTGCGGTTAGCCCAAAAATCGCAGTCCTTCGTATTATAAAAACGCAGCCCTTTATGGGCCTTTTTTTTTAATTTTATTTGAAAGGAAATTCGATCTCGCCCGCGTTGGGCTTAAAATGTTAAGCGGGCTAGGGTTTATTTCTCACAATCTCCCTCCCTCATTCTCTCTCCTCTCTCACAATCTCATTCCCACATTCTCTTCCCTTTCTCTCCTCTGCTCGAGCGTTTTTTACGGTGAGATTCAAGGTGTTCGCCGCTCTGCTACGCTGCTGCACCAAAGCCAAGGTCCGACGCACGCCGCTCTGCTTCCGCCGTCCAGTCATCCCTCGTCTCTCTCATTCTTCGCTGGTGGCTAGGATCTCCTCTCCTCCTTCGTCGTTCGTCTCCTTCGTCGTTCGTCTCTCTCATTCTTCGCCGGTGGCTAGGATCTCCTCTCATTCTTCGCCGTTCAGCGCATCTCTCTCCTCTCATTTCTTCGCCGGCGAGGGTTCACTTTGTGTGTGGCATATGCTCTTGGTTAATGGCAAGGAATCTTTTTTTTTTGTTATTTTTGTTTATGTTAGGTTAATTTCTATTTTTTTTTGTTTGTCAATTGTGAAATATGGATGAGTTGTAGTTTTATTGTAGAACTGCGGATTTTGGATTGTCATGTGTTGACGAGAATTGCAATATTTTGGAGGACTTTTCAGTAAATCGGGGCAGTTTATTTGAAATAGGCATTGCTACTCTTTAGAGCTGAATTGGAGTGAAAATTTGTTTTGAATTGAATTGATGGATTCATATATCTAGATGTTGATAGGGAATGCAGTTATGAGGATGTGTTCACTCTGGATTATGATTGCGAGGGTTGAATTGCTGATATTTAATTTTTTTTTTTGGGTCACAAGGGTTGCGGTTTTGACGAAAACCGCAGCCCTTTATTTGTAAAAGGGCTGCGGTTTAAGCCCAAAAACGCAGCCCTTTGTACAACGAAGGGCTGCGGTTTTGGGCGTAAACCGCAGCCCTTCATTTATGCCGAAGGGCTGCTACGGAAAGGGCTGCTGGCCAAAAACGCAGCCCTTAGAGCTGTTTTGACCGCAGCCCTTCCGTTTTTTTCCACTAGTGAATTGTGGTTTTATGTCGTGCGAAGAGGTGTGAAGGAGATGAACAATGGTAAAGTTGAAGCGTTTAAGGAACACGGTTTTGGAATGGAAGAAGGAAGAAGATGCATGTAACAGTAAATGAAGAGTTACACGCGTAAAAATTAAAAGGATAAAAAGAAAAATAAAAGATAAAAGTAAAAGAACAGATAAAAAGGAAATCATGACTTGATTAAATCTGATTCCTATATTTGTGGGATTTTTCGGATTTTTTTATTTTTATGGACTTTTTAATTTATGGAAAGAAAATAAATTCTAAGGAACTTATGCTAAATGTCAACATTCTTCATATCATGCATGTTTCTTTAACTTAGGAATAATAAGGGAAGTATTATGTGACATTTGTGAGTAGCTTTATTCCTTTGAATCCATATATATATTTTCAACATCTTAATTTGCAATGGTCTTAGGCAATTAATCACAGTCACTTAATATCACATAGAGTAAGACAAATCAATTCAGACATGGGGGATTGGAATAGGAACAATTACTTAAGTTTTATTAAACCTAACTCAAGCCTTAATTTTTCATATCTATCTCTTTGTAGAGGCTTAGTTAGTATATCAGCAATCTGATTTTCAGTTTAACAAAACTCAAGTTGAATCAAACCTTTTTCTACATTTTCTTTTAGAAAGTGATGTCTGATATGTATATGCTTAACTCTTGAATGATGCACTGGATCTTTTTAAATACTAATGGCACTAGTATTATCACAATAAATAGGAACACAATTAAAGATTATTCCATAGTCACAAAATTGCTGTTTTATCCAAAGCATTTGAGAGCAATATGCAGCAGCAGCTACATATTCGCTTCAGTGATAGATAAAGCAACTGTGTTTTGTTTCTTGGTGCTCCAAGAAACTAAACTATGACAAAGAAATTGAACCATACTTGAGGTACTTTTCCTATTTACAAGATCTCCAGCATAGTCAGCATCAGCATATCCTCTTAACTCAAATGTATCACTTCTTAGATAGAAAAGTCCAAGATCATTTATTCCTTTTAGATATCTAAGAATTCTCTTCACAGCAGTTAGATGAGACTCCTTGGGATTTGCTTGAAATCTAGCACACAAACCAACACTAAAAGCTATGTCGGGACGACTAGCGTTAGATACAAAAGTGAACCAATCATGCCTCTATATTTTGTTTGATCAACACTTGTTCCAATGGAATCTTCATCTAATCTAGTTGAAGTTCCCATAGGAGTGTGATTTATCTTTGAATTTTCGAGGCCATATTTCTTTAACAGTTCCTTTATGTATTTTTATTGGTGAATAATTATTCCTTTTTCAGTTTTCTTAATTTGTAACCCAAGAAAGAAATTTAACTCACCCATCATACTCATCTCAAATTCATTACTCATAAGGTTTGAGAATTCTTTGCATAATGATTCATTAGTTGCTCCGAAGATAATGTCATCAACACATATTTGAACAAGTAGTATGTCAGTTCCTTTCGATTTTAGAAACAAAGTTTTATCCACCTTTCCTCTTTTAAAGTTGTTTTCTAAAAGGAACTTAGATAATCTCTCATACCATGACCTAGGCGCTTGCTTTAACCCATAAAGAGCCTTGTCAAGCTTGTAGACATGGTTTGGGAGATCATTGCTTTCAAATCCAGGGGGTTGTTCAACATATACATCTTCATTTAAATAGCCATTTAGAAATGCACACTTGACATCCATTTGATACAGTTTAAATCCCATATAAGCAGCAAATGCAATTAGTATTCTAATGGCTTCAAGTCTAGCGACAGGAGCAAAGGTTTATTCATAGTCAATTCCTTCTTGTTGATTATAACCTTTTACTACAAGTCTAGCTTTGTTCGTTACAATTTTCCATACTCATCTAGTTTATTTCTAAACACCCATTTTAAGCCAATCACTTTTTGATGTTTAGAAGAGGGAACTAGATGACATACCTTGTTTCTTTCGAACTCATTTAATTCTGCTTGCATAACAGTGATCCAATCAGAATCAGTTAAGGCTTCTTCATAATTTCTTGGTTCTATCATTGATAAGAACGCATGAAATGCACAAAAATTCCTTAAGCGAGATCTAGTTTGCGTACCTTTGGATATGTCACTTATTATGAGTTCCACTGGATGTGATTTTTGATGTCTCCAAGGTTTTGGTTGAAACTCCCTTATAGGAACAGGTTGTTCCTCTTGAGTTTCATGAGAGGATGAGGAGCTTTGTTCATTTGTTCCTCTTTCAGCAATTGTTGAATCAGTTCCTTCAACATTTTCGTTCTTAGTAGGAACAGGAATAACTCCATCATCTTGAGGAACGGGAACATGAATGTTTTCATCTACTTCGTCCATTTCCTCTTTTATTTCTTCTTCCTCAATTGAATCTGCATCTTTCTCATTTGGTCGTACCAAGCCAATCTCAAAGTCATCAACCTGTTTGCTTGGATTAAAATTATCAGATTCATCAAAGATTATGTGGATACTTTCTTCAACACACATAGTTCTTTTATTGTAAACTCTATAAGCCTTACTATGTGATGAATATCCTAAGAATATTGCTTCATCACTCCTAGCATCAAATTTTCCAAGATTATCTTTCCCATTGTTATGAACAAAACATTTGCAACCAAATGTTCTGAAATGAGTAATATTGGGTTTCTTTCCAAAATAAAGCTCATAAGGAGTTTTGTTAATGATAGGTCTCATCATGGCACGATTTATTATGTGACAAGCAGTATTAACAGCCTCAGCCCAAAAGTTCCTTGGAAGTTCACTAACAATTAGCATGGTCCTAGCCATTTCTTCCAAAGTTCTATTTTTCCTTTCTGCAACCCCATTTTGTTGTGGTGTCCTAGGGGCAGAAAAATTATGATCTAGGCCATGGTTTCTGCTTAAGTCATCAAATTTATAATTTTCAAATTCTTTACCATGATCGGATCTAATATGTATCAATTTATGACCACACAAATTTTGAACTCTTTTAGCAAAGACAAGGAACTCATCATAAGTCTCATCCTTACTAGAGAGAAAATAACCCATGTGTACCTAGAGTAGTCATCAACAATAACTAACACATACCTCTTTCCACTTCTACTTTGAATTCTCATAGGGCCACACAAATCCATATGCATTAATTCTAAGGGTTTTGTGGTGCTCACAACAGTTTTAGATTTGAAAGAGGATTTAATATGCTTTCCTTTGGCACATGCATCACAAACTTGATCAATATGAAATTTTATAGATGGTAATCCCAAAACATGATCTTTTGATCAAAGTTTATCAAGTAATGAAAAGCTAGCATGTCCTAGACGCTTATGCCGTAAGAGTGGATCATCTTCAATAACTCTAAGGCATGTTAAATTATTTTTAGGAACAAGATCAAGATCCACAATATATGTGTTCCCTTTCCTTGTTTCTTCCAAGATGACATTCTTAGAGTTTATGTTAACGATCAAGAATTTTTCACTATTAAATTTAACAACATTTCCCTTGTCACAGAATTGGGAAATGCTTAAGAGATTGTGCTTTAAACCTTCAACTAAAAATACATTATCAATGGAATGTGATGGTGACTTACCAACCTTACCCATGGCAACTATGTTACCTTTCTTATTGTCACTAAAAGTCACACTTCCACCTTCATAGGTTGAGAGTGAGAGAAACTTAGATTTTTCTCCTGTCATATGCGTAAAACAACCACTATCAAGATACCAAGTGTTGTTCCCCCTCACTCCAACTTGCAAAAATCAACTAGTTGTTAGTTGTAGGAACCCCTTGTTTCGTGGGTTCCTGTTCTTGACTAGCATTTGATTTGGCAACCCATTTCATGTTACTCATCTTCACATTTTTGCCAATCATTCCAGTTCTTAGTTGACAGTGATTTATGTAATGACCTATTTTTCCACAGTATATGCAAATTTTATCACTAGGTAGGTCAACATATTTCTTATGCTTGTTCCTCTTCTTGTAGTTTTCAAAACCAATACCTTCTCTTCTTTTAGTCTGTGGTCTCTCAATCCATTTAGGAATAGCCATCACTTTGCCTCTGTTCCTTGCAACAACCAGTTCCTTCTTGAGATTACAGATTTATTCCTTTAAAACATTTTTCTCTTTATTCAAATTTTCGATCTCAGATCTGTAACCTTTCAAAGGAGTTGATCTAATATCAAAGGAACTTAGAAGAGGGACAAATTCCTTTAAGTGTGAAATTTCTAAATTGATTAGATAATTTTCATTCTTCACACTCTCATATGATTCCTTGATTTTTAAATTCTTATCAAATAAATCAAAGAACCTAGTTTCAACATCCGTTCTCATTTTCTTAAGCCATTCTATATGTTCTTTACAAACTTTAACAGCTTGTTCAGTTTGCTCACGTTTTTCACATTCATCTCTACGTTCAAGAATTGGATCATAAAGAAGATCATAAATTTCAGGCCTAGTTTTGCCATCTAAGCCTGATTCAAGTCCATGTTGGCTTACCTCAATATTTTCTTCATCTTCTTTTTCGTCAGTGTTTGCCATGAGGCAAAGATTTGCAGTTTCTTCAGTTTGTTGTTCTTCTTCCTATTCAGTCTCTGAATCTCCCTAAGCTGCTATCATAGCCTTTCGAATGTTCGCTTTAGAGAAAGGTGCTTAGGATTCCTTGTTCCTTTCACCGAAGCGTTCCTTGTTCCTTTCTTTGGTCTTATCATTTTCCCAAAGTGGACAATCCTTGATGAAGTGATCTGTACTACCATATTTATGACAAGCAGCTTTGTTAGAAAACCTTTTAGTTTTACCTTTGAAGTTCCCATTCTTCATGTTCCTATACATCTTTCGAAATTTTCGGACCATGAGTGTTGCTTTCTTTTCTTCTGAGTCAGAATCATCTTCATCATCTGCTTTGAGGGCAATGGACTTTGACTTAGAACTTTCACCATACTCAATATCAAGGTGGAGCTCATGAGTCATAAGTGATCCAGCAAGTTGTTCCAAGTTGAACTTAGTGAAGTCTTTTGTTTCTTGTAAAGCAGTGACCTTAGCCATCCATCTATCCTTAGGAAGACTTCTAAGAACTTTTTGAACCTGTTCCTCTGATGAAATAAACTTACCAAGAGAAGCTAACTCATTAATAATGTTAGTAAAACGAGTAAACATCTCTTGTATGCTTTCCTTAGTCTTCATGGAGAACAGTTCATATTGATTCATCAGCTTATCAATTTTAGATCTCTTGACTTCATTAGTTCCTTCATGGGTTACTTCTAGTAAATCCCATATTTGCTTTGCAGATTTGCATCCCATGATCCCATTGTGTTCATGGGGTCCAAGTCCACAATGCAACAGTTTAACATCCATTGCATTTACTTCCATTTTTTCGAGATCAGCTTTGTCATATTCAGAGAAGGGTTTAGGAATTACCTCATTTTTTGTCATTTGTAGTTGTGACCTCAAAATCACCAACTTCAATGACTCTCCATACCTGATAGTTTTCGGCCTTGATGAATATCTCCATTCTGTTCTTCCAGTAGGAATAGAACTTCCCATTGAACATAGAAGGCCTTTGCGTAGAGTAACCTTCCTCAAGTTTCTCGGTGGTATTCATTGTTCCTTGGATTTTTTCTCAATAGGGTTTCCTATCTTTCGTGAGTTCTGACTCTGATACCAATTGTTATTTCACTAGGTACAATACAAGAGGGGGGGTGAATTGTATGTGTAGAAATAAACGTAACTTTTTACGGAATTTTAAACTTAAACAAAGAAACAAGCTAAAGGAACACAAGGAATTATTACGAGGAAAAACTTCTTGGGCCCAACAAGAAGAAACAACCTCGACCACTAGGGATTTTAAACTCAACTCTTTCACTAATTAAGCCAAACAACTTTGTTACAACCTAATTCTACTCACGGGCCACACCTTGAGTTGCTAAACTCAAGTTCCTGAACAACTGTTCCCTTAACAGTTGTTCCTCTCAACTTCACTTGAAGTTTTCTCACTTGAACTCGCTTCACTCAAAGCTTCTCTCAAACAGAACTTCACTCAAAGTCCCCTTACCCCAAAAACCAAAATACAATAGATCAAATAAACTTAGTGGAATTAGAGTAAGAAGACAAATAACAAATGGCTTTTATGAGAGAATAAAGGCACTGACACTTTACTTAATTAAATTCACTAAATCACTTGGTCAGACACAAATTGGAACTTAATTAGACATTAGTATTTATAGTGGTAATAACTTTGAACATGGGATTAAAACATGTGTTAGTGATAAAACCATTATCCCATGATGTTCCTTAGCCGGAGGAACACGTTCCTCATTCAACCCATGATCTCCACGATCACTGTAAAACGTGGGAGATAATTGTGTTACTGCTCCCTTAATTTTAGCAACCACTTAGAGCAATAATTCGAAAATCTGATTTAATTAAAAAGTATTTTAATTATTAAAACCAAAATAAAATCCTTTTACCAAAAATATTATCTTTAAAATATCGGTTTTTTCACCATATACCCCCGACAAATTGAAAAATTCACCATATACCCTCAATGTTTCAGATATGCACCATATACCCCTGACTTTTCAGAACCGTTCACCAAATGCCCTTTTTGGTAACGGATGTTAACTCACCGTTAGAGTTATTTACAATTTTGCCACCCTAACCCCCTAAACCCTAAATTTACCTAAACCCAAACACTAATCCTATCCCTTAACCCTTAACCCTTAACCCTAACCCCCTAAACCCTAACCCTAAACCCTAACCTTCCCACCACCCCCTCCCCCACCCTCCCACCACCCCAGCCAGCCCCCCCCCCCCCACCGCCCCTCCCCCACCTCCCGCAGCCACCCTCCCTCCCCCACCCCACCCCCTCCCCCCCCCCCCAGCCCCCCTCCCTCCCCCACCCCCGCCAGCCCCTCCCCCCCACCCCGTCACGAGCCCGGAATCTATCCTCCTCCCACCCCCATCGCGAGCCCAGGAACCTACCCTCCCCCCACCCCCGTCGCGAGCCCCCGGAACCTACCCTCCCCCACCCCCGTCGCGAGCCCGGAACCTACCCTCCCCCCCCCCGTCGCGAGCACGGAACCTACCCTCCCCCCCCCCCGTCGCGAGCCCGGAACCTACCCCCCCCCCCGTCGCGAGCCCCGGAACCTACCCTCCCCCCACCTCCGTCGTGAGCCCCGGAACCTACCCTCCCCCCCACCCCCATCGAATTCCACCCCGTCTAACATTTCCCATTTTATATCAAACAAATCAAACCCGGAAAATTAAGAAACAAAACAAGGAAAATGATCATTTTTTAGGGAGCAACTTCAATCAACATGTGTATATATCGGGAAAATTGTTAGATTAATCTAATTGATGGAAAAAACACAAAAAGTGAAGAAATTTATGAAGTGGGTTGAATTTTTTTTACGTTTTCGAACCCGGATTTTAGAGCGAAAGAGGAGAACAGGTGAAAAGATCAAGAACTTTGATTTCGACGGGGTGGGGGGGGGGTGGGGTTCTAGGTGTCGAATTCGATGGGGTGGGGGATAGTGGGTTCCGGGCTCGTGACCGGCGGGGGGGAGGGGGGGTTCCGGGCTCGCGACGGGGTGGGGGGGGGGCGCTGGGGTGGGGGGGAGGGAGGGGGACTGCGGAGGGTGGGGGGGGGGCACTGGGGGGGGAAGGAGGAGGTGGCTGGGAGGGGGGGAGGGCCACTGGTTTGGGGAGGGGCCGCTGAGGTGGTGGGAGGGTGGGGGAGGGGGTGGTGGGAAGGTTAGGTTTATGGTTAGGGTTTAGGGGGTTAGAGGGTTAGGATTATATAATTAGGATTAGGGTTAGAATTATGGTTTAGGATTTTAGGGTTAGAGGTTAATGGTGGCAAAATCGTAAATACATCTAACGGTGAGTTAACGGCAGTCAGGAAAAGGGTATTTGGTGAACAGTTTTGAAAAGTCAGGGGTATATGGTGCATATTTGAAACATTGAGGGTATATGGTGAATTTCGCTATTTGTCAGGGGTATATGGTGAAATAACCGTTAAAATATTTTCCATGAAAACCGAAAAGGATATTTATTATCTTTATAAAATTAAAATCTTTTCCTTAAAAAGATTTTCCATAAAATCAGATTTTTCCTTAAATAAAACGGTTACCTAGACTCTAGGCATAAATTACTCAACAGACATACTTAAAGCATTGTAATGCTTCATCCTAGGTCTAGTTCCTTTTAGTTCCTTTAACATATTAGTTAAGCGCCAGTTCGTCTGTTCTTTACAAAGGAACAAACGCTCATTCTCATTCTAAATTGCCATAGCTCCTTACCATTCTTACTCGTTCCTTTACAATGGAACTAGAAACTAAAAGCCTCGCTTTAGTCTTCGTGCTCCAATGCTGCTCCAGTACCAAATCTTGAAACATCTTCACTTAGTCTTGAAAATCCCAACTTGATTTATTCCTTGACTTAGTATTCTCTTTGTTCCTTTCATTGATACCTTGAAATTCATTCACTTAAACAACTTGTTAGTCCAATACTTAGTTTGCATCTTTGTTCCTTTGTCATCATCAAAACTAGGGTTCAACAATGTGGAGATATGAGAAAAAAAAACTACATACTTTTGCTCTTTATATAGATGTGCATTTCTATTATTGTTGATTTTTTAAGATTTCGATGATTTTATTTCTTTCTATATATATTTATATGGATTTGAATATACTTCTTTTTTTGAAAATCACTATTTCTATTTCTTTATAATTCTATATATGAATGATTTATCACCAACTTTATCCATTTCGCTCTTTCTAAAAATGGAGGATCACTTATTCAGATATTATAGACACATAATCGTGTCTACCCATTTGAGTAGCCCATGATTATACATACCACCGTCCTAATTGGACCGGTTGGAAGGATAGTATAATCCCAAGAGCAAAACCCAAAACCGTGTTAAAAGCAAAAGGTTTGTTTATTTAATAGATTCAACGCACAATAAATTATGCTTAATAACTAATTGTATTCTCAAGCCCATTTGTGAAAGGAGTCCAATTAATTATTCTTGATAACTAATTGTATTTATTATTATCTTTGATAAATATTTTCTAAGATAAAGGATTTGTATTAAAATCTGATTTTATCTCTTTAGATAATTGATTTCCGGGTTTTATATGATAATATTTAATAAAGATAAAAAGAATTTTTAAAGAATGGATAAATAACAAAACCGGGCCACATATGCGGATGTGCTTCATCCCAATGCGTTTGGCGCAGCTTGTTGCGCACACGCAACTGCGAGACAGTGAGCAAAATCCAGAAACGCGCAGCAGGATACTTTAGCGCATAGTGATACGTGCGACGCATCATTGTTGCGCCGCACAACACTGCATCTTATCTTTTTTTTCTCTATTTCAACTATAAATAGGTTAAGCCTCACCCGATTTTTAGCACGCTTTCTTATGCATTCATACTCTCTCTTACTCATATTTTTCTCACATACTCCTACATACTCTAAGAAAATTTGCTCTCTAACTTTTTAAACACATACATATTTTTGATCTCCCATTGGTTTTGTTGCAAGCTTCATGATTGCTCCTCCCGAAGATCATTGCTCTCTAATACCTAGGAGACACCGGTATATTCCGGATGGTCCTTTATATTTTCATTTTATATTTACTGCTTTCGAATTAATAACACACTTTTCATGATGTAGATCTTTAACCAATTTCATGTCTGTTGTATATTCTTCTCCTTAAACTCTTCTCTATACTTTTGTACATATTTCCATGTTTTCATGTTTATTGCTTTCATCACCTCACATGCTTAATGTTCTAAATTCTAATAAGATAATTTGGACAATTGATTTAGGATCTCAGTAATATGATTGGTAAATAACATGTCACTAAAAATTATCCTTGTGTGTGTTTAAAGAAACGACCAAGACTAATATTTTTAGGGAGTTCAAATTATTGATTAATTATATAATTACGTAAAACTTGTCTGTGAATCGTGTCAAATAGAGGGCACCAATGGGAGAACTTGAATCATGATCATGTTCGTACCTTCACCTCGAACTAAATTTTTGGTTCAATGACCAATCATGAAGTTATGACGGGAAAATCTACATTGGATAAGTTCCTTAGTTGTCCTTAAGATTTCCCAATATCCAATTAGGTTCAATGACCAATAATTATGGTTTTGTAATAAAAATTATAAATGCGGTAGAACTATAGTTCCTTTGTCCACTTTTTGATGAACCTAGTTCGAAAATTTCTTAGACAAATGAAAATCAAACTAGCAACACCAAAAGGATTCGAGAATGTACATAGCTAAGGGATTCAAACGACTTATGACTTGTTTGGCTCTATTAAATGGATAAAAAATTGTAAAATCATAAAAAAGAAATAAGGGAAATGATTAGCATGTTCAAGTTCATTAATGATTTGAGGTTGTGTTCTATAATAGTGGTTTTCATTATTGATTTTTCGCTGTTTACACTTTGCTTAAATCAACGAATGGACTTATAAAAGGTGCGAACCTCTATTTTACATTAATTCAAAAACTCTCTTTCACCTCCACATAAAACTTAAGCTCATCACAGTATTGAATTAGGTTGCAATACAACATCTTTCAAACTAGTAAAAGATGCAAGCCATATATTAATGGTAACCAATGCAAAACCTTTCGCCTATCGGTTTAGTTTTACAGTCATACTCAACATTATCGAATTCCATGACTCTCTGAATAAAGTAAACTAGACAATGCATAAAAACAAACATTAGCCACACCCTTTAATGTAGAATTATAATTAATTAATAAGTTGGCATTTGACAGCATATATCCGCACTTATATAAATTATTATACTTGATTTTTTATTAAAAGTGGAAAAAGTGTTGTTATTATTATGACCATATATATCATACGTTTCCCAACAATCCAAAACCAGTGGACTCGTCACATAGGTTTATTATTATCCGCATTGTTCTATTTAAATGTAGTTTCTTTGAATAGTATCCAATATTATATGTAATAAAATAGTTTATTTAACTTCTTTTTAGAGTGTATTATAAAGGGTGCGGAAAATAGATAGCAAGGAAGCAACATGTATAAGGGGCATAAAATCTAAACCACAATTTTCATTTAAAACATGTTTAATATATATCACTTCCCTGTGTAGCATAAATGTATGAATATCATTTTGCTTTTGAGAAATCTATGTGAATCAGAAAATTATTTTGCCAATCATACGAAACAATCTCTCCCTGTTATAAAAAAAATACTAAGGAATAACATATACAAAAATTATGAAATAATAATTGTTACATTTAGGGAATCATAGTGACGAAAGGTTCTAATTACTTTATTCCATTTTAAAAAATTGAGAAAAAGACTCAAAATGATACATTTGCAAATTAATATACAACCATAACCAATTTAGAATATTTCGTAGAAAGTAACAGGTAAATATTTTAGGTTGGGTTTATTTCTCAACAACATATATACTCTATTAATTATATATTTTTCAGCGATGAATGACAATCTTAATTTTCAAAAAGTACATTGATGACATTTTGGATAATAGTATTGCCGAAATATAGTAACTTTGATGTTAGAATTTACAAATTTATTGTCTCCAATTGCTCAAATGTTCGAGTGGGAAGGTGAAATGAACTTCCCATTAATTTTCTCAAAGTCATGTCTAGAAGTGAGGCGCATGAAGTTGTTTAGGAGAAGGAGAATTGAGAAATTTTGGATCTTTTACATATTAAGGAGGGTGTTGCATTTACTACCAATGACTATATACCTAACTCCTCCTTTACCAAACTATTATAACATAAAGATTCAATATCAATATGTCAAACTTTATGATTTCTTAAAATATTTAGGTAATTCAGCGAAAATTAATATTAAATAATGAAACGTGAACGAGAATTGACAGCGGAAAGGAGAACAACAACTTACATAAGATAAATAATGACAATAATATTTAATCTCAATTCAAATATGTGCGGTATTTATTTTATTTAGTTATGGTCAAGTAATACATATATGTATATTTTTTGTCAATAGAATCTTTTTGGTATTGTTTTAAGTACAACAACAAAGGTTGATGGCTACGCAATGACGATTACGAGTGTTTGTTCCACAATATTGCGTACATGTATCAAATGTACAGTTGTTTTGGGGAACGCAAGAGTCAGATCAATGTACTCCAAAATCTCCGTTAGACCTTGAACTCATAACACAAGTACCTTGAGCCATAAATGAAATATTAGGCAAATGTAGTTTGTCGCATACAGTAAAATAAATAACACAAAACTAGTTCTACTCTTATTCTTTATTCGTTTTACATAAATTTACAACACTTGCCATTCACGTTTGTCAACAAGTATTATCATTGCTATTTATATGATTTCAGTTAAATAAAATTAAGTATGGTTGATATATTTAGAATACGAAAGAAGATCTTATTTACAAAATAAAGGTCGAAAGTTTGCATTCGGCTGTTGTTATTTTTTAGCTTCCATATGCATTATGACAATTCTAATTTGTTTCTTAAGACATTTTTTTCTTAATATCAATATTAAGAATATAGAAGAAGCGCATATAATATTTGTCTAATGAAAGCTCATGTTTTTGAAATTTATAAAGAATAAATGCATGATATATAGATAATAAAATTTGTTTTAAGTAAGCGTAGCATGTACGTGCCAACATCTATCCTTCATGCATTAAAATAATAATTCTCATGGAAGTTTTTTTCTTAAAAATAACACATGAACTTTTTCATTCAAAGGTAACCAAAATACCTTCGTACATCAAGATCAAACATTGTGAATTTACGACGAATCTCAATTTTGAATTTACTCTTTTAATTAAGTATGGTTTTGATAGTTAGTTTTACTATTATTGTTTGACAAGTAATCTTCCATAATCATGAAATTCTTGTACTTACTGCATAAATCTGAAAAAAAAATCTTTTGGGAGTCCATGACTTTAATATATGCAATTCATACATTGATGAATATATGTACTAAAACCCTTAAAAATGCAAAAAGATAACAAAATAACATCACAACCAACACAACTACTTTTGTTGAACTGGCCCTAGCTGGGGCCTTTTCGTTGTCCTTAGTAGTTTTGGTCAGGACATATATATATATATATATATATATATATATATATATATATATATATATATATATATATATATATGCATTTAAAACTTTTAATCCGAAATTTCTCATTATTATATGTGATTAAAATATTGGAAATCCTTGTTTATAAAAAAGTGTGACATTATAAAATAACAAAAAGTATGTTTTAAGCTAAAAATATTAATATTCAATCATGATAACGTGTTAAATGTTTAGAGGGTCATATATATTTTAATTAAATATAACCTTTAATTACTATTATGCAAAATATCAATCAACAACAACAATAACAACAACAATGCTGATGATGATAAATATTACTACTAACCATTTTATCGCTTACCAAAGGATAAAATGACTAGTAACACTAGAACAAAACACATAAATGGTGTCTTTTCAGCCATTTGTGGAGACTTAGAAAGTATTTTAGAGTAAATTGGTTTTTAGGAAAAGTGAAAATCAAGCAATCAACTATGATGTAGAGATATAAGAAAAAAAAACTACATACTTTAGCTCTTTATATAGATGTGCATTTCTATTATTGTTGATTTTTTAAGATTCCGATGATTTTATTTCTTTCTATATATATTTATATGGACTAGAATATAC
This sequence comes from Beta corolliflora, assembly GCA_947648045.1. Taxonomy (NCBI): domain Eukaryota; kingdom Viridiplantae; phylum Streptophyta; class Magnoliopsida; order Caryophyllales; family Amaranthaceae; genus Beta; species Beta corolliflora. The sequence goes on from CANSZD010000019.1 coordinate 1,577,425, forward strand.
TTCTTTTTTTTAAAATCACTATTTCTATTTCTTTATAATTCTATATATGAATGATTTATCACAAAATTTATCGATTTGGCTCTTATTTAGATATTATAGACACATAATCGCGTCTACCCATTTGAGTAGCCCATGATTATACATGCCGCAGTTCTAATTGGACCGATTGGAAGGATTGTATGATCCGAAGAGCAAAACCCAAAACCGTTTTAAAAGCAAAAGGTTTGTTTATTTAAAAGATTCAACGCACAATAAATTATGCTTAATAACTAATTGTATTCTCAAGCCCATTTGTGAAAGGAGCCCAATTAATTAGTCTTGATAACTAATTATATTTATTATTATCTTTGATAAATATTTTCTAAGATAAAGGATTTGTATTAAAATCTGATTTTATCTCTTTAGATAATTGATTTTCGGGTCTTTATTAGTTTACTCGTTTCTTTTGCACATAGTTTTAGGAGAAACAATGTTGTGGGACATAGAAAGAAAGAGAAACTATTATTTTGTATTAAAGTTGAATGTATGTGTGATGAAAAGTTAGTGGTCCCATTCCAAAAATAGAAACAAAAGAAATGGGTAAACTAATAAGGGACATCCCAAAAAGGAATATGGGTAAACTAATAAAGACCGGAGGGAGTATTTGATAAAGATAAAAAGAATTTTTAAAGAATAGTTAAATAACAAAACCGGGCCACATATGTGGATGTGCTTCATCCCAATGCGTTTGCCGCAGCTTGTTGCGCACACGCAAATGCGATACAGTAAGCAAAATCCAAAAACGCGCAGCAGGATGCTTTAGCGCACAGTGATGCGTGCGACGCATCATTGTTGCGCCGCACAACACTGCATCTTATCTTTTTTTTTTCTCTATTTCAACTATAAATAGGCTAAGCCTCACCGTTTTTGGCACGCTCTCTTATGCATTCATACTCTCTCTTACTCATATTTTTCTCACATACTCCTACATACTCTAAGCAAATTTGCTCTCAAACACTTTAAACACATACATATTTTCGATCTCTCATTGGTTCTGTTGCAAGCATCATGATTGCTCCTCCCGAAGATCATTGCTCTCTAATACCTAGGAGACACTGGTATATTCCGGATAGTCCTTAATATTTTTATTTTATATTTACTGCTTTCGAATTAATAATGCACTTTTGATAATGTAGATCTTTAACCAATTTCAAGTCTGTTGTATATTCTTCTCCTTAAACTCTTCTCTATACTTTTGTACATATTTCCATGTTTTCATGTTTATTGTTTTCATCACCTAACATGCTTATTATTGCTAATTACAAGACCTAAATAAATGTTCTAACTTCTAATAAGTGTAGGCGTGTTTTTATTTCGCCTACGCGGGATGAGCGCGTATTAGATTTGACTACCCCACTGTAAAGGTTTTATTAAAAATTGTTTTGTATCGAGAGAAGTCGCCAACAATTCTTTTTAGGAAGAATCATAAACCTAATTGGATATGGGAAAAACATAGGGACAAATTATCCAATGTAGATTTCCCCGTCCTGACTCCATAGATGGTCAAAATGAACCAAAGATTGAGGTTGGAGGTGAGGGTACGAATATAGTCATAATGAACCACATTCGCCCAAAGTTGGCCTCTACTAAATATCGATTCATTGCAGATTTTATGCCAGAGAATAATCAAATAATGTTTTAAATACCCTAAAAAATAATTAGTCTAAGTAGGTTTTGGAAACACATAAAAAAACTATTTTTTAGTGATATGTTATTAGGCGATCAATATTACAGGGAACCTAATAGGTTGTCCAAATTAATCTGAATAATAGTAGAGCAGTTCTTTAGGTCTTTGATTAGCAAAAATAACATGTGAGTGATAAAGGCAATAAAGCAGGACAATCATATAATATGCATAGAATGTTCAGTCAAGCATGATAATAATATGAAAAATAAATAAAAAGAGAAAGATTTAGAATATGCAGTAGAGCGATTTTATATTAAAGATCTACATCATGAAATAAATGGTTAGTAACTTCAATATAAAAATAGAATTTATTCAAGGATCCTGAGGATTATACCTATGCGGCTTAATTTGAGGAGCGCAACGATCTTTAGGCGGAGCAATTGTGAAACCAAGAACGCAGTGTGAAAGTATTGATTGAAAGTATTTGAGTGTTTGAGTATTTGAGAGAATTTATGTGCGTGAAAAAATAATATCAAAAGCCCTCCGTAATTCGGGAAAATACGGGTATTTATAGGAAAAAGGAAACGTGCGCTCCACGCAAGCCTTGCGCCAGGCGCAAGCCTACGTGGCAGGCGCAGTGCCACGCGTCAGGCGCACATTGGTGTGCCTGACGTAGCCAGCCCAATCAGAGATGCACATGTGTAAACGCGTTTGAAAAGATAGAAAAGTATGTTGCGTCTCACACAAGACTTGCGTCTGACGCAAGAATCTGTGTGAGTCCCAAAATCTACGTGTCAGGCGCTCATTGGCTCGCCTGACGTGATATGGCCAATGTACTGGACGCACGTGGCGCGCTGAGGGCAACCCCCGCGTCCTGCTGCATATTCTGGAATATTCGAGCATATTCCATTGCGCGTCTTTCAAAGATACTTTTTTATCCCTAAAATTCCGGAGATGGAATTTTATGGATTAAAAATCTGATTTATTTATCAAAGATAATAAAATATTTATGAAAAATATCTATTAAAATAACAAATATTTGATTGGGCTTTTAAAATGGATTTAAGACATTTTATGGGCTTGAAATACAATTAATCATCATGAACAATTAATTGGGCTTTAGAATATCATTTCGAAACATATTTTAGAATAGTTCTTTAGATTGCTCTTCCGTTGAGTCGCGCCAACTAATGCCGCGGTATGTTTCATCATTGGATCCTTAAATGGGGAGACACGATTATGTGCCTACAGAAGCCCCCACTTTGACTGAGGTTTAGGAAACCGATAGTCAAAGTATGCGGTGTCGGGACGGAGAATGATTCTAAACGCTCTGCAGTTTAGAACTGATCTATATATGTCGGTCTCTGCAAAACACAAGTTAGTATGCAGGACAATAGCTACAAGCAATCTGATTACCTGCAGAAGAAGATGTTAGCAGACAGGTGCAAACAACTCAGATGAAGCACATAATGATGCAAGTAATACAAACTTAGACTCTCGCTCTAAGGATGCATGAGACGCAATGCATTGATTTAGGTTATGCAAAGCTAAGGAATGACACATCATGCAAGGTTAGGGTTATGCAAGACTAGAATGTATGAAATGCAAGGTTAGGGTTTTGCAAATCTGCAATGCAAGGTCAAGATTTTGCAAGGAGAAGTTGAGATGCAATGCAAGGTCAGGGTTTTGCACGGCTAGAAGATGTGTAGAATGATAAAATGAGCAGGATGATTAGAAATAGAATAAATGATTTTCGAAAATCGTTTTATAGTAGATGATCGGGGTCCGCAAACGCGGTCCGCGGATTACAACTCTTCGGAAGCTTGATTTGAATTGGAGGAACCACCACACGTAGGAAGCCCCCACTTTGGGTGAGCATGCCTTGAATTAGGCATTATGAGCCTTGATTGAAATGTACTTGATCTGATATTGCAATGTAGTTGATCTGATTTTGAAATGTAGGGGATTGCACTGGGGATTCTTCTTTAGGAAGTTGATATAGGCAAAGTCAAGTATCGCCAGAGACCATGGAATCATCGGAGAGTCCTTCATGGACAAGGAGAGCTTGGATCGAAAAAATAAAAGGTTTGAATTTGTGACTCATATAAATGTAGGTGGTAAAAGGCTTTAACGAGGCTAGGTTCAGACTCGAGTCTATGTCGGGATCTAGAAAGAGTATGCTCCTGAACTCTAGAAAATCAAATCATTAGACCTTGACTAATTTATTTTTGTTTTAGCGGTCGGACCTCAAGATGAGGATTCCTACGTATCCTTGCGGAATCAGACCATTCGTAGTTCTGGATCTGATTTCTTTTATTATTATTATTATTATTATTTGGTGCCCTAACTTTTGCCTAAGCCGCCCTTTCGGGTTTTCAACCTAGCGGGCTTGGACATATCTTGAAAAAGGAGTTAGGGTTGATGAAAGGTTGAAAGGTTTAAAGCTTGAGGCTTGATGAAGGTTGAATTAATTTAGCAAATGAAGGGTCATGGATTTGGATTTAAAAGGTTTGATGGATTGAAGGATTTGAATGAGGGGTAGAACTTGAGTGCAAGCCCCCTAGCTTGACTTTTTATTTCTTTGCCTTTGGCTCTTTCTCTTTGAATCTTTTCTTTTTGTCCTGTGCGTTTTTGCTTTTTTCATTTTTTTGCACTTCGAATTTTTTTCACTATTTTATTTTATATAGCATTGATTTTTTTTTGTAGTGAGCCTTACACACAAGTTTGGTTTAGGGTATTGGAAGGCTTGAAGGATATTTATGGAGCTTTGATGTTGAAGGGATTTTGGCTAATGGAGATGATGGCTTAAAGGATGATGGAGGGAAGAGGGGAATAACTCTTAATCCAAAGTATGTCCATTTTTTTCATTTTTCTCTCTTTTTTTTATTTTTTTTTCAGATCTTTTTTTATTATTGTAGTTATTAGTTAAGTTCATTAGGTGATTTAAGTTTTATCATTGAATTAGAAGCATAAATAAAATGATGGAAGGCCAATGAAAATGAAAAGAAAAATAAAATGAAAAGAAAATGGAAAGGCTATGAGAAATGAAGACCTATAGTGACATAAACTCGATGGGAAAGGACAAAAATGGCTCAGGGTAAGGACTCTCTGACTTATCCTAAGAAACTAGAAATAAAAGACTGAGCCTGTTGAATTGTTGATGCACTACGCAAAAGGGTTAAATGCTGGTGATGCTGATTCTCGTTGTAGCAGGCATTAGAAGTCTGTTGTCATCGACCATGTTTCGCAGTGCATTTGTAGGATCCAACACTAGATGTCAGTTGTTCATTATTCTGTTGGAATTCGCAGTAGAAGTTTAGGTTGCACCTTATGAATTTTCTTGGAGGTGCAGGGTCCGGAGTAGACCCTATGGAAGTGATCGCGCCTCAAATGTGAAGGTGGTAGACCCTATGGAAGTGATCATGCCTCTATTATGAAGGTGGTCAAAAGTAGTCTTCATGACTCTAAATGAAGTCGAGGTGGTGATAGTATGATTGATGAGCTTTAGAGTAGGCTCACATTTTGTTCCTCCTTTAGGCACTCCTAAGTTGTAATCTCTCGATCAGTCATGAACAGAATTGAGTGGACCTTGCTTGTAAGTTTTAAGAAATAATGTTTTCGAAATGAGAAATGGAGATGAGAAATGGGAATTGAAATGGAAATGGAAATGGAAATGACAATGGGAAATGATTAGAGATGGGTATGATTTTGGACTAGTATGGACTTGACCATGATGGAGACATGGGCCTAAATATATGCAAATGCAGACATGGACTGGACTGGACTATGCGAGCAGACTGGATTCCACGATTGGGTTTTGGTAATGATAGGAGAGACTAGACTTTGAACTCACGGGTGAGCAAGTAGGCTAGACATTAAGGAAGGCTGGACAATAACAGAGACCAAACTCTTAACTTAAGGCAAGCAGGCTAGGCAACTAGACTTTGAACTTATGGGTGAGCAAGCAGGCTAGACAACTAGACTTCTAAACTTACATTAAACTAAGCAGGCTAGACTCAAAGATTGCCTATGGATTTAAGGAATGATAGACCTTGAACTTACGGGTGAGCAAGCAGGCTAGACACAAAAATTGCCTATGGACTTAAGGAATGCTAGACCTCTTACGGGTGAGCAAGCAGGCTAGACACAACAATGCTTATAGACTTAAGGAATGCTTAGACCTTGAACTTACGGGGGAGCAAGCAGGCTGGACTTTAGAGGAATTTGGGCTATTGGACTTGACTAGGGCCTACATGGAGATGCAAACTAGACCTAGGATATGAATTGGGCCTAAATGGACCTAAGTTTGGATTAGATTAACATATAGGTTTGATATAGACTTGGAGATGCGTATGGGCTTGACAGTGGAAATAGACTAGGATTGGACTTAGAATGGAATAGACTAAGATTAGACTAGGGATAGACTTGGAATGGAATAGACTGGGATTAGACTAGGACTAGACTTGATATGAACTAGACTTATATGGGCCTAACATGGGCTCTAATGCTAGCGGACCTAATATGAATTTATGGACTCAAATTAGATGGACCCTATATGAATGCAAAATGGACTCTAATGCGTATGGGCCTAGAATGAATGCAAGTGAGTTGGGTCGATTGGATTGAATTGGATTGAAGGTGCTTGGAATGGGCTTAGAATTTTCGAAATTCATTTTTTGAAAGGATCCCCTTGTTTTATCTTTTGTTAGGAAAAGATGATGGATTAATTTTGAAGAATATTTTTGTAAACGTCGTGTATGATCATGATTTGTAAATGTCTTTGAAAAAGAGTAGAATAGAATATGGTGTAGGATTGATTTTGACAAATGTAAGCTTTTGAAATTGATTGAATATGGTAAGGTGGATTGACAGGAAAGATTAGTTGAACAGCATGGAGAAAATGGGAAGAGGTAGACATGCATGACAACTCTAACTCTATAATGACCAGTTTTCTAGATGCACTTTTTAGGACAGACTCGACCTTGCATGAAAAGACCTTTTTTGAATGTTTGATTAGGTGAGACTCCTAGGATGACCAAATTACGCGAATGCAGACAGACACACATAGGAATAAACATAGGATCGACAATTACGACGGCTAAATTGGCGAAAAACGCGTGCGATGCACAGACTGCGTGCCGCGCAGCATTACTGTGCGCGGCGCACAGCACTGCATCAGGTGCGGCCGTAGTGCATCAGGCGCAACTTAATGCGCTTGGCGCACTACTCCCCCAACACGTTTTTCGGGGATTTAGGCGACGAATTGGCCGATTGACGAATTTTTTTGTTTGTTAGACGCGATTTTAGGAACGACGCATAATAATGACAATTTGACAAAATAATAGCAGGCAAGACTTGCAATCAGGCAAATGTTATATAACATGGATGCAAAAGTTCCAACCTAAAGTCCATTTCTATGTTTGAAACTATTGGTCAGGTTTAGGTTCAGTCTGAAAAGGGTCCATGGCTAAGAGATTGATCCCACGCTTCGTACCCTTGCTTAAAGAGGTGGCCACGTGTAAGACGCACTCCAGTCTCAAGTCAGGAACAAGAGAACAATGCCATGGTCGGGTAGGTTTGCTTATGACTAAGATCCAACACTATCGCTCAGGAAGCTTTTTGGAAGGACAAAGCGCAAACCCCTCGGGGGTGACCTCACACATAGAACATGTGCTAATGAGGCAAGGTAGATTGTCCTTATGGTGGCTGAACAATAGCCATGCATATGCAAAACTGTATATTATTCAAAGGCATAAAAATAAGAATGAATCGTATTTTTCAAGTTTCACCCACTCATTTAAAAAAATTAATTTTTTAAAATCCTCCCTAGTGGAGTCGCCAAATTGTAGGCGTGTTTTTATTTCGCCTACGCGAGATGAGCGCGTATTAGATTTGAATACCCCACTGTAAAGGTTTTATTGAAAATTGTTTTGTATCGAGAGAAGTCGCCAACAATTCTTTTTAGGAAGAATCATAAACTTAATTGGATATGGAAAAAACATAGGGACAAATTATCCAATGTAGATTTCCCCTTCCTGACTCCATAGATGGTCAAAATGAACCAAAGATTGAGTTCGGAGGTGAGGGTACGAATATAGTCATAATGAACCACATTCGCCTAAAGTTAGCCTCAACTAAATATCGATTCATTGCAGATTTTATGCCTGAGAATAATCAAATAATGTTTTAAACACCCTAAAAAATAATTAGTCTAAGTAGGTTCAGGAAACACATAAAAAAACTATTTTATAGTGATACGTTATTAGGCAATCAATATTACAGGGAACCTAACAGGTTGTCCAAATTAATCTAATTAATATTAGAGCAGTTCTTAAGGTCTTTGATTAGCAAAAATAACATGTGAGTGATAAAGGCAATAAAGCAAGACAATCATATAATATGCATAGAATGTTCAGTCAGGAATGATAATAATATGAACGGTTTTTTCACCATATACCCCCGATAAATTAAAAAATTCACCATATACCCTCAATGTTCCAAAAATTCACCATATACCCTTGAATTTTCAAAAACGTTCAACAAACGCCCTTTTTCTAACTTCCGTTAACTTTATTTACGATATTGCCATTATTAACCCCTAACCATAATTCTAAACCTAATCCCTAACCCTATTCCCCAACCCTAATCTAAATCCTAACCCTAACCCACCCCATCCACCCCTCCACCCCACGGCCCCAGCCCCGCCGCCAACCCCCACCCCCTCCCCCCACCCCCTCCCCTCCCCTCCACCCTAGACCCAGCCCCCCCCGCCCCACCGGCCGCAGCCCCCCCTAACCCACCTCCCTCCTCCCTCGCAACCTCCTCCCCCTCCCTCGCAACCCATTGCCCCGCAACCCCCCCGCCCGCAACCCCCTACCCCCGCATCCCCCCCCCTCCCTCCCCCTCCCCTCCGCCGCAGCCCCTACCCCCCTCCTCCCTCCCCTCCCGCAGCCCCGCAACGCCCGGAATTTCGAAAGCCCCCACCTTGCTTTTCTCTCCTCCCTCACTCTTCTCTCTCGTTCGATCTACTCCACGGAGAGACCGCACTCGCGCCGGTGTTATGCGTTTGTGAAGGGGAGGGGTGGGGTTAGGGGGAATTCAAAGTCGAAGAGTTTAGGGGAATTCGACGGGGAAGGGGGAGGTGGTGGGGAAATCGACGGGGAGAGGGGAGGGGGTGGGGTTAGGGGAATTCGACGGGGAGAGGGGAGGGGTGGGGTTAGGGGGAATTCGACGAGGGAGGGGGGGGGGGGTGGGGGAATCGACTGAGAGGGGGGTGGGGGAATCGACTGGGGGAGGGGAAGGGAGTGGGGGAATCGACTGGGGAGGGGGGAGGGGGTGGGGGTTGGGTGGGGTGGAGGGGCTGGGTTAGATTAGGGTTAGGGTAAGGGTTAGGGTTAGATTAGAATTAGGGTTAGGGCTTAATGATGGCAAAATCGTAAATAAAACTAACGGTGAGTTAACGGAAGTTAGAAAAAGGGCATCTGGTGCACAGTTTTGAAAAGTCAGGGGTATATGGTGAATTTTTGGAACATTGAGGGTATATGGTGAATTTTTTAATTTGTCGGGGGTATATGGTGAAAAAACCGTAATATGAAAAATAAATAAAAAGAGAAAGATTTAGAATATACAGTAGAGCGATTTTATATTAAAGATCTACATCATGAAATAAATGGTTAGTAACTTCAATATAAAAATAGAATTTATTCAAGGATCCTCAGGATTATACCTATGCGGCTTAGATTGAGGAGAGCAACGATCTTTAGGCGGACCAATCGTGAAACCAAGAACGCAGTGTGAAAGTATTGATTGAAAGTATTGAAAGTATTGATTGAAAGTATTGAAAGTATTTGAGTGTTTGAGTATTTGAGAGAATTTATGTGCGTGAAAAAATAATATCAAAAGCCCTCCGTAATTCGGGAAAAATACGGGTATTTATAGGAAAAAGGAAACTTGCGCTCCACGCAAGCCTTGCGCCAGGCGCAAGCCTACGTGGGAGGCGCAGTGACACGCGTCAGGCGCACATTGGTGTGCCTGACGCAGCCAGCCCAATCAGAGATGCACATGTGTAAACACGTTTTGAAAAGATAGAAAAGTATGTTGCGTCTCACACAAGACTTGCGTGTGACGCAGGACCCTGTGTGAGTCAGAAAAATCTACGTGTCAGACGCTCATTGGCTCGCCTGACGTGATATGACCAATATGCTGGACGCACGTGGCGCGCTGAGCGCAGCCCCCGCGTCCGGCGCATATTCTGGAATATTCGAGCATATTCCATTGCGCGTCTTTCAAAGATACTTTTTAATCACTAAAATTCCGGAGATGGAATTTTACGGATTAAAAATCTGATTTATTTATCAAAGATAATAAAATATTTATGAAAAATATCTATTAAAATAATAAATATTTGATTGGGCCTTTAATATGGATTTAAGACATTTTATGGGCTTGAAATACAATTAATCATCATGAACAATTAATTGGGCTTTAGAATATCATTTCAAAACACATTTTAGAATAGTTCTTTAGATTGCTCTTCCGTTGAGTCGCGCCAACTAATGTCGCGGTATGTTTCATCATTGGATCCTTAAATGGGGAGACACGATTATGTATCTACAATAAGATAATTTGGACAATTGATTTAGTATCTCAGTAATATGATTGGTAAATAACATGTCACTAAAGATTAGTCTTGTGTGTGTTTAAAGAAACGACCAAGACTAATCTTTTTAGGGAGTTGAAATTATTGTTTAATTATATAATTGCCTAAAACTTGTCTGTGAATCGTGTCAAATAGAGGCCACCAATGGGAGAACTTGAATCATGATCATGTTCGTACCTTCACCTCGAACTAAATTTTTGGTTCAATGAACAATCATGAAGTTATGACTGGAAAATCTACATTGGATAAGTTTCTTAGTTGTCCCTAAGATTTTCCAATATCCAATTAGGTTCCATGACCAATAATTATTGTTTTGAAATAAAAATTATTAATGCGGTAGAACAATAGTTCCTTTGTCCACTTTTTGATGAACTTAGTTCGAAAATTTCTTAGACAAATGAAAATCAAACTAGCAACACCAAAAGGATTAGAGAATGTACATAGCTAAGAGATTCAAACGACTTATGACTTGTTTGGCTCACTTAAATGGATAAAAATTGTAAAATCATAAAAGAGAAATAAGGGAAATGATTAGCATGTTCAAGCTCATTGATGATTTGAGGTTGTGCTCTATAATAGTGGTTTTCATTATTGATTTTTCACTGTTTACGCTTTGCTTAAATCAACGAGTGGACTTGTAAAAGGTGTGAACCTCTATTTTACATTAATTTAAAAACTCTCTTTCTCCTCCACATAAAACTTAATCTCATCACAGTATTGAATTAGGTTGGAATACAACTTCTTTCAAACTAGTAAAAGATGGAAGCCATTTATAATGGTAACCAATGCAAAACCTTTCGCCTACCGGTTTAGTTTTTACAGTCATACTCAACATTATCGAATTCCATGACTCTGTGTATAAAGTAAACTAGACAATGCATAAAAACAAACATTAGCCACACCCTTTAATGCAGAATTATAATCAATTAATAAGTTGGCATTTGACAGCATATATCCACACTTATATAAATTATAATACTTTTTTTTCTTAAAAATGGAAAAAGTGATGTTATTATTATGACCATATATATTATATGTTTCCCAACAAGTCAAAACACAGTGGACTCGTCACATAGGGTTATTATTATCCGCATTTTTCAATTTAAATGTAGTTTCTTTGAATAGTATCCATTATTGTAAGTAATAAAGTAGTTTATTCAACTTTTTTTTAGAGTGTATTATAAAGGATGCGGAAAATAGATAGCATAGAAGCAATATGTATAAGGGGCATAAAATAGCAACCACAATTTTCATACAAAACATGTTTGATATATATCACTTTCCTGTGTAGCATAAATATATGAATAGCATTTTGCTTTTGAGAAATCTATGTGAATAAGAAAATTATTTTGCCAATCATAAGAAACAATCTCTCCCTGTTATAAAAAAATAATAAGGAATAACATATACAAAAATTATGAAATAATAATTGTTACATTTGGGGAATCATCGTGACGAAAGGTTCTAATTTATTTCATTTTAAAAAATGTAGAAAAAGACTCAAAATGATACATTTGCAGATTAATGGACAACCATAACCAATTTTGAATATTTCGTAGAAAGTAACAGGTAAATATTTTAGGTTGGGTTTATTTCTCAATGTTTAGTATGCTTGTCCAGCAAGTAAGCTATGTGTTTAGCCTCCTTGTCCGGCAAGTAAACCAGTTTCCCTTAGATGTTTTTCACTTGGAGACTTGTGCAACAATGTCTGAATCTGCCCTGTCCGAACCTGAGCTTCGTTCCCGAACCTGCAAAAAGGAACCCACCCTGGAGGTTTGGGTGGTGGTTCCCCCTCCGAAGCTTAAGTCAGATATCAGGAGTTGGAAGGTAAAAGTAGAGATAGAGAGAGAAAGTGAGAGAGTATTTTTACAAAGTAAGTTTACACTGTTTGCATTGAATGCCTTTTCTCCTGATTTCAGGGGTATTTATAGTGTTTGTGGTATGGCTGCTGCATTTTAAGGTTGACCTAGAATCGGAGCACCTGATTGGCTAGGCAATCAAAACATGACACTTGGCAGGATATGATTGGAGATGGATCATCAACCAATCACCTGCAGCCATTATATGGGTTTTGGATCTGACTAACCTTTGGGCCAAAAGGAAGGCCTTTTCATCCCATCAGAGTATAACCCAATGGTTAAATCATTTTCCTTTATTTTCTCTGAGAGGACACGTGTACGGCCCTGATGGACCCAAGTGTCTCTAAACACTAGTGGAAAAAAGCTCAAATGCTCCGGTTAAAAACCCCTCAAATGCTCCGTATTTGACCCGTAGCAGACGTCATACGAGCATTTGAGCAATTTAGAAATGCTCCGGTTGAGAACCGAAGCATTTGTTTTCTTAAATGCTCCGGTTGTGCCAAAAACCGGAGCATTTGAACTTTTTTACTTGGGTAAAAGACCACAAATGCTCCGGTTTTTAGTGAAAACCGGAGCATTTGTACTCACAAATGCTCCGGTTTTCCTTAACAACCGGAGCATTTGTGTAATTTATTTAATAAAAAAAAAAGTCCCAGGCTCCCAGCTACTGCCAGCATGAGTGCTAGCTAGCATGCTTACATTATTACACTAGACACTAGGGCTGCTGCAGTACACAGTAGTTTCATATCCAAACATTCAACCACCACACGCCTCGTGCTCCTCTCACTTACCCAACATAACATACAAAAAACGCACACGCAAATCGTACATCCAACACATTCAAAATATTAATATTAATATTAATATTAATAAAATGAAATAAGTGTACATTAGTTACAAAATAAGCTCAGATTTGTGTTACAAAAATATAATACCTGCTAAAATTTTTAGCTACATTGTCAATAATTTCTCAAGGAGTCAAGGTCAGAGCACTAAGTTGATAATAATAGCAAAAACACACTGGTTCTCCAAGTTGCTCCCCTCTTGCAGCAACATTGCAAGCAAACATACAACAAATTCCCTCTTCGAGAACATTGAAGCATTCTACCGCCTCGAGTTGTCTTTGGGGACATGTGTGATGCCTAACACACAAGTCACAAGATAGCATTAAAAATTTCCTCTTCGAGAACATTGAAGCTCAAGATAAACAATAAAACAAATTTCAAGTATGACACGAATGAAGTAGAAAACCAGAATGAAGCATGATACAACCTTGACATATAGCAGTCAAGATCATAAAAGTTAAAAAATACAAAAAACGATAAAAGAAAAACGAGTAGCCATATAATTTATCACCTCATCTTCTTCATATAGGCATAGGCTACTCAACATCGGAACATGCAAACTCCAAGACCATGTCTCCAGGGATCCAATGAACTGCCGAGTTTAGAATCAATAAGTTTGGTCCGCTCCATTCCTTCTTTATCAAGAAGCATGGTCATGATTTCCCTTCACAAAGCATCACCATCATTCAAAGCCATGTTTGGAAAACCTGTCTTGTATACGCATAACCTCAATTGCAGCAAGATGCTCACAAGTCCGGGGTTGTGGACAACTCTCATTAGCAAAGCAATAAGAAGAAAAGCTCCATCCATAATAGCGACTCCATTAAGCATTGTAGCCATGAGAATATCATGACCCTGCAACGAAGAGTTTCAAATACATAAATCACCCATTTTAGAGATTCTGTAAAAATAATATGGTCCAGGTTCATATAAGGATTGTCCATTTATAAGTTAACAGACTATCTCCTTAATTTTCAGCATGCAAATGTAATAGAGTAAAAGATATGAGTTATAACTTCAAATCTTGTGGAGTCCAATGTTCAAGTCTGTGGATATGGAGATGAGAAGTGAAAGGGACGGGTGCCACTCGACCTTAAAGAACACGTTTCTGATGAGCTCTAACGGATTGTGAAGGCTTGTGAGCGTTGTATCGGATATCAAATACATGAATCATTGGGTCCGCCGAACCCGAACCGAGGTACAGATTATAAGAAGACCATGCCTGATTAATTAAAGGAACACCCCCAAACAAGACTAACGATGGAAAGTTAGAAAACCTGAAACCTCGTGAAGAGAGTAATATTATATAGTATAAACTATTAGAGCTCAGAAAGATAAAAAGGAACATCCATAAACAAAGGCGAAGTGCTGATCAAACTAAATATTAAACTACAAGTCTACAACATTTGAAATTACTCCTGTGCAATGCCCCAAACATACACTAATTTGATAGTCGAGCCAAGGGGATGGAAAAACGTACTACTGCTGCAGGCAGCAAGCTGCGACAGCGAGATGCGGCTTTGCTGCTGGTGTCTGCCAGCCGTTTGTTGGTGCGGCGTATGGCCTGCTGGTGCGGCATACGAGCTCTTGATGCAGTGTATGAGCCCTGGTGCAGCATAAAGCAAAGACAATGAACAAAACAATAAACCAATCTTAGGTTTATGTGCCATGTAATAAACTTAAAATGGCGGTTGTAGACAAAAGAAAAGAGAAGTCAAAACAACTATCAATGGCTCAAAGCTCCTGATACACTTGAGATTCACTTAAGAGGGAAGCGCCGAATCTTGCAGTGCCAGTGTGCCACCCTTTTCTTGCTGTTTGTTTTTGCATCTACAGAGAGGAGGTAAGGTAGGATCCCTATAATCCCTCCCCTTTGCTGACCACCACCTCCCACAGCCAATTTACGAAGCAAGAGTTCAAAAAAGGTTACTACTTTTCGCCCTCTATCGACTTCCAATTTCTTTTATTCACATAACGGAAAGATTACTTGGGGATACAAGAGTAAATTTTGATGAGCAAAGCCGAAACATGGAGGATATAGAAATCAAGCAAACAAGAAAAAAAATGAAAGAGGAGGTGCACGTCACATTGCACATCTTATTCTTACATGCACCTCATCGTCCTCACAGTAGGTGGTGTTACTCAAGAACACAAGGGTAACGGCCTTCTACAGGTGCAATTATACACCCAAAACTAATGATAATCTACTACGATATGACAGGGCCAAGAGATAGGGATATATAATCATTTAATAGAGGCAGGAGCATCATAGAAGATGACAAAAAGTTCATCGTACTAATGAGGAATAAGCACATGCAAGTTATTCGGGTTGGTCCAGATTAATAGTAACACCAAGCACGTTTTAATCTTTATTATGGCAGGGGTCAACCAATGCACGGGAGAGGATCTCCCAGAAGAGTCCAAACATCGGTATCTTAGTTCAGGAAGCAATCACTTATGAACTTCATCACAATGCAATTTCTCGGGTTACTATAATAGGCACATGCTTGAAATCTAGATATAATTAGGCCACAAGTAGTAATCACTAATACTCTTTCAAGTGTACATAAATATAGTGAGGGCAAGTATTTTATATTATCATGGACAAGATATGTAAAGACCTAGAGGCCCGATATCCTTATGTAGCTCTCCCTATTATGCCTTTTAGCATCTATGTCCAACCACCGGCCCTCAACAAACCCAAAAAATCGGAGCGAGAGAAAGGGACACGAGAGAGAGAGAGATCACTTCCACCCGGAGGGCAAGCCGAACACAACAATTGATTATTTAGCAACGGGTGCATTATGTAAATATAATAATCGAAGACTATCAACTCTGATTAACTAACTGGTTCTTAAACTTTTCGAGATTCAACTTCCTCTCGGAATGAAATGCGTATGACACTTGGGCATCCAATCCTGTAGAGAAAATTTAAAAGATGTAATAAGAATACAAAGCCGGAGTATAGGGAAAGTTAAATGATCACATAGCTAGTAGTAAAGTTAACAAGTATACATATTCGAAGAAGACAAGTTCATTTATAAAATGCGAAAGAAAACGTAGAATCCCCCATTATCTTAATTCATAAAAGATATGATTCAAAAAAAGAACCCACAAGAATCAGATAAACATTGCAAATATTTACAAAGGCTTTTTCCAATGTTAGTTTGGGGGAGGAGGCCAGGGGAAGTAAAGAAGAAACTATAGTTTGGTGATAAATTCTTTTACCTAGCACATGCTACATCAATGAAGCAAGACATGATTCGCATCTCAATATCCATGTAGTACAGGAACCCTATTGGTAAAAGAACAGCCTAACATTTAATTTAAACTTCGTTTGGATAGGAGAAAATAGAGAGAAAGGGAAGGAAGGGAAAAGAAGGGGAACAAGTTCCCTTGTTTGGATAAGGGATTGAAGCAAGGAAGGGGAAACATGATAGATTTGGAGGGAAAATGGAGATCCATCTTCCCCCTCCCTTTTTTTCCCCTCCCCTTCCTCCTCTATCCCTCCCCTTCCTTTCCCTCCTATATTGCTATCCAAACAAAGTGTAAGAGGTTAATGGGAAATGATGAATTACAACTGCAAGACCTGAACTCTAAATAAAAATGAAATGAGACAACAAAAATGTACTTGAAAAGAGGAAAAAAATACACGGAGCTTCTGACTTCTACTATGTTAAACTTCGAGAAAAAATTAGAAAGATGAAGATAACGGTGAACACTACTTGGTCATGTAGGCACATAATCATGAAATATAAGTAGAAAATCTTGTATACCTATATCTTAAACAAAGAAACAAATATTTAGCATGTCATATGTTACCACATCGAAGACACATAGTTCAGCACTAGAACAACCCATCGTCCCACCAAAAAAAGAATTCTTAGAATGAAATAAATGCACATTGGAAAAGAAAAGAAATTCTCAGATGATTTATGTTAAGGTCAAAATTTTAAGCAAGAGAGAAAGAGAGACAAAATCACCACCATACCCATGCTAAAGTAGTTCCAAAATCCACCACGAAAAGTAAGGTAGCCTTCCTACAGATCATAATCATTAGAAGATTTTGATGAGATCTCCACATACGATGCTAAGGAATTCATTTTTCAGAATATTTATAGTTGTACATAGATGATCACCTGTTAGATGTACACTTAGAAACCTGCATACAATAAAGTTCTTTTAATGATAATGCATGACAACATTAGTTTTATGGGTCCCCCTTTTAGTGAAATTACAATACTTAGTCCCTTTCTAGCAATTGATAGGATATAAAATAATCCTCAGTAATGCTAAAAATAAAAAATCATTTTGCATTGGTCTTCATCTTATTTACGGATCTACTGTCCACACTGAATTTGGAGAGGCTCTTTTTTTCACGCTTAGGTAAAAATTTGATAGTTCTTCTGCACCATATATATTACAATCACATAAACCAGAAAACAATACACCAGAAACAAGGAGCCCACATTGAACGTAAAAATTTCAAGAGACTAGCCACCTTATCATACGTAGTGCACTAGATTTAAATCGATGGCAATTACATAGCAACAGGTAATAGTTACAATAAACAAAGAAGAGAGTGAACAAACTATAACCTCTTCATCTAGGACGCAAAACACCAAAAATGCATACTAAAAATTAGAGAAATTCTCACAGGCGGCATAATTGGCCATAGGAGAACATATTTGGAGTGGAACATGACAAAGTTCTCAGAGGGAGCAAAGATAGGTCCGAAGAAGGAAATTGCATATCAAAAGAAGTTGAGAAGTCGAAGAATACATAAAAGACGTGTTACACTATAACAGTACTACTGAAATAAGAATTTTCAGTAATAACAGCCTTAGATAGCAAAAGTAATATAGAAAATACTAAAATAGTATAGCACACGATTTGATAAGATTGACAACACACCTATTGTCATTATGTACGAGTGCGGAAAGGCGGAATGGCGAGTATAGAAGCCGAAATAGGTCAACAACTAGGCCATAAATAGACATCAAAGCAACTGACACCAAACTGTATAAATCTTAAGAGTAAAACTTAAACTTAAACACTTGGAAAAACTTATCCTCACAAATTGATCTATATTGTTGTTTCAATTGGTGTCCAGAAGTGTTCACTTTAGTAAACACCCAAGATATATGAAGTATAAAGCACATAAGGATTTCGTAGGAAAAGAAAAGGTTAAACAAAGCACCTGTTGTCTGTTTTCTTTCTTTCATTCCTCTTAAAGTACAACTTGCTTTTCGTCTCGTCAAGGGTGTGCTTTTAGAATATATGCCACCATTATTATGAGATGTTGCAATTCTAGACTTCACTCGATTTAAATATATCACAAAGATAAACATAAACCAAAATCTTAATTTTCTTGTTGCCATTTCAGCAAATCATAAGCATGCTCCAAATTCCAGAAAAAACAAGTACGGTTTGAATCATCACCACTCACATGAGATAGGGGTGTCCGTGAACAGAAAAATTCTAGGGATAATAACTCCTTGACATCCCATCTGCAACAGACAAAAAGTGGCAGTGAATTCATGAAATGGAACATCAATCACTATTTCTGGAACTAGCAATTGTTGATGGACATGCTAGTAATACCTTTTAGGACTTGAATACTTATGCATTATAAGAGAGAGATCTAGAGGAGCAACCGAGCAATCATTTCAAAATCTTCATTCTTCACTCTTTCAACTCTGTTTCAGTAGTTTGATGTTTGAACTACATATGAGACGATTATCATGCACATAGCACTATTATCAAATCAATCAAATGTACCTTGATATTGAGAAGAATATACTGAAGATTGAAATGAAAACAAAGATACAACGAAGATTCCATCGGATCTCCAGTAAATTCAATGTAATAATCCAAATGAAAACCATCGTAAAAAAATCTAAATGCAAAAAGAAACATTTAAATTGGATAGGAATTTGGAGGGGGATCGAATCACATCTCGCAAAGCAGTTGACATGATCATAAGGACATGAATCGAGTTAGCTAAGCAAATGAAGTAGCACTCCATGACAACTCGGACCAAAACAGTAGAGAGGAAGGGAGGAAGCGAGAAAAATTACAACTAAAGTAGAAGCAGCACAATGGACCATATAGAAACTAACACTTCGATAAAACATCATTAGGTGACCACCACCCACAAGAATAGAAGTTCGAGAGCAGTAAGTGGCGAACTCACATAATAAGAACCCGAAATATTATGGTTTTCAAATGACCCTATCCATGGCTCGGTCATACAAGTCCAAACTCATATCCACAATTGCGGAACTTACTAAAACAAATAAGAGACACTAAAATAATCCACAAATCATAAGTAGTAAAACTATACAATCACACCGTCACTCTACAAAGTGCAGTACACCCACCAACACCCAATCAAACTATTAACAAGTAAATATATCTATCTCAAAACCGCAAATTCCAATAATACTCAAAAAGAGGTTTAAACCTCCTAATTTTACTCATTTACATATGAAAATCGCGAACCAAATCAATCCCGGCTACTTCGAAATTGCAAATGTGAATACATTACATCAACAAAAAGCTAAAACTTCTCACAATCTTCCGGAATTACACCAACGAATCAACTAAATTCTACGTCTAACTAAATCAAGCATATTACGGATAAATTCGATTAAACGGATAACAAAGCCACACTAGAAGTCCAAAACAACCACATTACGGATAAGAGATCATGAATTCGGCTAATTTGGCACTAATTTTTCAACATCGAATCATAATAATCGAAAATCAAAACCCTAAATCGAATTTAACTCACCAATCAAGCTAATCGAGTCAAATTTAACAGGGGTTGCAGCTCCAACAACACGATTGCGCTTAACTTTCGGGCGAACATCCTCAAGAACGTCGTCGTCGAATCTTCTCTGTCAAGATCGGTATGGGTTTTGTTCACTAGGTTTAGGATTCAACTTCGCACCTCTATTTCTTTTCTACGCACACAAATCCCCCATTATCGACATGATTGAAGCAGAGAAGAGAGAGAAAGAGAGAGAAGAAGTGTTGAAACTTACCGATCGAATGACGAACCGAGGCTTCGAAGTCGCGGCGACGAAGTTGCGCAGCAAAGATCTTCCATAAAAAACTGGCTGGTTGTTGTTCGCGGAAAGTCGCTAATATATGACACTCAATTTGAAGAAACTGATAACTTGCTTTACAAGGGAGAGGAAGAAACAGAGAGAAGGCGAGAAAACCCTAAGTCGATGAAGATAAATGAAAATATGAGGCAGAGAGGAAAAGAGGAGAGAGAAAGGGGAGGGCGGGTAAACCCATTTATGGGGTTTCTAATTCCAATGAGAAAATAGGGGAAAAAGCGATAAATAAAAAGAAAGTTTTATTAAAATAGTCAAATGCTCGGGTTGTTTTAAAAAACCCAAGCATTAGTGATTTTTTTTTAAAAAAAATTAGTTAGGCTGTCAAATGCTCGGGTTGTTTAAATAACCCAAGCATTTGTAAAGTAGCAAAAGAAGTTTTTTCCACTAGTGAAAGGAGCCGTAGATATTTTAGGCTACAACATTTGCCCCTAAAAGAGGTTTTTACCGTTGGCCTATCTGACGGTTAAGACCCTTTTACCCGAGGTAGCTAATTCAATTTCAAAAAAGAGGCAAAGACGCGCCCTTTTTTGGGCCTTACCGGTCATAGTCGACCGTTTTAATTATTCCCAGTCACTTTTGACCGGTTGCAGCAGGTTTTTTCATCCCCCTATATAAGTGCTTTAGTTGCCTTCATTTAACCATTTCACACTTAGAGAGAAATTTTCTAGAGAGAGAGACTCTGCGTTTTTGGTTCTAGAGAGAGAGATCGTCTAGTTCCCGTTTTCTTCACCGAACCGTCCAAGTGTTTCGTCAGGTATCTTTTCTTCTTTTTTCTTTTTGTTTTTCTTTATTCTTTATTCTTTCTTGGAAAAGCAATAAAATGGATTCCTCTTCTTCGTCGAATACTCTTGGCTGCCCAAGAGTTGGTCTTGACCCTAGAACCGATAGTACTTCTTCTTCGGCACATTCTAGAGTTGGGCCTATTCGGGCCGAGTATATATATATTTTATGGTTTTGGCCGGCAAAGTCGGACGACCCAGTCTTTACATGTCCAGGGTAATCTGGCGCGCGTCAAGCAAACGGCCCGTCTAAGACGCAGGGTAATACTCCCGACAGATAATTCTAAAATGGAGGAATCTATTGGACGAGTTCCAGATGAGACGAGGGAGGCCCAAAGTGCTCAACCTTTGGGCAAGCCTCCTTCCCCTGACCACAGTTTTGAAGATCCTGAAATAAACCCCGAGGCCAGTCCTTCTAGCAGGGACATCAATATGGAGGAAGCCAGCGAGGACAATAACGGGAGTGAATCCGGCGCTGCCGAAGAGTCGGACGAACCCTCCACTACCTCGTCTGAGATTAGGAGACGCTTAGGTCCCCTTTCTGACCCTGGCTTTATCTTAGTCAATCGTAAATGGTTAGAAAAGATAGGTCCTGACCCCAACTACTTGTCCACTTATATGCCCATGACGGGCTTTTCTTTCGTCATTCCTAATAAGGAGGCCACAATTCTCAGTGCTCCCAAGAACCACTTTGCCGTTTACAAGCTAGCCTTGGACGCGGGATTGAGGTTCCCCCTCCACGATTTAATAGAACAGGTGCTAAGGTATTACAACATCGGCCATAATCAGTTGGCCTCTAATGCCTGGCACAACGTGCTGACCTTCATAGCCGTTTGCGAGCTACGCGGCCTGACTCTTTCTCTCCAGGCCTTCACCCACATACATTATACGGCAAAGGTTCCAGGGGTTGTGGACGGAACATGGCTCAGCATCTGCAACCGCCCCGGCTTTCTCACTGCTTGGGGCAAGCCGTCGAAGATGCACGACTGGAAACCCGACTTCATCTTCCTACGAGCGGCCAACGACTCCGCCACTTAGGGCTACCGTTTTTATAATCGAGCCGTCACGAATACTGGGCGAAAGCAGTCTTGGTTGGAGTTGGAGGACCAGTTTGACGAAGAAGTGGTGGACTACTTTAGAATAAAGGAGTATTCCAGGCCGGGTCAGGCATCCTTTAAAGGGCCAGCTAAATGGATACCCTTTAAAGAGATGTTTTATGACGATAACTTCTTGGTCGCCGCCGGGTTGCGGTTGGCCGATGATAAAGGTATACATTCAAAATTTCCAAGTAAAATGCCTCGTCCATAGCCCAGATCGGACTAACCCCTTTTAGTTCTTGTTGCAGATTCAGCCAGAGCACTTCTCAAACACTCTTGGACGGGAGATATCAGTATGTCCAAGTTCACTGACAACTTGTGGATGGAGTTCGCCAAGAGCAGTGCTGAGAAAAGGGTTGAAACCCTGGTAAATAAGTTTTTTTATAGGACGAGGATCGTTCTGGCTTGTCAAATATCGATTTCAAATATTCGGACGAGAATCACCCGAAGAAGGAAGGCGTCCATGCTTGGACGGCCACGTTCTCCGGGTCTTTCTCGTCTGAGATGTTGAATGGCCTTGGACGAGGACTGTTCTAGTTCGTCCAATTTGATTTCCAATTCTTGGACAAAAATCACCCGAAGAAGGAAGACGTCCATGCTTGGATGGCCACCTTCTTTGGGCCCTTCTCGTCTGAGATGCTGAATGGCCTTGGACGAGGACCATTCGGGTTCGTCCAATTTGATTTCCAGTTCTTGGACGAAAATCACCCGAAGAAGGAAGGCGTTCATGCTTGGACGGCCACCTTCTTTGGGCCCTTCTCGTCTGAGATGCTGAATGGCCTTGGACGAGGATCAATTTGGTCCGTCAATTTTTGGACGGCTTCATGCTTTGCACCACTCTCGTCTGGTCATGAAAAATACTTTGGACGAGGTTCCCTTAGGAAAGAGGTTGTCCATACTTGGACGCCTTCCTTCCTTGGGTGATTCTCGTCCGGAGCTCAATAGTTTAATAATAGCTTTTATTCTTTGGACGATCCGGTTAATAACTTGTTTATTTTTGTAGAAAAATGCGCCTACCAACAAGCCCCCGCCTGGGAAGTCTTCTTCGGCCAAGAAGAGACCTACAGCGGCCGTGGATCAGCCTCCAGCCAAAAAGACTAAGGGCTTTACAAGAAAGAAAACGGAGAAGACTACTCCGTCTGGCAAGGGAGTTGGAGAGAAAGCCATGCTTCCTCCAAAGGACAAGGTTCTGAAGGAGGAGTCGTCCGCTGCTTCCCCGGTTGCGGAGGAGAAGGGGTATGTTCCTGCTGACCAATTGGATGTAATTCCAGCTGATCCGACTAACGTCGGACCAGACTCGGCTCTGGCACTGGTCATTCCAGAGCCGGGGACGACTACAGACACCCTACCCGGCTTCAGCGGCTCGGTAGTGAAGTTGGTCTCTCAGATGTCGTTATCCATTAGGACGGCATCCTTATCTTCGGGTGAGTCCTATTATCCTAATAGAGTTAGGACGGTGCGGGTCGGCGGACGGTCAATGAGTCCGTCCAACAGACAAGCCATAGTCATTCCTATCAAGAGAACTGATCCCCCCCTCTTTTAGATAAGGGCAAAGAACCAGCTTCATCTGCGGCTGTTCCCACAGTACACTCGGACGAGGAGTCTTCTGCTGCTTTTGCCAAGATGTCCAAAGCTGAGCGAGACCGGCTCAAGCAGGAGCTGTTCAAATGCTACCCTGAATCCTATATAAAGGGGTTGAGGGGAGCATCAGCTGGGCATGTGGGCTACATGTCACAACTTGTTGTTGAGGTATAGTTTATTGCCATTGTTGTTTCGTACTTGTACAATTCCTTTTTCTTTTTTTTATAACTCGTCTAATGACTTGTTTTTCGTTGTTCCAGCTTCTGGCTCGCAGTATATTGACTGAGGAGTGGGCGAGGGAGCTTAGGAAAGAAAATAAGCACCTCGTCCACCAGGCTACGACGGCTGGCGACAAGGCCATGCACGACATTCAACTGGAGGAGACTCTCCACCGTCAATCAAGAGAAGCTTGGAAAAAACGGTCGGCCGAACTGGAGGCTAACAACTAGCAGTATCTCATCTCCATCAATAAACTGTACAAGGAACAAGACCAATTGAAATTGGCCTTGGACACCGTCTCAGCCGAGTTGAAAGGCGAGAGAGATACCGCTCTCTTGGCTGCTGTTCAACTGAGGAGGAAAATATCCTTCTAAGGGCGAGGAATGCTCGTCTTACCAAGGAAGCAGCCCAGGCCTTTGACGACGCTAAGGAAGGTCTCAATCAGGTTATTGAGACTTCCAAAGGTTGGGCTGTCAAGGCCTTTAAAATGCTGGCAGAGCCTCATGAGGTCCCCAGCTTTGTTCGGCGTCTGGATTTCCAAGAGAGCGTTCACAATGCAATGGTGACTGCTGAAGAGCCTCCTGAATTCTTGGAATCGGATGAAGAGGCTGCGGACGAGGACTGATCTCCTGAGGACGACCAAGAAACTCCTGCTGAATGAGATGCCTAGTTTTAGGTTTATTTTTCTAGGTTTCTTGGCCTGTTTGCCGTCGTAGCTTTGTCTCTTCTTTTTGTTTTATACTAAGCTGTAAGTTGTTTTGACAAGTATATAAAGAGATGACCTTTTGCCAATTGCTTGTCCTTTCTTTTATTGCACTTAAATTTTCATCAAGTATAACTGAGACTCGTCCATCTCTTCTTGGACGTCTTTGCAACTTAATGAAGCTATTAAGACGCCCCTTGTCCATGTATTTAGACGGCCTTCAAACATTCCGCAAATTAGCGCAAGTACAGATGAGACTCGTCCTACTTGTCTTTGGGCTCATCCTGACTTTTGAGCGGACTTTAAGCTCTGCTACGGAAAGGATTAGCATCATCCTTGTCTTTGGACGATCATCAAACTTCCCAAAATGTAGCCGAGTATAAATTGAGACTCGTCCTGACTTTTGGACGGTCTGCGGGGTTTGTAAAGGAAAGGGTATCATCCTTGTCTTTGGACGAATCATCAAACTTTCCTAAATGAAGCCAAGTATAATTGTTACTCGTCCTTCAAACTTGGTTCATCCTAAAAGTTCCGAGGTAAACGGCCAATATTGGCCGAGCAACCCTAACCTCCTTTGTTCAGGACGAGCTTAGTTTCTTGCGGACGATTTATGTATTGCGGTTTATGGACGAGCCATGCTTTGGCCGGCTTCGTTGAGAAGGCAACCTTCGTCTTGAAGTAGCGAACCCTTACAAGGGCTTTTACTTCTTAGTTCGTTCTGGCCTTTGGACGACCTTTGACTTTCCTCAAAAGAGGCCGAGCATAATTGTGGCTCGTCCTACAGACTTGACTCGTCCTAAAAGTTTCATGGTATTTAGCCTTATCCCCCTTTCTTGGGCTAAGCTCATCCTTGTATCAGGGACGAGCTTTGCCCCAAGAAGGAGAGCGACCAATCAGCGGCTTAGTCGTATGAAATTATTTAGGACGGGCTTAGATATATGGACGAACCATGTTTTGGCCGGCTTCCTTGAGGGAGCCACGCTCGTCGTGAAGTAGCGATCCCTTACTAGGGTCTTTACTACTTAGCCGACCGTGTATTTGAAAGTAAGATTCCTTTACTAAGGGTTGCTTACTTCAGGTCAGCTTTCTCTTAGAGACCTTGACGTTTCTCTTACTAGAGATTTTTGTCAATTTGTTGACCATGTATGTGATTTAACCTTTAGGTTTATTACACTTTGGTCGGTCTCTTTGAGGGAGTGATGTTCGTCAGTGAGCATTTTGGACGTTTTATTATTCTTTGTAATTTTGTCCCAGTTACTGTCACTTTTAGACCACTAGACTAACTGGTGGTGAAAATGTCCCAAAGTGACTAACTTAGTAAAGAACATTAACAAAGATAAGAAGGAAGCAGAAATTGTATTATATGAATTTTGCTTGACTAAGTGTCAAGATACATGTATACAATTCTTTTTCTCTTGCTTGTGCCATGGCACTTTTGAGGGATTTCAAACTACTTGCCGATTCCCTGGTGATTAACTGAGTCAGACGTGGTACTTCTTCAAAGTGTCTGAGTTCCAAGTGCGCTGAATTGGTCGTCCATCCATATCTTGGAGACGAAATGTTCCGCTACGCACCTCCTGGACAATCAGATAGGGTCCTTCCCAATTTGGTGTCAGTTTTCCCAGTTCTTTAGCTCGTCCAACGGCCTCCATCTTTCTTAGAACCAAGTCCCCTACCTTGAGTGGTCGTCTAGCGACTCTCTTGTTGAAATCCCGAGCCATCTGTAGCTTGTACAATTGCATTCTTAGCAAAGCATTGCCCCTGACTTCTGGTACTTGGTCCAAAGTCGTGCGTAATGCAGCCCAGTTGGCATCTTCTGTGTACAACATCATTCTAAGGGTGGGTTCTTCAATCTCAATGGGCAAGACGGCCTCGGTGCCGTAGACTAACATGAAGGGTGTCTCTCCTGCAGAGTTTTTGGTCGTGGTTCTGATGGACCATAACACCAGCTGTAGTTCTTCAACCCATAGTCCCTTGGCATTATCCAGCTTTCTTTTGATTCCATTTGATAGGATCTTGTTGAATGACTCTACTTGCCCATTGGCTTGTGGGTGGGCAACTGCAGCAAAGTGGGCTTTGATTTCCCTCTCTGCCAACCAATCTTTCAGCTTAGGCGTTTCAAACTGTGGACCATTATCAAAGACGATGGACTGCGGCATACCAAACCGAGTTATAATGTTCTTCCAAATAAAACCCTTGACATCATTCGTTGTTATACCCCGCATGGCTTCATCCTCTATCCATTTAGTGAAGTAGTCCACAGCTACGATTACAAACTTCTTTTGCCCAGCGGCCACAGGGAAAGGTCCCAGAATATCCATGCCCCGTTTGGCAAAAGGGAGTGGGAACAAGATAGGAGTTAAGTAGTTGGACGGCTTCTGATGCAAGTTTCCATGTTTCTGACAGCTATCGCACTTCTTTACATAGGTGAGAGCATCTTCCTTTAAGGTAGGCCAGTAATACCCAGTCCTTAAAGCCTTTTCCCCCAATGCTCTTCCCCCAATGTGGGATGCACAGGCTCCTTCATGGAGTTCCTTCAGCACTTCTAGTCCATCTTCTCTGGTGATACACTTGAGGATAGGACGATTGAATGACTTCTTGTAAAGGGTTTCATCCCATAATTCAAATCACTTGTCTCGGGCTTTTACGTACTTAGCCTTCTACAGGATCTGAAGGCAGCCGTCCTGTCTTCTTGAATTCTATTATAGGATCCATCCAAACTGCCCCTCGGCTAAGAAACATGACTTGCTCTTGATCAATACTCTTTTTTGGTTTAACCTCCCAAAACACTGTTCTTGGTGCATCACCGTCAGCTGAGCTGGCCAATTTTGAGAGAGCATCTGCTTGATGATTTTCTGACCTTGGTACTTGGTTGAGAACAAATCGTTTTAATGGCTCAATCTCATCTTTGATCAGGCGCCTATATTTGCTCATTGACGCCTCTTTACTTTCGAATTCTCCATTGACTTGACTGACGATTAAGAGAGAGTCCGATCTGGCCTCAATCTCTAGAGCTCCAGCCGCCTTACACAACTTGATCCCAGCCAGAAGTGCTTCATATTCAGCTTCGTTATTGGACGCTTGGAATTAGAACCTTAGCGCATATTCAAACTTGTCTCCTTCTGGAGATTGACAAATGATCCCTGCCCCACATCCGTTGACAGTGGACGATCCATCAACCATGAGCGTCCAATGCTTCCTTCCTTCAGCTGGATCAAGTATTGGTTCTATAGTTGGCCGAGTAAGCTCAACTATAAAATCTACCAAAGCTTGCCCTTTAATGGCTTTCCTTGGTTCAAATGATATATCGAACATGTTAAGTTCAATAGCCCATTTCAGCATCCGTCCGGCGGCTTCCATCTTTTGTAAAACTTGCTTCAAGGGTTGGTCAGTGTAGACGAGTATACTGTGAGCCAAGAAATAGGGCCTTAACTTTCTGCTGGCCATGACGAGTGCCAATCCAAACTTCTCGACCGGAGTATACCTACTTTCCGCGTCCTTGAGTACATGACTCACGAAGTATATTGGGACTTGCACGGACTCTCTTTCGGCCAGCAGAACAGCACTCACAGCCTGAGTTGACACAGCCAAGTATACAAACAGTTTTTCTCCCTCAGCTGGACTGACCAATCTAGGAAGCTGACGAAGGTGATCTATGACTTGCTGAAGTGCTTGCTCAGCTTCTACTGTCCACTCAAACTTGGCCTTCTTCTTGATAGTAGCGAAAAAGTGATGGCACTTGTCGCCCGACTTAGACAAGAAACGTCCAAGGGCAGCTAAGCAACCCGTCAATCGTTGAACTTGCTTTATCTTTGACGGGGATTTCATGTCTAGAATAGCTTGGATCTTCTCAGGGTTGGCTTCTATTCCCCTCTGATCTACTAAGAAGCCTAAGAACTTCCCAGACAAGACTCCAAAGACACATTTGTTGGGATTCCATTTCAGTTTGTACTTTCTGAGAGTTTCGAAAGTTTCTCTCAGATCACCAACATGACCTTCCTCTTGCCGACTCTTGACTATCATATCATCAATATATGCTTCCATGTTTCTTCCCAACTGTGGCTGAAAGACAGTATTAATCAATCTTTGAAAGGTGGCCGGTGCATTACGGAGGCCAAAAGGCATCCTCAGCCAGCCATACAGCCCTTTCTCGGTAATGAAGGACGTTTTGTCCTGATCCTCTGACCACATGGGGATTTGATGAAAGCCTGAATATGCGTCCATGAAGCTTAACAAAGCATGGCCGGTCGTGGAGTCCACCAGTCGATCCAACTTAGGCAAGGGGAAACTGTCCTTGGGACAAGCCTTGTTGAGATCAGTGTAGTCCACACACATCCTCCAGGTGCCATTAGGCTTTGGCACTATGACCACATTCGCTATCCATTCTGGATAATAAGTCTCTCTGATGAATTTTGATTCCAGCAACTTCTGAACTTCCTGGTCGACCGCCTGGTTCCTTGCCGGTCCTAAATGTCTTTTCTTCTGACGAACAGGTTTTAAACTTGGATCAACATTCAGCCGGTAGACGGCTATCTCTGGATCAATTCCAGGCATTTCTTCAACACAATAAGCAAACACGTCTTGAAATTCTTTTAGCAAGTTGATTAAAAGGCCCCTCAAACTAGGAGAGAGTGAAGACCTAATCTTTAAGGTTCTTTCTGGACGGGCTTCATCCAAACATACATCTTCTGGGGCTTCCACCGGCTCTGAACGTTCTAGTGCCAGCCCCATGATGGCCATCACTTTTCCAGACGAGGGTGGCTCTTCCTTGACGGGCTCATACTTCCTTTTCTTGCTGGGAAGATGCTCAGACGTTTTCCTTGAGGGAGCAACCGGCGTCTGAGGACTCTCAATTTCCATTCTCAGCGAGGCCACTTGGTCCTTTACCATCTTGGACGCCTTCCTTTCGCCAGCAGCCTTCGACTTATCTTTTCCAAATTCGGATGGGTTCCTTCAGCCAGCAATCTTCGTCTTATCTTTTCCAAATTCAGACGGGTTCCTTTCGCCAGCAATCTTCGTCTGGTCTTCATTGTCTGCTTTCCATGATGACGGCTTCAGGGTAGTTAGGTAACATTCCCTAGCCGCTTGCTGATCTCCATACAAGGAGCCAATTTGGCCACCATCGCATTCAAACTTCATAAGCATCAAGTGAGTTACTATTACAGCTTTAACATGATTCAGAGTTGGCCGTCCAAGTATGACATTATAGGCTGTCAAATCTCGGACGACCAAGAACTTGATAAACAAAGTCCGCGAGGCATCCTTCTCTCCAACCCGAACGGGCAAGGTAACTGTTCCCATAGGATGAATGATTCCTCCCCCAAACCCTATGATGGGATGGTGGACGGGGACTAAGTTCTTCTCATCAAACTTCAATCTAGACAAGCAATCTGCGCTAATAATGTATGTCGAGCTTCCGGTGTCAATCAGAATTCTTCTTACTCTTAAGTTTGCTATCTTCATTTCTACAACCAAAGGGTCATCATGGGGAGTCCTCAGCTTCCCCCGATCTTGCTCACTAACCATCACCTTTGGGAAGGGCTCGCCTTTGTCTGATCAGTTAGCAAGACTTGGTCGAGCTCCCTGAGATAGTTTTTGTGCCCTCTATTGGTTGGTCCTCCAGCGGCAAACCCTCCCGAGATAACAAGAACAACATCTTCGTCAGTGCTCTCACTTTCCTTCTTCTTGCTCTGCCGATTGTCTTTCCTTTGAAACTTCCTTCCCCCTTGAGGCAAGTATGAGTTCATCTTTCCTTTTCGAGCTAAATCCTCTAAAGCCCTCTTAAGGTGTTTACATTCATTGGTCTCGTGACCGCAGTCCTTGTGAAAGTGACAATATTTGCTCTTGTCCCTATTTTTGTAAGGAGTCTTCATCTCAGCTGGAGCCTTCAGCTCATATTGGTCCTTTATCTCCATGAGAATGGAGTATTGGTCCTTGCTGAATTCAATGGGGTTGGATGAAGGCTCAGATTCTTTCCTCTTGCTTCTCCTGGACGAAGTAGTGGTGGAGGTTATGGCCCAAGTCTCAGCCTTTTTGGGGTTGCTCTTCTTTGGCTGAGCAACCTCTTCAGGCTTCTTGGACTCGGGGTGCTTTGCCTCAGCACATACTTCAGTGGCGTGTATAAACGCTTCGGCTTCCCTTAAAGCTTCGGCAAGAGTGGTGATTTTCTTCTTAACAAGATCGAACTTAAAACTTCCTGGCCTTAGCCCCCTGATAAAGGCGTCAAAGGCCACACCAGCATTGAGATCTTGAAACTGAAGGGCTTCTAGATTAAATCTTTTAACAAAACTTCTGAGGGCTTCCTTGGGTCCTTGGACGATCTTACCCAAGTGCATGCATGTTTTTTGTTCTTGCTGATTGGCAACAAAGTGACTAGTGAATAGGAAACTGAGCTCAGTAAAATTGTTGACTGAATTAGGAGGGAGATTGTTAAACCACTTATGAGCTACTCCTTTCAGAGTAGCCGGGAAATTCTTACACCATGTAGCATGATCCACTGCTTGGACGTACATCTGATGCTTATAAGCGGATAGGTGATCGTCTGGATCAGTAGTTCCATCAAAGGGCTCTATGGTAGGAAGTTTTACTTTTGGGAAGGGGGGCGCCTCCATGATCCTGGCCGAGAATGGGGTCGGCCAGTAGATCCGGAGGGCTCCCAGCTGTCCCTCAATGGGTATGAACTCCTTTATGTGTTCTTTCAACACAGGGTTAGATGAAGTGTTTGCAGGGGATGGACGCATATAAACCATGGGCTGAACCACCGTTTTTTCTTGTTTCTGACGAACAAGATAAGGGCCCAGACTTCTTCCTTTTGTTCTGGACGGTATCCTCAAAGGAGGGTCTCTCAAGTACGGTGTAGACCCTGTGGCCGACCGTTGCAATGCAGCAGCTTTCTTTGCCTCTAGGTACTCCCTGGCATCGGTTTCCATTCGGTGACCATTTTGACGAACATTATCCTGGGTCCTAACCACCAGGTTCCAGTCCATCTTCCTTCGCTGCTCGCTGCCCTCTGGCTGCTTTTCTCTGGCCGTCCTCCTAGAGAGTTCTTGCCGAACAGGTGGACTTGGACCTGGACGGTTCTCCTGGGAACACCCCCTAAGAGGAATTGGATTGTTAGCTGCTGGCTCCGGATTTATATGAAAAAACAGCATGTTGTTCTTGATCTGTTCCTGGACGACTGCTGCAATCTTAGTCTGAAAATCATTCAAGACGTTCTCAAGATGGGCAGCAGTCACTGGACGTTCTAGATTCTGCTGAATAACAGGTTGTTGGCTTTGTCCAGGGACATTGATGATGGATGGAAGTCTATCCCTTGCTCGAGGCGGTCTCTCATGATCTACTGTATCTTCGACATTGATCTGAAAACTTCGATTTCTAGCCACGTTGGACGATTGACAGTCAGTCATCGTTGCGTCTCCCCACAGACGGTGCCAAATGTTTAGTATGCTTGTCCAGCAAGTAAGCTATGTGTTTAGCCTCCTTGTCCGGCAAGTAAACCAGTTTCCCTTAGATGTTCTTCACTTGGAGACTTGTGCAACAATGTCTGAATCTGCCCTGTCCGAACCTGAGCTTCGTTCCCGAACCTGCAAAAAGGGACCCACCCTGGAGGTTTGGGTGGTGGTTCCCCCTCCGAAGCTTAAGTCAGATATTAGGAGTTGGAAGGTAAAAATAGAGATAGAGAGAGAAAGTGAGAGAGTATTTTTACAGAGTAAGTTTACACTGTTTGCATTGAATGCCTTTTCTCCTGATTTCAGGGGTATTTATAGTGTTTGTGGTATGGCTGCTGTATTTTAAGGTTGACCTAGAATAGGAGCACATGATTGGCTAGGCAATCAAAACATGACACTTGGCAGGATATGATTGGAGATGGATCATCAACCAATCACCTGCAGCCATTATATGGGTTTTGGATCTGACTAACCTTTGGGCCAAAAGGAAGGCCTTTTCATCCCATCAGAGTATAACCCAATGGTTAAATAATTTTCCTTTATTTTCTCTGAGAGGACACGTGTACGACCCTTATGGACCCAAGTGTCTCTAAAGGAGCCGTAGATATTTTAGGCTACAACACTCAACAACAGATATACTATATTAATTTTATATTTTTCTGCGACGAATGACAATCTTAATTTTCATAAAGTACATTGCAGACATTTTGGATAATAATATTGCCGAAATATAGTCAATTTGATGTTAGAAATTACCAATTTATTGTCTCCAATTGCTCATATGTTCGAGTTGGAAGGTGAAATAAACTTAACATTAATTTTATCAAAGTCATGTCTAGAAGTGTGGCGCATGAAGTTGTTTAGGAGAAGGAGAATTGAGAAATTTTGGATCTTTTACATATTTAGGAGGGTGTTGCATTTAGTACCAATGACTATATACCTAACTCCTCTTGTTCCAAACTATTATAACATAAAGTTTCAATATCAATAAGTCAAACTTTATTATTTCTTAAACTATTTAGGTAATTCAGCGAAAATTAATATTAAATAATGAAACTTGAACGAGAACTGACAGCGGAAAGGAGAACAACAACGTACATACGATAAATAATAACAATAATATTTATTCTCAATTCAATTATATGCACCATTTATTTTATTTAGTTATGGTCTAATAATACATATGTGTATTTTTTTGTCAATACAATTTTTTTTGTATTGTTTTAAGTACGACAACAAAGGTTGTTGGCTAGGCAATGACGATTACGAGCGTTTGTTCCACAATATTGCGTACATGTATCAAATGTACAGTTGTTTTAGGGAACGCAAGAGTCAGATTGATCTACTCCAAAATCTCTATTAGACCTTGAACTCATAACACAAGTACCTTGAGCCATGAAATAAAATATTAGGCAAATGTAGTTTGTAGCATACAGTAGAATAAATAACACAAAACTAGTTCTACTCTTATTCTTTATTCTAAAAATTTACAACACTTGCGATTCACGTTTGTCAACACGTATTATCATTGATATTTATATTATTTTAGTTACATAAAATTAGGTATGGTTGATATATTTAATTAGAATACCAAGGAGGAGATAATTAACAAATAAAGGTCGAAAGTTTGCATTCGACTGTTGTTATTTTTTAGCTTCCAGTTCTTACGTAATTGAGTAATAGACTATATGCATTATGACAATCCTAATTTGTTTCTTAAAATATATTTTTTCTTAATATCAATATTTAGAATATAGAAGAAGCGCGTATAATATTCGTCTAATGAAAGCTCAAATTTTTGAATTGCTAATGTAAGCGTAGCATGTACGTGCCAACATCCTTCCTGCATTAAAATAATAATTCTCATGGAAGTTTTTTTCTTAAAAATAACACATGAACTTTTTCGTTCAAAGGGAAACCAAAATACCTTCGTACATCAAGATCAAACATTGTGTATTTACTACGAATCTCAATTCTGAATTTACTCTTTTAATTAAGTATGGTTTTGATAGTTAGTTTTAGTGTTATAGTTAGACTAGTAATCTTCCATTATCATGAAATTCTTGTACATACTACATAAATCTTAAAAAAAAATACTTTTGGGAGTCCATGACTTTAATATATGCAATTCATACTTTGATGTATATATGTACTAAAACCCTTAAAAAATACAAAAAGATAACAAAATAACATCACAACCAACACAACTACTTTTGTTGAACTCGCCCTAGGTGGCGCCTTTTCGTTGTTTTTAGTACTTTTGTCAGGACAAATGATATATATATATATATATATATATATATATATATATATATATATATATATATATATATATATATATATATATATATTTGCATTTAAAAAATTTAATCTGAAATTTCTCATTATTATATGTGATTAAAATATTGGAAATCCTTGTTTATAAAAAAGTGTGACATTATAAAATAACAAAAAGTATGTTTTGAGCTAAACATATAAATATTCAATCATGATAACGTGTTAAATGTTTAGAGGATCATATATATTTTAATAGAATATAACTTTTAATTACTATTATGCAAAATATCAATCAACGAGAACAATAACAACAACAAATGTTGATAATGATAAGTATTACTACTAACAAATTTTTCGCTTACCGAAGGATAAAATGACTAGTAGCACTAGAACAATACGCATAAATGGTGTCTTTTCAGCCATTTGTGGAGACTTAGAAAGTATTTTAGAGTAAATTGGATTTTAGGAAAAGTGAAAATAAAGCAATCAACTATTATTTGGAGATATGAGAAGAAAAAAAACTACATACTTTTTGCGCTTTATATAGATGTGCATTACTATTATTATTCATTTCTTAAGATTCCGATGATTTTATTTCTTTCTATATATATTTATATGGATTACAATATACTTCTTTTTTTTTAAATCACTATTTCGATTTCTTTATAATTCTATATGTGAATGATTTATCTTTTATCCATTTAGCTGTTTCCAAAACTGGAGGATCACTTATTCAGTTATTGTAGACACATAATCATGTCTTCCCATTTGACTAGCCAATGATTCTACATACCGCCATCGTAATTGGTCCGATAGGAAGGATAGTAAAATCCGAAAAGCAAAACCCAAAACCATTTTAAAAGAAAAAGGTTTGTTAATTTAAAAGATTAAAAGCACAACAGATTATTCTTAATAACTAATTGTATTCTCAAGCCCATTTGTAAAAGGAGCCTAATTAATTATTCATGATAACTAATTGTATTTATTATTATCTTTGATAAATATTTTCTAAGATAATGGATTTGTATTAAAATCTGATTTAATCTCTTTAGATAATTGATTTTCGGATTTTATATGATAATATTTGATAAAGATAAAAAGAATTTTTAAAGAATGGATAAATAAACAAACCGGGACACATATGCGGATGTGCTTCCTCCCAATGCATTTGGCGTAGTTTGTTGCGCACACGCAACTGCGAGACAGTAAGCAAAATTCAGAAACGCGCAGCAGGATATGTTAGCGTATAGTGATGCGTGCGACACATCACTGTTGCGACGCGCAACGCTGCATCGTATCATTTTTTTTCTCTATTTCAACTATAAATAGGCTAAGCCTCAACCGGTTTTTAGCACGCTTTCTTAGGCGTTCATAGTCTCTCATACTCATATTTTACTCACATACTCCTACATACTCTAAAAAAACCCTTTAAACACATACATACTTTCGATGTCCCATTGGTTTTGTTGCAAGCTCCATGATTGCTTCTCCTGAAGATCGTTGTTCTCTAATACCCAGGAGACAACGATATATTCCTGATGGTCCTTAATATTTTCCTTTTATATTTATTGCTTTCGAATTAATAACGCACTTTTCATGATGTAGATCTTTAACCAATTTCATGTCTTTTGTATATTCTTCTCCTTAAACTCTTCTCTATACTTTTGTCATATTTCAATGTTTTCATGTTTATTGTTTTCATCATCTCATATGCTTATTATTGCTGATTACCAGACCTAAATAAATGTTCTAACTTTTAATAAGATAATTTAGACAATTGATTTAGGATCTCAGTAATATGATTGGTAAATAACATGTCACTAAAAGTTATTCTTTTGTGTGTTTAAAGAAATGACCAAAACTAATCTTTTTAGGGAGTTGAAATTATTTATTAATTATATAATTGCATAAAACTTGTCTGTGAATCGTGTTAAATAGATACCAGCAATTGGAGAACTTGATTCATGATCATGTTCGTACCCTCACCCTCGAACTCAATTTTTGGTTCAATGACCAATCATGAAGTTATGACAGGGAAATCTACATCGGATAAGTTCCTTAGTTGTCCCTAAGATTTTCCAATATCCAATTAGGTTCAATGATCAATATATAATTATTGTTATGTAATAAAAATGATTAATGCGGTAGAATTATAGTTCCTTTGTCCCCCTTTTTTATGAACCTAGTTCGAAAATTTCTTAGACAAATGAAAATCAAACTAGCAACACCAAAAGGATTAGAGAATGTACATAGCTAAGAGATTCAAACAACTTATGACTTGGTTGGCTCACCTAATAATGGATAAAAATTGTAAAATCATAAAAGAGAAATAGGGGAAATGATTAGCATGTTCAAGCTGATTGATGAATTGAGGTTGTGTGCTATAATAGTGGTTTTCATCATTAATTTTTCACTGTTTACGCTTTGCTTAAATCAATGAGTAGACTTGTAAAAGGTGTGAGCCTCTATTTTACATTAATTTAAAAACTTTCTTTTTCCTCCACATAAAACTTAATCTCATCACGGTATTGAATTAGCCTAAAATACAACTTCTTTCAAACTAGTAAAAGATGCAAGCCATTTATTAATGGTACCTAATGCAAAACCTTTCATCTACCGATTTAGTTTTACAGTCATAATCAACAATATCCAATACCATGACTCCGTAAATAAAGTAACTAGACAATGCATAAAAACAAACATTAGTCACACCCTCCAATGCAGAATTATAATTAATTAATAAGTTGGCATTTGACAGCATATGCCTACACGTATAAAAATTATTATATTTGATTTATTATTGAAAGTGGAAAAAGTGTTGTTATTATTATGACCATATATATCATATGTTTCCCAACAACTCAAAACTAGTGGACTCGTCACATAGGGTTATTATTATTATCCACATTGCTCTATTTAAATGTAGTTTCTTTGAATAGTATCCATTATTGTAAGTAATAAAATAGTTTATTTTACTTTTTTTAGAGTGTATTATATAGGGTACAAAAAATAGATAGCAAAGAAACAATATGTATAAGGGGCATACAATAGCAACCACGATTTTCATACAATACTTGTTTGATATATATCACTTTCCTATATAGCATAAATGTATGAATATTATTTTGCTTTTGATAAATCTATGTGAATCAGAAAATTATTTTGCCAATCATAAGAAACAATCTCTCCCTGTTATAAAAATATTAAGGAATAACATACACAAAAACTATGTTATAATAATTGTTACATTTGGGGAATCATCGTGACGAAAGGTTCTAATTTAGTCTATTATAAAAAATTTAGAAAAAGACTCAAAATATTACATTTGCAGATTAATGGACAACATAAACCAATTTAGAATATTTCGTAGAAAGTAACCGATAAACATTTTAGGTTGGGTTTATTTCTCAACAACAGATATACTATATTAATTATATATTTTTTCTGCGATGAATGACAATCTTATTTTTCAAAAAGTACATTGCAGACAATTTTGGACTAATAGTATTGCCGAATTATAGTCAATTTGATGTTATAATTTACCAATTTATTATCTCCAATTGCTCATATATTCGAGTTGGAAGGTCAAATAAACTTCACATTAATTTTCTCAAAGTCATGTCTAGAAGTGGACTATATATCAACGAAAGTTTATGGAAGGTCTATCAAAGGATGAATTTGTTTATGTGTTTGTTATATAAGAGTATGAGAGTGCTAAATGCCTTGAAAGATCGTAAATATGCGTGAGAAAGCGTGTGAAAAGAGTATGTCAAAGTCATCAAACTGTTCGAAGAAATATAAGTATTATAGGCAAAAGAAACCGAAAACAACGCGAGAAGATAAAACGAAACAGTGCTCTAGGCGCACAGCTTATGCGTCTCGCGCACTAGCTTCGCGTTTTTGATTTTTGTGTATGGCATCGACGGTGTGTGCGCATAATATGTTGTGTTAAACGCAACTTTAATCTAACCGGGTTTTTATTTAATTTGGTCTTTTAAAATATTCTTTTTTACCTTTACCAAATAATATCGTTTTAAATCCGAAAATCAGCTATCTTAAATAGATAAAATATGATTTCAGTAACATCCTTTATTTTTATAATATCCTTGAAAAATTTTATTTATTTCTGAAAATATTCATTAGCATAATAAATAAATACAGTTATTTATCATGAATAATTAATTGGGCTTTTCAAAGGAATGGGTTCAAAATAATTAATTTATGGGCTCAAAAATACAATTAATTATCGGAAATAATTAATTGGGCTTTAAGATTGGATTTTGAATCTTTAAAACAAATAAATAGGTTTATGATTTTAAAAACGGTTTTGAGCCTGACTTTTCGGATTGCTCTCCCTTGGATCGAACCAATTAAGACTGCGGTATGTATCATCATCGGGTACTCAAATTGGGAGACATGATTATGTGTCTACACAATTTTTCTTATATTGTTTTACTTTATGCTATTATAGTTTTATACTTTTGATTTTCTTATTTCGTTTTTTTGCAAAGTTGAAAAATGTTTTAAAATTAATGATATCATAAATCTATAAAGAAATATTTTATCCCCATACCCATGTCCAACTCTAAAACGGTATCCCTGTATCCGTAATTTTTAGATTTTCCATATCGGATACTCTGATCCGAACTTGTATCCAGTACTCGTATCGGTTTCCATGTAACAAGATATCAACTAAAGGTCTAAAGTAGGTAATTATTTCAAGTTATTCGTTTAATAAGCTATTATTTATTTGTTTAGTTTGGACATGGAAATAATTTTATACTTTTAGACTTTCATATATATTGCCGTGAAATTATTTTGGCCCCAGATAGCAAAGGTTTCAAGATCCGTTACTGG
Source organism: Beta corolliflora (assembly GCA_947648045.1). Taxonomy (NCBI): domain Eukaryota; kingdom Viridiplantae; phylum Streptophyta; class Magnoliopsida; order Caryophyllales; family Amaranthaceae; genus Beta; species Beta corolliflora. Next base: position 1,616,545 of record CANSZD010000019.1, read on the forward strand.
AGCCTTGTACATCTTCTCGGGCTAGGGATGGTCATTTATAGTCATGCCTAGCCTGTTTCCTTTAATATATTGCTGTTTTTCTTTCTTTTCCCTTTTGTGCTTATGTTTAATGTAATTTCCCACATTTTTATGAATTTTATAAATATATTATACAGAATTTAAAATGTATGTAAATATATTTATATTTGATTCAATGAGGAATTTTAATTATTATTATTTATTTCTAGGTCAAGTATTTTAGGTTGACAAGTGTTGACTTTATTAAGTCAAAGTTTATTTAAATAATATAAAGGAGAGTATTAAAATGTTCTAAAAAGGAGTTTAGGGTTCGTAGTTTGACTAAAACTCCCGAAAACTATATATAGAGGGTTAGGGGTTCATTAAATGTTTTACAAACCCTAATCTCTTTATTTTAATTTTCTCCCTCTCCCTCGCACGACTTTCTCCTCTCCTCTTTTCCTCTCACTCTCGCCATGCACTCCTTCCTCCTCTATCTCCTCGCCGTTTCTCCACCGCTGCCACCGCCAAAACCGGCGCCGTCCCTCCTCCCTTTCTTCCTCTTCCTTTTTCATGGTGGTTATTCCTTCTTTCTCTCTTTCTGTTTTCGTTTTCTTTTTCTTTTCTTTTATTGTTTTTGGCGTTTATATATAATTTTTATAGTTATTATTGTTTTAATTTATATTATAGTTTAATTGTCGTTAAACTTATGTTTAGAGTATATTGGTATTATAATGTGTGCAGTATAGATTATAATATTCATATTTTAAAAATTCAAATTTAAAGGTTTAAACTTTAGGGTTTTTAAAGTATTAAATTATGAGTTTTTAAATAGTAAAATTTTACTAGTATGCTTATAGTTTTAAAGGTTGGAATTTAATATCAAAGGAAAGGTTTTTAATGGTTTTATGGAACTTTTAAGTAAGCTTAAATGTGCTGGAGTTTTTGTAGTGATGATTAATATTCATCTCATTATTACTTGTAGGGGAAGAATACTCCTTGAGTTACTTTTAGTGCACAAAGATGCCACAGAGAATAGTTTATATATATAAGGTACGTAAATGTCTAAGAGTTTTGGATATAGTATCATGTACTAGGATTAGTTTTAGAACTTAGTATCATGCTTAGGGAACTTGGATAGTTCTTAGGCAAGATTGTTTGCGATGAAACATCATACATATTTATTTGATTGTTGTGTGGGAACATGTGATTATTTATTATTTATATGTTTGTATGTATTGTTGATACAAGCATATAGAAGGTTAGATTATTTATTAATCATGTTTATTTATTACCGATAATTGGTAACGTTGGTTATTGGATTTAATTGTATATTATTCCATGTTTAATATATTGATGCGAAATTGGACTCCTCTCACGTGTGTATTTAGAAGACCCAAGAACACAATGCAGCGGAAAACGAACTAACAATGATATAGACTTTTAGTCGTAAGAAAATCTCTTAAAACTAAAAGAATTGGTTGATAAACACGCCTCAATGAAGAATTGTGTTTAGGATAGATTGAATCACAAACTAAAAGACTCCTCTTAAAGCTTATAATTCGGGTTTAGCTAAGGAAGTGAATCTCCACTCTCAACCTTAACTAAGGGCTTTAATTAACAAATTACGAGAACCTCCACTCTCAAATCTGCTAATTGGGTTGAATTCTTGTAGTGTTACCTCCCAAGAAATTCGTTTCAAAGATAGAATAAAAACCTCGGTTTTTAGACTTTAAACACAACGTGTTTTTGAATAAGCACAAAGCTCAAGTTTTCAACAACAAAATCTAATCTCCATTGATGAACCATATTACATATATATATATAGCAAAGAGCTAAAAAGGCTTAACAAATCAGCCATAAATATCTAATACACTAAGGTAATTAAACAAAGCAATTAAACAACAAATATCTCTTAATCCAACAAAGATGTAAGGGTGAATAGTGTTGTTTGTGTGTTTTGTTGACTTTGGGGACAATGGTGGCTGGTTTTCTCAAGCAAGTGGGGGGCTTCTCTTAGCTTGCAAGTAAAGCTTCAAATAATCTCCAAGAGTCCACATTAGCTGCTGCCTCATGCCTCACACGTCCAAATACAACTTAAACTAAACAAAATATACTCGGTTTTACAAAACCGCAAAACTGATCCAGAATTGACGTCTCAATTGAAAGGCTACTGCAACTTTGTTTATTCATGAAATCTCACCAAATTTTGTAGGATGAAACTTCAAGATGTTAGCAATCCAACAAAAAAAGAATCACTGGAAAATGATTTGTAGATTTCTCATAATAGCCAAAATGATTTCGCTGCGCCAGAATCTCCGGTTGAACGTGAACGTCTTCACTTCTGTTCTATTTCTACTTAACTAATTATTACAAAAACTAATTAAGATTAGTACTTAGCTAAACTTCTAACAAGTGATCCTAATCCATGATATGAGCCATATCCAACGGATCTTGTTAGGTAGAATAGGTGATACTAAATCAGGGTTAAGGATGATCATGTAAGCCATCCTTAATAATCTTGGTACCTTCCCATTTCGTACCATTCTCTCTTTCTTCAAAAGAATTCGACCTCGAATTCTGTTGTTGGAGCTTGAAGGTTGTGCATAATCTTTCTTGTTCACCTCCATGCTCTTTAGAATTGATGCTGCATCATTTTGTGGTGGTAGGGTTGGTGGTAGTTGTTCTATGACAACAACCTCCAATAAGACTTCCCTCAAATCAGGATTTTCTACCTCCACTCCCTCGTTTGTTTTTGCATCCAATTCATACACAATTGTGTTTTCTTCTTCTTCTTGTTCAGCACTAACTTCACTTTCTCCTTTCGATTGAAGCTTCTCTACTAATAGAGACACTTTCTTCTTGTGAAGTTTTTGCTTTTTATCTTCTTGCATTTGTTGCCTCAAGAATCGAACATTTTGATTAGCTTCTTGCATCCGTGCAAAAGCTTTAACTAGTTCATCCATATTAACAACAATACAACTTATAGAAGTTCAAGATGAACTACTATTACAATGAATACAAACAGAAGAAAAACAAAACATTCTGCCTAGAGACTGCCCAGAATTTTCACCAAAAATTCGAGCTTCAAACCCTAATCAAATCAACTTGAAATTGAATGAAATTTTGTCACAACGTAACCCTAGGTGTTTTAAGCACTCGACCAAAATTTCATAATAAAATAACAAACCAATTGATTGCAGTTGTTATTTTTCTAAAGCTGGTCCAGATTAATCCGATTTTAGACCACTTAAGAAAAACACGCTGATTATGCTAGCAAATGACCACCAAAAGTTATGAAATTTTACAGGACAAAACTAGACATAAAAATAACCACTTTCAAAAAAAGAATCACCCAAAAACACGATCTGAGATATGAGAACCTCGCGTTCAAACTTACCTCAAAAAACTGTCTTTTACGGGTTGCTTCCTTTTGCTTCTTTTTTGTGCTTTTCCTTCTTCTCCAAGAACGTCTAAGTGCCAAGAGGACTTAGAGGCTGGGGCTCTGATACCACTTGATGCGAAATTGCAAGTAAAGTTTCAACTAATCTCCAAGAGTCCACATTAGCTGCTGCCTCATGCCTCACACGTCCAAATACAACTTAAACTAAACAAAATATACTCTGTTTTACAAAACCGCAAAACTGATCCAGAATTGACGTCTCAATTGAAAGGCAACTGCAACTTCGTTTATTCATGAAATCTCACCAAATTTTGTAAGCTGAAACTTCAAGATGTTAGCAATCCAACAAAAAAAGAATCACTGGAAAATGATTTGTAGATTTCTCATAATAGCCAAAATGATTTCGCTGCGCCAGAATCTCCGGTTGAACGTGAACGTCTTCACTTCTGTTCTATTTCTACTTAACTAATTATTACAAAAACTAATTAAGATTAGTACTTAGCTAAACTTCTAACAAGTGATCCTAATCCATGATATGAGCCATATCCAACGGATCTTGTTAGGTAGAATAGGTGATACTAAATCAGGGTTAAGGATGATCATGTAAGCCATCCTTAATAATCTTGGTACCTTCCCATTTCGTACCATTCTCTCTTTCTTCAAAAGAATTCGACCTCGAATTCTGTTGTTGGAGCTTGAAGGTTGTGCATAATCTTTCTTGTTCACCTCCATGCTCTTTAGAATTGATGCTGCATCATTTTGTGGTGGTAGGGTTGGTGGTAGTTGTTCTATGACAACAACCTCCAATAAGACTTCCCTCAAATCAGGATTTTCTACCTCCACTCCCTCGTTTGTTTTTGCATCCAATTCATACACAATTGTGTTTTCTTCTTCTTCTTGTTCAGCACTAACTTCACTTTCTCCTTTCGATTGAAGCTTCTCTACTAATAGAGACACTTTCTTCTTGTGAAGTTTTTGCTTTTTATCTTCTTGCATTTGTTGCCTCAAGAATCGAACATTTTGATTAGCTTCTTGCATCCGTGCAAAAGCTTTAACTAGTTCATCCATATTAACAACAATACAACTTATAGAACTTCAAGATGAACTACTATTACAATGAATACAAACAGAAGAAAAACAAAACATTCTACCTAGAGACTGCCCAGAATTTTCACCAAAAATTCGAGCTTCAAACCCTAATCAAATCAACTTGAAATTGAATGAAATTTTGTCACAACGTAACCCTAGGTGTTTTAAGCACTCGACCAAAATTTTATAAGAAAATAACAAACTAATTGATTGCAGTTGTTATTTTTCTAAAGCTGGTCCAGATTAATCCGGTTTTAGACCACTTAAGAAAAACACGCTGATTATGCTAGCAAATGACCACCAAAAGTTATGAAATTTTACAGACCAAAACTAAACATAAAAATAACCACTTTCAAAAAAAGAATCACCCAAAAACACGATCTGAGATATGAGAACCTCGCGTTCAAACTTACCTCAAAAAACTGTCTTTTACGGGTTGCTTCCTTTTGCTTCTTTTTTGTGCTTTTCCTTCTTCTCCAAGAACGTCTAAGTGCCAAGAGGACTTAGAGGCTGGGGCTCTGATACCACTTGATGCGAAATTGCAAGTAAAGCTTCAACTAATCTCCAAGAGTCCACATTAGCTGCTGCCTCATGCCTCACACGTCCAAATACAACTTAAACTAAACAAAATATACTCGGTTTTACAAAACCGCAAAACTGATCCAGAATTGACGTCTCAATTGAAAGGCTACTGCAACTTCGTTTATTCATGAAATCTCACCAAATTTTGTAGGATGAAACTTCAAGATGTTAGCAATCCAACAAAAAAAGAATCACTGGAAAATGATTTGTAGATTTCTCATAATAGCCAAAATGATTTCGCTGCGCCAGAATCTCCGGTTGAACGTGAACGTCTTCACTTCTGTTCTATTTCTACTTAACTAATTATTACAAAAACTAATTAAGATTAGTACTTAGCTAAACTTCTAACAAGTGATCCTAATCCATGATATGAGCCATATCCAACGGATCTTGTTAGGTAGAATAGGTGATACTAAATCAGGGTTAAGGATGATCATGTAAGCCATCCTTAATAATCTTGGTACCTTCCCATTTCGTACCATTCTCTCTTTCTTCAAAAGAATTCGACCTCGAATTCTGTTGTTGGAGCTTGAAGGTTGTGCATAATCTTTTTTGTTCACCTCCATGCTCTTTAGAATTGGTGCTGCATCATTTTGTGGTGGTAGGGTTGGTGGTAGTTGTTCTATGACAACAACCTCCAATAAGACTTCCCTCAAATCAGGATTTTCTACCTCCATTCCCTCGTTTGTTTTTGCATCCAATTCATACACAATTGTGTTTTCTTCTTCTTCTTGTTCAGCACTAACTTCACTTTCTCCTTTCGATTGAAGCTTCTCTACTAATAGAGACACTTTCTTCTTGTGAAGTTTTTGCTTTTTATCTTCTTGCATTTGTTGCCTCAAGAATCGAACATTTTGATTAGCTTCTTGCATCCGTGCAAAAGCTTTAACTAGTTCATCCATATTAACAACAATACAACTTATAGAAGTTCAAGATGAACTACTATTACAATGAATACAAACAGAAGAAAAACAAAACATTCTGCCTAGAGACTGCCCAGAATTTTCACCAAAAATTTGAGCTTCAAACCCTAATCAAATCAACTTGAAATTGAATGAAATTTTGTCACAACGTAACCCTAGGTGTTTTAAGCACTCGACCAAAATTTCATAAGAAAATAACAAACTAATTGATTGCAGTTGTTATTTTTCTAAAGCTGGTCCAGATTAATCCGGTTTTAGACCACTTAAGAAAAACACGCTGATTATGCTAGCAAATGACCACTAAAAGTTATGAAATTTTACAGACCAAAACTAAACATAAAAATAACCACTTTCAAAAAAAGAATCACCCAAAAACATGATCTGAGATATGAGAACCTCGCGTTCAAACTTACCTCAAAAAACTGTCTTTTACGGGTTGCTTCCTTTTGCTTCTTTTTTGTGCTTTTCCTTCTTCTCCAAGAATGTCTAAGTGCCAAGAGGACTTAGAGGCTGGGGCTCTGATACCACTTGATGCGAAATTGCAAGTAAAGCTTCAACTAATCTCCAAGAGTCCACATTAGCTGCTGCCTCATGCCTCACACGTCCAAATACAACTTAAACTAAACAAAATATACTCGGTTTTACAAAACCGCAAAACTGATCCAGAATTGACGTCTCAATTGAAAGGCTACTGCAACTTCGTTTATTCATGAAATCTCACCAAATTTTGTAAGATGAAACTTCAAGATGTTAGCAATCCAACAAAAAAAGAATCACTGGAAAATGATTTGTAGATTTCTCATAATAGCCAAAATGATTTCGCTGCGCCAGAATCTCCGGTTGAACGTGAACGTCTTCACTTCTGTTCTATTTCTACTTAACTAATTATTACAAAAACTAATTAAGATTAGTACTTAGCTAAACTTCTAACAAGTGATCCTAATCCATGATATGAGCCATATCCAACGGATCTTGTTAGGTAGAATAGGTGATACTAAATCAGGGTTAAGGATGATCATGTAAGCCATCCTTAATAATCTTGGTACCTTCCCATTTCGTACCATATATATTGTCTGTGGTAAGATAAAGGTTGGTTATTGGAATTATTGTAGTACTATTCCATACTTAGCTTTATTATTTACACTACAAAAATAAATCAATTTAGCAACAGTCAAAAATTGTTGTTGTTCATGAGAAATTTGTTGCTAACTCGCATTAGCAACAAATTGAAAATAAAAAATAGTTGTTGCTAAAATGCTTGTTGCCATATGATTTTAGCTACAAAATCTGAAACATTTCCGTTGCCACATCGCATCCATGAAAATATTGTTGCCATGTTTGTTGCTATATGTGGCGCATTTGTTGCCAACTCTAGTGACGAGTTATAAATGATTGTTGCTAATATCGCAACAAATTATTAATATTTTGATGCTAGAAATTAACAACAAATTATTGACATTGGTTGCTAAAAATAGAAACAAACTTTTAATTGTTAATTAGTTACACTTTGACTAATGCACTATTCATACAACGTAGGTTAACTTATGTGTTTTGTTAATTGTTTGATAATTTGATAAACACGTTTATGCAAACCAATAACACTACAAGAAAGGTGGTATTTAACGACGGCTAAAAGCCGTCGGTAATTTAAGAAAAACCGTCGCTAAAACATCACCGACGGCCAGCAGTCGTTAAATGGCAGTCGGTGCAAAGGTGGTCGCTGATTTTGGAATCAACGACCGCTAAGCCGTCGGTAAATAATTTAACGACGGTTTCCTTGTAATCAGCGACCGTTCCCAAAAACCGACGTTGGCACCAAACCAACGACTGTTTTAAACAGCCGTTAAATCAACGACGGTTTTGAACCGTCGTTGATTTACCGACCGTTAGAAACCGGCTTGGTGATTCACCATCGGTTATAAACGGTCGTTGTTTGGGCCACATCAACGTACGTTATAAACCGTCGCTATTATGTAAAAGCAGTCGTTGAAGTGGAAGTCCTTGGATGCATAGTATACCTTACAACGACTGCCTAGCCGTCGTTGATTTAATGTTTAGCCGTCGTTGTTGTTTTGAAATAATATTATTTAGAATATTTTTGTTGTTAACAATAATTACACCTGTACCAGCACAGCTGCATGCTTGTGGACCACACTAAAGCTATTCCTCCATCGCATTCAATTACAAAAATATGCAATTTTGATATATATTACAATTTGCATTGATACTTGTATAATTACATGAAATAGATTACAATTATGTACACAAAATAGATCCCGATGTCGGGAAATAAAGTAGAAGTCTGTGTTTACAAAAAATATATATCGACAAAGCTGGAACCATTTCACGGTACGGATTAGATAGCTCTTCTGCGGGTTGAGGTAACTCTTCACCATGAGAATACCAACCGTAGTAATCAGTTATAAAGCCCTTTCTATACAAATGCACTTTAACCGTGTCATGCAGTCATGCATACGTCCTTTCTTGCATTTCGGACACCGGACATCTAACTTCATCCTTACACGGGTTTTCGGGATTTACTTTGCAAAAATCAATGAATTCATCAACCCCCTCAAGAACTCGGTTAGCAATACTCAAGTTACGCACATTGTCATATCTATCATACATCCACCAACGCTCCTTCCGTTTCATGGTGACCAATTCTACAATTCTAAACCATTTCAATGACAATACTCATTAACAACCAACATACGTACAATTAAAACATATGTGTGAAATACATATAGGGCCTAAAATGATGTCCAAAGGTCCTTATCACTCCAACCTAACCCATTCTTCGACGTCTAACCCCACTAGTGAATGTATGCCAACTATTCGCTTCTACGTAAATTCGGCGGCATTTCCCATGAGTTCTCCAAGTACACAATGTCGACTTCGTAAAAGCTTACATATGTACCCGAGAGAACAACATAGAGAAACAACATCACCGGAAATTACATAGAATAGAACAAAAGGCATACATTCACCACCTAAGTGAGGTCAAACGTCGAAGAACAGTCCCAATCGGGGACTATTCAAGATATACTCCTAATGAGTATACCTTGAACGGGTATCTAGGCACATGATGATTTAAACATATTTATTTAAACACTTAACTTTAATTTATAACCTCATCCAAACTATTTCCACGAAAACAAATATGTCAAAAACAATATAAATAATTTAAATAGTGTAAACTAGATAAAAGGAATGTGCAATAAATAAATTATTGTCATAATTATATAGTTTTTAACTTTTATAACCTTTAATAAACGAACCATTATAAAAACTATTGTGATAATTATATAGTAACTTAAGCTTATACAATTAAAGTAACTTAATCTTCAAAGTAATTACATTGATAATGCCATAGACCATAAAATATAATCACCAAAATCAGCATTAACATTGATAATGCCCAATTCAAATATAATGCCATTTCAATTTTCAAACACCAACAACACCCCAAATCAAAGTACAACAACAAAATTAACATTTTTAACAATTCTAAATTATATAATCTGATATATAAACACCCCTAACAAGAAAAATTGCAATTTATTTTCCAATTCTCATGAAATTGATAAACCCTAATATGTAAAGTAAAACAAGAAATCAACAAAATTGAGCAGATTAAGATGTACCTAGTCACGAGTCACGATTCTTGGAGGTTGTCCGTCCACCGTCCTCCACCGAGTTCCGAGCCAAAACTTGAATTTTGGCATTGCCAAAGTAGGGGGAAAGATTTGGAGTGAGTGGCCAAAATTCAAAAAAAAATTATTAAATAGGATAGATTTAGGTATTACCGGCGGCGAGAGGAGAATGCTTTGGATTTTCCGGCGGCCAACGGTGCTTTTCGCCACCTACATCCCAAAATCCCAACTTTTAGGGTTTGGTTTCATGAGAAAAAAAAAAATACACTAAATTCAAGCTCACCGGCGGCGAAGAATCAGGCGGCGAAGGTTGGTTGAAGGGAGGCGGTTTCGTCCGGCGTCCGTTGGTTGGAGGGAGGCGTTTTCGTCGGCGCGTTCGTTGGTTGGAGAACTTCTCACTTTTAAATTTCCGCATAAAACCCGACTGGAACAGGCTACTTAATTTACCCCCCTCGACATCAGCGACGGTTTAAGACCGTCGCCTAAAAAATAAAAATTTCAGGTTTAATTTAACCTAAACAACGACGGCTTAAAACCGTCGCTGAATGCGACGCCTAAAGTAAAAACTTTTCCTTTTTACATTAAGCTAAACAACGACGGTTTATAACCGTCATCTGTGGTCGGCCGACGGTTAGGCCGCCGTTCTTCACATAATAAACAGTCGGTGACTACCGACTGCTTAAAGCCGTCGCTGTATCTTAAATCACCGACCGTTTTATTGACCGTCGCTGTCCAGCCGTCGTTATTTTAGCTATTTCTTGTAGTGTAAAGAGAATGAGAGTCAGTCCACTTACAATTCTGAAAGATATTTGCATAATGATACTAATAGAAATTGATAATAGTGTATGAAACTTCTTAACATATAAGGTGGTAGTTTGGCTAATCTTTCTTCGATGTGGGACACATTTTGAGGAAAAATCTGATGTTATTTCAGCAACAAATAATAAAATATATTGTTTCCAACGACAACAAAGCAAATATCTATTTCCATATTTGTTTCTAAATGGCAACAAATTTAAAATATGATGTCATCTATCAACGAATCATAAAATTAATTGTTTCTAATGTCAACGAATGAAATATTTGTTGTCGTAATTTGTTGCTAAATGGCAACAAATTGGAAATATGATGCCATTTAGTAACAATTAGTAAAATTAATTGTTCCTAATGTCAACATAACCAAAGTTGGTTGTCGTAATTTGTTGCTAAATGGCAACAAATCGCAAATATGATGCCATCTACCAACAAATAGTAAAATTAATTGTTTCTAATGACAACAAGCCAAATATTTGTTGTCGTAGTTTGTTGTTAAATGGCAACAAATCGAAAATATGATGCTATCTAGCGACAAATAGTAAAACAACTAGTTTCCAATAGCAGCAAATAAAAAATATGTTGCTTTTATTTGTTGAAAAATTAAAGTAAAAAATGTCACTTTATAATAGGCAACAAAAAAATAATATATGTTGCTATCTATCAACAATTCAAAATTTCGTTGCCATAATTTGTTTCTATAATGCTCTAATTTTTGTAGTGTTATTATTCTTCCACAATCGCATATTTATGATGGAGTAAGTGGAAAGGTATATCTCAATGACATTTATTGTTGACTTTTTCAACAGCTTGGATTAAAGGACTAATGGTTATGGAATTGGTTATTCTGTGACCACTTTTATTAATCAAAAATAAATATATTCTTTGAGTGTTGGTTTTGGTTGTTATATGTTGGTTCTCATTGTTGGTTAATGTTTAATCAATTAATCACTTAAAATGAAAGATAATGAGCAATAAAACTCTAGATTACAGCACGTCTGAAGTATTGAACATTGAGAGTCTGAGAGTTGGAGTGCATGAAGGTTATCCGTGAATTTTCAATAACCGCTTGATCAACGTGTCTCTCTTTTATATAATTTTTTCGATATCGATTGGTTTTGGGGGCACAAAGTCGCGCAAGTTGCCTTGTCTTCTTATAGAAGACTGGTTTTGGTTTGGACAACTCGATCGTTCATTGCTTATTCAACCTAATTATGTTTGGAGTCATGTTTTATTCTAGTACTTCCTCCGTTCTTTAATAATTGCAACATGTAGGGATTGCACATTTTTTAAGGAGATGAGAGAGATAGAGAGAGATGAAAAAAGGGACCCATGTGATAAGGAGAGAGATAGAGAGAAAACATAGTCAAATTTAGTAATATTACAATTAATATGAAACTTCCAAATAAGGGAAATGTTGCAATAATCAAAGAACGGAGGAAATATAATGCCTGACTTTCATTTTATTTTGTACTATCATGCCAGGTTGTTTGTTTATTTATAATTCTTATACTTTATGTACTCAGCTTTGTTGGTTCCCTACTTTATATGCTGATCATGGCTTATGCCTTATTGATCTTGTGACGACCCATCTTTACAATGTATTGTTTGGTGAGCAGTCAGTTGCATCAATAGGTCATAACTCTTTTTCATGTGGGAGATTCTGATGCATGGGAGTGCGAGAGTGTAGTTATTCTTTTTATCTTTTTTCGGTTTTTCGTTGCATTGTTTCGAAGTTCTTAAATATTTTTTTTGGGGTTTGTTTTAAACTCTAGAGTTGACTATTGGTTTGACTTAGTTATTGACTTTTATTTGTTGACAGATTGGTTTGGTGGGTCATGTTTGGTTCCAAGATGTAAAACCTTTAGTTTGACTTTTATTTATTTGGTTTGAAATGTTTTATTTTCCGCCGCAAAATTCTGCTTAAGCCGAAACAACATTTTCACACGTGGCGAAAATGCTTTAATAATTCTCTATTATTTAATGGGAAAATATTGTTAAAATAGTGAGAATTATTAGGGTGTTATATTTGATAAGTTGGTATCTCTTTCTTAGAGTTTCTCTCTCCTTGTTATGGGAGTTTTTGTCTCCCTTCTTGTGGGGTTGTCTTCTCCTCCTCTGTGGGAGTTGTGAGTAATGTTTGTTGTTGGTTGAGCATCCTAAGTATCAAGTTGAAGGTTGATTTGTTGATCGGGATTTTTGCGAGGTTACAACAAATGTCAGTTATTTGTATACTGTCAGTTAAATTATATCTAGTTCTACTTCAACACTACATCAGTTCGATAGAATCCCTCGTAGATGGCTGCATCAGACAACGATATGAAAGACGAGTGTTTTCAGAAGTGTTAGATCTACTCAACGATCGTGGTTTTGCCATATTAAAATTATGTTGATTTCAATTTTGTTAGCGTTTTGACTTCTATTGTGGATATCGTATGACTTCAAATCAATGAATGCCTTTTGACTTCAAAAAAATTACTTATATAATAGAATTTTGATTTGTATGTCTAATTAGCTTGCTTTTGTAATCATAATAAAGCATTCTAGCAATAGAAATATTTTAATATTCACCGAAAATAATTTTTTTTGTGTATCCATAATTAACTGATTTTATTACTTACATATTTTCATTTGGAATAGATTTTAATATTTGTATATTTAGATAAACTAATTTATAAATTTGTGAAAGATTATCAAAAATTATGTCTTTAATTTTTAATAAGACTGATATATATAGAATTATAGATTGTATCCATATATAATGATAATTGATTTGTATTAGCCTGTTTTGTTACAGCAAAAGCAAATTAAAATTATTAATTTAAAATCTTTAATATTCAAAGAAAATCATAATTGTTATATGTATCCATATTTAACTTATTTTTTTATTTATATCTTTAATTAAACTGACTTATAGACTTGTTTCTGATCATTATACTGTGTATATATACATGGCCTTTAAATTATGCATGTAATGACATGTGGCAAAAGCACTGCAGATTGACATGTGGCTTAAACGATATGATACTTGGCACTTGTATATGTATATTGCATATTTTTATATAGTGCATTTGCTTAAAAATATAATATATAGGGGCAGGCCCGGCCCAATACCGGTACAACCGGTTCTGTGAAATAGGGCCTCAAAATTTTGGGGGCCCAATTTTGCCCAATTTTGGTTGACAAATGAAAGGAGAAAAGGAAAAAAAAAATGGAAATCTTGTAACCGCGTCGACTACCCGCAAGATTAAAGAACAGTGACTTTCCTTCTTCTTCTCCACATTTCTCTCTCCTCTCCATAGATCAAAATCCCCAAAATATCATGAAATTATTCAACTTCCCATATTAAAATTAATATTCACTCTCTTTGTTCAAGAAATTATCTCATTTCCCATAATTTTAGCCAAAAAAATTTGAAATTTATTACTCCTTCCATATTTCCAATTATCCTCAAGATTCAAGAACACCACAAAAAATGGAGATTTCTAACGGGAAGAATTTTTTTTGCTATTTATTTGCGTTTTATATTCAAATCCATTCAACTCAAATCCAAGAATTCAATTTCTTTTATCATCCAAAAGAAAAATTCAAACTTTGGTTTACAAAAAAACAATACGAGAAGTCGAAGAACAATGTTGGGAATTTGATTGTGGGAGTCCGAAGGTGAACAATCAAGAATTTGTAGGCTAATTTATTATCAAAGTCTCCATTTTAAGGTAAATTCATTTTTTTTTGCCATTTTTTTGATTTTTCTATTAGAGATTTATTGCAATTCTGAAATTTTATATTAAAATTAAAGTTTATAATATGTACTTCTTATAATTTTAATTTTCTACAATTCTGCCAATTTGATGCAATGATAGTACCTATTTGGTTTTCAATTTCATGATTTGTTTGCAATTCTGAATTCTGCCTTTTTGGTTTTCGTCTTTTCGCATTTCGATTTCAATAGTTCAGTAGACAGTAGTTCACGCAAATGCTTGCTGTAGTATAGGACATGTAGACAAATGGAATCCTTAACAACTAATCAACAATATGAATTCAAGAGACAAGAGATGTTCAACGCATAGTTTTACATGGAGTCATTTTGATAATTACCTTTCATTCAAGCTTACTCTTTTTTTTTTTTTGATAATTTGGTGTATTTCATTGAATTCAATCAAATTAGTACAGATGTAGTCGTAGGGGAGCTACCTAATTACACCACTTATGACTTATCATATACCCATGGCAGAGAGCCAAGAGGTTGAGTCTTACAGAACAATTGAGAAATTGAAAAAGGAGATTAAGAATTCAGAGAACTAGCTTACTCTAAAATGGAAATAATTATTTTTATTTTATTATACCATTATATTAGTGCTTATGACCAAAAAAGAAAATCCCATCATTTAATATATCAAAACAGAGAACTGTAAGAAACGATTTATGATAAATAATAATAAAAAAAATTATAACTTTTTTGAAGGGCCCTATTTTGATGAATAACACAGGGCCTCCATATTCCATGAGACGGCCCTGTATAGGGGTCTAATTTTACAATAGAATAGGGACTCCAACAGATCTAAGATAGCTCTGGGTTTTACCCAATTCTTTCTCTAATAATTATAAAGTAGCATGTATCGTAAAAGTTATACTTGATTTCATGCATCTGTAAGAAAAGCTACTAGTTCTCTTAGAATTAATCTCTGATATATAACCTTCATTTTAAAAATTATTATTCCAGTTACTATACATTTAGATGAGGCAATACATGATGTTAAATTAAAGTGTCAAATGATGTACCGGTGTAGACTTTAGCAAGATTAGATTAGAGATATTAGATTAAAGTGTCAAATGTTGTTTGGTTGAATGTAGGCAGTATTATTTCCTAGTAAATTGTTTTCTCTTGAAGTTCCAATATTTAAGAAGTGGCAAAAGTTGTCTGGTTACTCATAAGAAATAAAACTTTCAATGGGAAGTTCTACTTATCTAGGTCCCCTTACGTAAGTAACTCCCTCCTTTTTATGGGAAGTAGAACTTCCTAAGAAGTGCAATTTCCTATACTTTTGCTAACCCAATAAACTCTCCTATATATTTGTATGTCAATTAAACAACCTCTAAAAACAAATATAAAAAACATAACTTTTTGTTGGGAAAGAACTATTAAAATAGTCATTTTGTTGGAAAAGACCTAATAAAAACATTTTTGTTTAAAAATACCTATTATAATACTTACCTTTGTTACATAAGACCGCCTCAATGTTTTCCGGACAAAAAGTCAATTTTCTGGCATTGACTTTTCTTTCCCTCCCTTTCTCTTAAATAGGACCAACCTATTTTTTTCTATGTTAATCCCTTAACCCTATCATACAAACCATTTCCTCTTGCTTCCCATTTTAAGGGATTCAGGTAGAAAAAAAAATTGGTTGGTCCCATTTAATGGGAAAGGGAGGGGAAGAAAGTCCATGTCGGAAAAATTGACTTTTTAGCCAGAAAACATTAATGTGGTCTTAAGTAACAAATGGAGGTATTATAATAGGTCTTTCTCAACAAAAAAATTTTTATTAGGTCTTTCCCAACAAAATAACTATTTTAATAGATCTTTCCCAACAAAAAGTTCTAAAAAACATCAAAACAACCATTTGAAACTTTTTTTTATCTTTTGATGGAACCATTTGAAACTCATTAACTCCAAAGACAATGATTGAATCAAACCATTGAAATTTACTGAGTCCGGATCCTCTAGAGTTTTAATAAAACTCTACAAGGTAGAGTTGTATCTGAACCATAGATTTTAAAATCAAGGGCTCATATTGGTGGGAAGGGGAAAATTTGGGGGTGGATTTTGATGATAAAAAATAGGGAGGATTTTGGAAAGGCAATATATGAACCATTGATTTTTTATTCAATGGTTGATATTGCTCAAACTCTACCTTGTATAGTTATTTTAGAACTCTAGAGGATCCAAATACAAATTTACTACCGTTCCACGTCAGACTAAAAATAATGCATTCATATAAAGCCAAAAAAATAATCCATTAAATTTCCTAGAAGTTCTCTATATCAAACATTTCCTTTTCTCCTCAAACAACCTTTTCTATTCGCGTCAAAATTATCCCCCCCCTGCCCGCCCCCCTTCAAAATAGTTGCTTGCCTGTTTTTCTGTGGCTACCATCTTCCTCTCATCCCTTCGCCCCTCTCTATTAAAACAACTACTTCAATTAAGCTAAATTTCAGCTAAAATAATTAATGGAGTCTTGGGTAGTTTCAGTCTTTGGGAGCCTAGGTGAGAAAGATGATATACATACGTTACACATATAAATATTTTAGCAACATTAATTTCTGCAGGAATCTGAGGTTATAATCTAACACATCGATTATATATGTTTTATTTTAGGAACTATCTTGTCATTCTTGCAGTATGTTTCCCCAGTGTAAGTTTTTTTAACACATAATGGCTTTAATAATGCAGTCCTTAAGCTAATAAAAAGCATTAAATACATTTTCTGAAATGGTATAAGTTTAGGGATGTATGTATGAAAAAACTACGCATCAATCAGGGGTTATAATAGCTAAAACATGTAGAAGTCTATATTTGTATTCTATTGTATAAGGATTTTGATGAAGTCCTGTATGTGCAGGCCAACATTTTATAGGATAGTGAAGAATAAATCAACCGAAGAATTTGAATGTCTTCCATACATATGCACCGTGTTGACTGTTGAACTCCGCCTTATGGACTTACTACGGCATCATTAAACCTGATTATATTGTTTCCGCTGTTAATGGATTTGGAGCTACCTTGGAAGCCATTTACGTGCTCCTTTTTATCAAATATGCACCGCCCAAAAAGAAGGTATGCATTCTCTACTCTAAGAGGTCTCGGATTCGAGTCTCAATTGGTTGCTTTTCCTTCATTTGGGGCGGAACGGTGAATATGTTGTAGACTGGATACCAGATGCCCTCAGTTTTGTGTTAATCTACACAATTTGATTTCTATATTTTTCATCGCAGAAATTTGACGATTGATGATATCTCTAATTATCATTATTAAGTTAAATTATATACATAACGTGATGATCTTTTGAAAATACATGTTGGCATGTTGCGGCCTATTAAAAAGATTACACACAATTATGTTTTTCCTTGCATAACAACCACAAACAATAGTGACAACAAAGTATATATGAATAGTGTCAAAGTTCAAAAGATGTAGATTAAAAATAAAGTGAGGAAGTATATATTATCACAATTTGAAATAAAGTCAACGAGATGAACATGGTATATCTTCATTTATATACTCTCAAATTCACCTGGAGTACAATATATTTATATATTTTTTTTTGTTTATAAGGAGTTACAAGAGAAAGTGAAATGGATGTGATTAAATTTTGTCGTTAATTTTAGATACTACCTTTTAAAACTTTAGCAACTAAGGAAACAATATATCTCCCGATCCATACAGAATTTTCAATAACTTTTAAGAAAGCTAGTATGTATATATATTTGTCTTGTTGTTAATAAAAATAATACTTATATACATAAATTCTTTTATACGGCGAACCATTATTTGATGGGTAACCCATTCATAGAATAAGTAACTTGTATACTCTAAAGTAAGTAAACCCTTTGATTAAGATACACCTATTAATTGGATCTTGGTGACGGACGCCCCGGGGCGTTGGATAGCACTGAATATATTTCCAGAAATAATATAAATCTTGGAATGAATTCCAAAATCACGCGTCAATCGGTATAATTAATGTTTAGATTCATTTAATATTGGAAAATTTGCCAAAAAAAACCTTTTACGAGTTCATTTTTGCGAAAAAAAACCTTATAAAGCATTTTTTGCGAAAACAAACCAAAAAGTTAATTATTTTTGCAAGATGAAACTTGAGACCATTTTCCGGTGTTGCCCATAGACTTTCCGGCTTTGACTACCTCTATTTCCCTTCTTCCTCCATAATCACCACCTAGCCACCACTACCAACACCTTGCCCGCCAGCCCCCCACCCACCCCTGCAGCCCCCACTTCACCCCCGGCCCCCACCATTGGCAACCCACCCCACCCCACCCCCACCCCGGCCCCAACCCCTCCCTCCACCCCCTCGGGCGGCGGCCCTACCCCCCCATTCGCCCCTACCCCCTCTCTCCTCTCCCTTCTTCCCTCCCTCACCCCCCCCCCTCTCCTCTCCCTTCATCCATCCCCCCACCGTTGTGCCACCCAAAACCACCACAAATGAAACGGAAACTACCAAAAATCGAAGAACGAAAACCATCGAAAATCGAAGAACAAAAACCACAAATCAGATTCAAACCGAAAATCTCAAACATAGCAAAATAGCAAAATAAAATACCTCGAAAACCTTTGCTCAACATCATCTCATTTCTTTTGCTCAACCAAAAACCACAAATGAGCAGATCTCGGACTTAAAAACTCAAAAATCGAATTTTTGGGTTTGATACATTGAGAGTCAAACCTTAAAATTCGATTATTGGGTTAAAAACTTTGAGATTCAAGCTGAAATTTCCAAAAACAAGTGTTCGAAGTTGAGATTCAAACAAAAAAATCCAAAAAGTAGAAGTAAGAGGGAGGTAATTCAGGAAGGGATGGGGCTCAGAGTCTAAAGCGGCAGCACACAGGAGGAGGAGAGGTGCGAGAGAAGAAAGTGGGAACCATGGGAAGTGAGAGAGAGGATGAGTGAGGAAAATAGGGAGAGGGGTGGCAGGGGTGGGTGAGGGGCTGGCGGCAGGTGTTGGTAGTGGTGGCTAGGTGGTGATTATGGAGGAAGAAGGGAAATTGCTAGGGTCAACGCCGGAAAGATAAGGGTCAACACCGGAAAATGGTCTCGGGTTTCATCTTGCAAAAATAATTAACTTTTTGGTTTGTTTTCACAAAAAATGCCTTATAAGGTTTTTTTTTCGCAAAAATGAACTCGTAAAAGGTTTTTTTTGGCAAATTTTCCTCTAATATTCCATTTTTAGTTATCTTATCTAATATCCCAGGGGCGCTTGTTAGCTTTTGCCTAATTTAATATATAGTGCATGCAGCACCTCACATAAAACACATAATAGATTTATCTTACAAATTTGTTAAACTTATATGCATAAGTCACATATAGTCTAGAACATGGGAAACTTTTCTCTTTTTAACCTTTCTAATTAAAATAAAAAGAAATCTTATATCAGCAATAAAGGCAACAAGTTTGCAATAAGTTTTGTGTACCGCCCTACAATAAAGCTATTGTAAACTGTCTCACTTATATGTGGTAAGTGGGTCACTTTAAAAATTAATAGGCTCATTGTTTAAGCTAAATGGGTCACTTGTAAATAAGGGGTCATCTATTACCTTAAATTATTCACTTCTACAATAAGTAATCCTTTAGGAATTAGGATCAAAACTAGATCTTGTCCCGGGCGATACGCCCCGGATTATTTACCAATGTGCATTTGATGTTTTAAATAAAAAACTTGAGAGAAGTGGAAAAAAAAAGTTGTAGGTATTGATAGCGCTCAAGAAATGATCTTCCAGTTCCTTTTAAATTTTCTACATAGTAAATTATAATATGAATTATTCATCAATATAACCTTCGACTTCAAGGGAGTACATATAATTACTTACAAAGAATATAATATAATCTTGTTTTTGAAATTTAGGTTAATAATGTGTAAGAATAACCGATGCAATTCAATGGTGTAGTAGTGTTAACTACGGAGGTTATAAAAATTTGAAGAGTTTTTTTTAATATAAGAATACTGAGAGGTAGAAGATGCTATCATAAGCATTAGCTTAATGAGTATTAATATATATATTTGTATTTAAATGTTTTTAAAATAGAATTAGTATGTTGTCTTTAAATGATTTTTTTCCCCACAAAAACCAACATGAGATTGTAGAGTAGTTGGTTAGTGCATTAATATTTCAAATAAGAGGTCATGAGTTCGAGTCTTGAATCACACATTTTTATTGTTTAATGTCTCATTTGATTGTGTGGGGGGAGGGGGAGTACATGTGGCAGCATTGCATGTTTTTGCTTTGGGTTTTAGATATATATATAGATATAGATATATAGATTAACCCCATCTTGTAGTCATTTATTGTAAAATGGTCGATTTTGTAATAAGTTTAACGTAGAGAAAGTTTTTTCTTTTCGGTTTTCTTCTTAAAATATGTTCAAGTAGGTTGAATTACCGTTGTTGCATGCAGGCTAAGACAGCCACAATGGCTAGCATATTAAACATAGGCGTACTCGGTGCAGCAATTGTGGTAACATACTTTGGAGTGCACGGTCAATTGCGAACCCAAGTCGTGGTAGTGGTGTCAAAACAGGTTCTCAAACAGGTTCTGGGTATACCCACGGCGAACCAGGTCAGACCCGGACAGGTCAGGATTCTGATTGTCAGTGCCCCAGGTCATGATTGGTCAGGTTTTGTTCAACTGGGTCGAAGAACACTTTTGAATCATGGGATTCCCGGGTGCCGGACAGGTCTGAGCGTTCCATTTACAAGTCGATCCATTCCCGGGTATGATCGTCCGTTGACATTTTTTTTGCCGGGTTTGCGCAGGTCTTATTTAGGTTTCATGTACGGTTGAGTTAAGCCAAATGTACTCGGGTTGAATTAGTAATTACCTTAGTTCGATCATTGTGAAACATCGGGTCCATTCGCTATTGAACGTCAATTCAACTTCGGGTAACTCCTGATCGGGCCATCTTGATTTTGTTATGGATTTTGTAAACGAATCATATTAATAAAAGTATTAAGATCGACATATATATACATATGTGTATGTGCGATAAATATATGGATGACAACGAAAAACCAATAAAAACACTATATTGAAGAAAAGTGATGTTTAGTGTATTCTCTTAGTCAACTCTTATTTCGAATAATCAACTGCGTAAAACCACTCTAATGAGTAAAGGAGTAGAACGACTCTTCATATGTTTTAATATTATATATTATAACCAACGATAATAATAACGAGTAGACGATCAATTCCAAACTTTATATAAATGATTTATTATTATAAGCATTATGATTGATATATAAGTTTGTAAATAGTTATGATGGTAATGAGAATAATAATACTAATAAACATAAAGAGACAATGATAATAGGTAAAGATACAAATAATAACAGTAATAACAAGGCTAACAATAGCAATAGTAATACAAATAAGAACAGGAATACTAACAATAACAATAACAATATAAATACTAATATGTTGAATCATTTTAATATAAGATTGATATCAAAATAATTGTAAAACCAATCTAATACTGTATTGATTATAAATTAGTATAACCAGGGGCGGTTCTTGGCCCATGCGGGCTGGGCGACCGCATAGGGCCCCGGTATTAGAGGGGCCCCGAAATGTTAGACTTAATCCTGTACTGCAAATATATTAGCAACAAATTAATATGGAGGAGTTGGTAAGATAATGGGCGTTTTTAACCTTGGATACAGGGTTCGAATCCTAGAGAATACAAAAGATCCCCTCTTTTTATTTTTGACAGCCAAAAGTCAGCCATAATCACATTCAGTCATTCACTTTCTCTTTTTTTTCCCTCCTTCAAACGCAGTATAGCATTTATGAAGCAATTCATTAATTGTCTTGTCTCCTACAATACTCCCTGGATTAAATTTCTTCTCCATATTCACATACATTCTTTCGGTCTTCCTTCTTCAGTTCTTCATTTCCAAAACCCAAAATATTTACTGTTATCCCCAAATTCCATTAATATTATCTACTTGTTTCCAAAATATAATTTACAGTCTTTTAGGGGGAAAAAATTAATAGTCGAAGAATGGGAAATTACGCAACTATAGCAAAGCAAATATATTTCTTCAAAGGTAATTTTACATCTTTATATTTTTCAATTTTTATATTAAATGAAATAATTTAGTTTCTGAAATGTTGCTGTGTTGAAGGATTATTCCTTGTTGCTATATCTTTCTTTGTTTTCTAATGATGTAAATGGTGGGCATTTTGTGTGGGATGCATAGCACCCATAAAGCTGTTGAAGGAGCGTGGATTTGTAGCCACTGCATTTTGGCTTCATGTTTCCGTTGTTCACTCTCCTTGCTAGGGGGTTGAAAATTGTTTGTATCTCAAAGCCTTTTGGCTGATTAATAAAATACTCCCTCCGTCCCATAATATAGTGCTTACTTCTCAATTTACACGGGAATTAAGGAAAGGAGAATATGATATCATTAGGGTTTAATGAGAGAGTTGCATTGGAATTGTATTTGCACTTATATCAGAAATGGCACGGATCATATAATGGAATTTGGAAGGTTTACAGAATAAAGCATTTAAAGAGTACAACCCATAAAAAAAATAAAGGGAAGTAAACTTTGAATTAATCCTGAAACTCAAAACAACCAATAAGAATACAATAAGAATTTTATCAACCAATAGATTTACGGAGAATGGGAGCACACGATTGCAACCACATTTACAAAGAAATCCACGAAATCTTTCCCGATCAAATCCGAAATATTGCCTCCATAACCATATATACAACAATTACAACAACCAAAATGAACCCCAAAGAAATGAAGACTTATCAACCATAGGAAAAAAAAGGGAAAAGAAGAAATAATTTCACAAAAAAAAAGCTTCATTTGCCTGCTCTAATGGCTTCAGATATTGAGCTCAATCCTGCTTGGATTCCAGAAGATGGGAGCACATTGTTGATGAGCAACATGATTTTCCTATCCATGAAGGCAGTGAAGAGGTTGTGCTTGTAATTTTTTTTTTTGAAAATTATAAACTGAAAATCAACTTAAATAACCAAGATTTATGAATTTTCTAAAGAGAGAGAAAATGAACAATATCAAATGAAAAACCAAGTCAAAAACCGACTTTGAGATGAAATTAAGTAGGGAATCGAATGTGAAGTTATTTTTTACGTAAATGAAACTAAAAAATCAACCAAAATCGATTTTATGCATGAATGAGATGAGAGATAAACGCACCAATTTAGATTTTATTTTTGAAGAACAGAGAAAAAGGAATAGAAGCCTTCATTTCTGAATTTGGGGTAAAATAATATGAGAGAGAAAATGGAGAAAATTGAGAGGAGAGAGAGGCATACTCCCTTTAATGAGGGGAAAAGAAGTCAGATGAAGTTCATCGAGAAAGGTGAGAAATTAATATTGGTATAGATTTCAAAGGAAAATTGAAGACAAAGCGAGGACAAACTGGAAAATATTTTATTGAATGAGGGTACTTTGGAGAATTCATAGTATTTTATAATTGGAAAGGTGAGAAACAAGAACAATATTTTGGGACACCCAAAGAGGAATGTAAGCACTATATTATGGGACGGAGGGAGTAAACCAAATTATCAAAAAAAAAAATACATGAAATAATTTTTGTCAATTAATCTTCTATTCTGGTTGATAAAAAAATAAAATTTTAATTGTTTTGTCTGTATATGGTTGTAGACTTGTAGCCATAGGAGACTAAAGGTTAAAATTGAATCGAAGTTTTTGGTTAAAAAAATTGTGAAATTTTTTTCCATACGAGTCAAGGGCCCTAAGTATAAGAATTTGAGTAGGGCCTCGATAATGGTAGCACCGCCCCTGAGTATAACGACTCTTAATATGTTATAATACTATAACAAATGACAATCATACATTCATATGTTTACAACGACGGTTCATATGAGGCTTAAGTGATTATAACGAGGGTTCATATGTTGCACAATAATAATAATAATAAATTATACCCCCAAATCATTATCCCTTATAAAAGCTAACCATAACTTATTAAAATAAGTTAAGTGTTAACAAGTAACAACCATAAGTAATATAGTTAACAAGTACTTACTAGTTACTAAATAGTAACTTGTTAACAACCATATAGTTTAATACTAGTATAAGATTAACATCCATAACACTCCCTTATGTTTATAAGTTATAAGATTATTTAAGTTAATTGTTTTTATGTTATACTATAGTTTAATACTAGTATAGTATTTATGGTATTCTCTTAACTTTGTATATATATGTGACTATAAAGAAACTATTTTATCAGTAGGCTTATATATGTTAGTACGATATAATAATATTGGAACCATTCTAGCTAATATGTGAATGATTATTAATGAGTATCGACTCTTAATATGCTCTAATAGTATAACTAACGATAATAATAATGAGTATTATATATTAACTACGAATATACGATCAATTACTGGATTTATATAAATGACTCGATTATGGTAAGCATTATGATTCAAAATAATAATAATAATAAAACAACTCACTTAGACTTATACCAGCTCAGTATCTCACTAACTTGTTCCAAGATAATTGGATGTAGTTGTTACTAGATAAGATTAATGAATGTATCAATATAGATTATAAGTTAATTCAAGAATAATACACTATTTTAGCTAATAGTATTCATGTGAAATGCATTTTGAAACTAAAAATATGTATTTGGATTGAAACAAGTTGTTATTGGACGAGATCAATAAATGTATCATTGTAAGTCAATAAGCTAAGTCAATGTAACACTACATATAAGTTTACTTAAGTAAATATAATTATACTAGTATTACTTAATTGAGTAATAGACGGATAGTTGTATAAGTAATGCTATAAGGGGTCTAATTAAAATTTAAAAACTCAATTCATAACTCTAATTAAATAATAATAATAATAATAATAATAATAATAATAATAATAATAATAATAATAATAATAATAATAATAATAATAATAATGATAATGATGATGATGGTGGTTATATTATGCTTATTAATAAATGATAGTTATACTTAAACACTAATTATAATAATTTCAATATAAATAAACAAAATTTCAAATTAATTAATAAAATAATTGACTAATTATTAAAGTTAGAAGTTACTAAACCAAGACAAGAATTAGTAAGATTATGATTTATGAGAATATAAGATTGCCAATTATGTGATAGGTCATGAATCCATGTGATAGGTCATTCTCTTTTCCTATTGGCCAAAGAATAATATCATGGATTATGAATTAGAACCCTTGATTTGAGAAGGATCAAAATCTAACCATTCAATCTCTCAAAGACTCAAACCCATCTCCCATTTCCCTCATCTCTCCTCTCTAAAACCCTAATCCCCATCCCTGTCTCATCCGCCCACCTCCTCTTCCTTCTGTCATTCTCTCTCCTCAGCCTACCATCCCCTCAACCACCCACTCCTCTCTCGTCACACTCTCAACCACCCAACTGCGTTGCTCGTCGAAGACTGCACCACCACCACTCCTCTCTCGCCACACCTTGTTCATCTCAACCTAAAGCCGCTGTTTTTTCCCACCAACACCCTCTCGCCTTCACCGTCGTTCAAATACGAAATTTCAAAGCTCCGGTGAAGGTCGAAGCCCCGGTCAAGCATCAGGAGGCTTAGACGAGTAGATAGCAGAGAAAACATAGACTGAAGAGAAGAAGATTCCGATTATCACAGTTCATTAAATTGTGACAAATAATGGCTTTGATTTTGCAGCTTCTTGACATGGATTTTCCCATGCCATTTTTTGTTCTTCACTAAAATCAAATTGATCAATGAAAAATTGATTGTCTTCACAAATTATTAGTACTGGATAATTGAATTGTTATGATCATTTGGTGAATATCGTGGAGAAATGGGGCAAAATCATTGGAAAATTATGTTGAAGGTTTTGTGTTCTCTGATTTTGTTTTTGAGTGATTCTTTTTTTCTTTTTTTCGGTGGATAAAAAAATTATGTTGAAGGTTGGGCTCTTTGTAATATCTTGATCTCATTTTTTTTATGTTGATTCCAGGTTTGAGTTTGTTATGTTAATTCTCATATTTGTTGTTGTGGATTTTTTAATTCTCATTTATTCCTTATGTTGTTTTGTATTACTCAAAGCAACAGGTTAATTAATAAGAAGACATTTAATAGTAAGCACTAAGAAATTAACGGCTAAAAAGCAACCAAATATTCTCATCAACACTTAAAACATTATGACATGTACCAAAATTACATCAAAAATTTAGATACTTTAGAAAATTGTTAAAATACTATGTATATACATACATGTTGTGACTTGTGAGCTGTAGCCTGTATGATATATACATCAATAGATGTCAAATCAAAACAAGAGAGCAATGTACACAAATAATTCAAAAATAAATAAAAATAAAAATATAAACAAGTACATGATATTCAAAGTTTAACCCTTAAATTAAATGTAATTTAATTTTTTATTTAATTAATTATTAAATATAAGAAATTTTATAAATTAACATATTTATATGATTTTGTAGATATAAAAAAATAATTGAATTTTAGTAATATCTGGTTGAGTACGGTCGGGTTCGGGTTTGAATGCAGGTCTGTCTGGTCAGGTTAGGATATAATCTTGCCAGGTGCCGGTCAGGTCTGGGTAATCCCAGATCAGGTTTCGGTCAAGTTTGGGGACTGACCCTCACAGGTCGAACCAGGTTCAAGTCAGGTCAGAATCAGGTTGACCCAGCGGTCAGATCTGTTTCTGATACCACTACCAATGGTGGCTATGTATGCTTCTCCTCTTGCTGTTCTGGTAATCATAAAGTACACTATTATTTTCACCACTTGCCTCTTCATATCTATTTTTCGTTTATTTTTATGGTTGCCCTTCTTCTTTGATTTTATCCTCCACTTGATCATGTTTAGGCCCTTTTCATCTGCTTTCCATTATTGGTCCCAATTTATAGTACGATTATTATTTGTTGTGCAAGCAATTTGCACAATATGCAAGATACACCAACCCATCACCCGTACGATCAAAATTCAAAAGATGAATATGAGATAATAACTTAATTTGTCATATATAGAAGTAGACCTGGTAATCGGGCGGGTCGGATCAGGATTGGTGCGGGTTAAAAGTCGGTCGGGTCAATGTGTGCGCGAGTCGATAAATGGGCAAGAAAAATAGTGAATCGAGAGAGACAAAAGTGAGTACAATTGAATACGAATCCGTACGTATAATTTTTTTTACAATAACTATTTTATATTAGAAAATTATTGGGATATTTTATCGGCCGTATAATGACCCTGTCCAATAATGATCATGTATTGTCCAATAAAAGCCCTATAAAATTGACTATAACCCTTTAGCCATTGGACTACCATGTCCAATAACCAGGTTTATATATATAGAAGCTAAGGATGAGGATGAAGGGTTGGAAGTGGCAAGCTCTTTTATGCACCTCGTGGGTTCGTGATCAAGTGTTCGACCCTCATAATTTTCTCAACTGATTTCTATGATGGGACCTTATTAGTGGCCCACCATTTACTTTCTTATAAAGATATTTGTAAAGTCTAAGATGGTTTAAGGTTTAAGGTATAAGATTGAAGTAACTTTTACTTCATTCGTTTCTTAATAAGTGAAATATAAAGAACTCTATCTATGTATTTAGATTCTATTTTTGAGACTAATTAGCTACTACAATCAATTATAGCATATTGATTTAGGATCAAATGAGAAGGATTTTTTTAGTATTTCTTAAAAACGAAATCTGCATAGTTTTTCAAATCGATATGCATACATTTAAACTAATGTGCATCATTTTTTTCTCAAAAAGATGTATTTGTAGTTCAAAAACCGAAATATGCATATTCAGTTCAAATTTATGTACATTTATTTTTTTTAAAATGTACATGTACATCTATCTTTCCTATCATTATCATCTTAAGAAACATTTTATTTGATCCCTCCCTATAGGATATTAGTTTCAATTATTCGGCAAAATCGATATTTAGAAATTAAATATTGTCACAACTATTTAGAATACAGTTTTAAAAGAATCAAAGGTTCCCGATATATAGCACATTGTCGGAATTATTCATAATTGATTTAGGGGTAGGGTTGATGAAATATAAGGCCTTGTCGTTTTCTTTTCCCTTGTTTGTTTGAGCTGAGGCCTCCATAGAAGGGTCAAGAAAAATAGGTTGTAGATTTTGTTTATAGCAATACAATCTACCTTGCTTTTTAAAAAATGTTATAGTCATTTTCCCATTAATCAACATATAAAGAGATGCTAGTTTGTTTCATTCTTGTTTGGATAGAAAATGCTACATTTGCTCAAAGTTAGTTACATATATATTGTTTCAAGATGTTATAAAAAATGTTATTTTTACTAGAGTTGTGATTTATGGTGACATCCCTTTGTATGCATAACTTTAATTAAGTGACCCAAATTTGATTTGAAGAATTTTCGAAACATTCCTTGGTCCCTAGACTTATAACCCAAATTTGATTTGAAGAACTTTTGAAAAGCTTATCTATCTTATACCTTTTAAAAGTTGGAAGATTGTGCACTGTTCATTTGAACAGTGTTCTGAGTCACAAAATGTTGCAAATCACTGTTCACAAGGAAAATGGGCAATTTCAGCCCTCCATTTTCTCCATCCATCTGAGCCGCATGATTTTTTTTCTCCCTTCTCCTTGCTGCGTCTCTCTCCTCTCTCCTCTTTTCTGTCTCCCGTCTCTTCTCTCTCCTGTTTCTCTCGACATCTTCTTCAGTTGCTTCAACATAAAACCCTAGCATATTTTCCTAAATTCCTAGGTTCTTTCCTTCCGAATTTCTCACATAAATCGTGTTCTTTCTACTGCTATGGCCAACCAAATTCTCGGCTCATCTGAATTCTGTCTCCTCAATTTCTCCGACGTCTCTCTTCGTCGATCTCTTCAGTACTTCAGTGGTTTGCACTCATTCCTCTTTTTGTAACATTCGATTTATGTCAAATTTATGAAATAATTATATAGTTCTCATAATAATTTTTAACCTAATTCATCATCGCTGTTGTGAACTTTCGAATTTTCAATTTCAATTTCAAGTTCGTGATCCCCAGGTTCGATCCGTTCGTCAAAGCAATCACAAGGTCAAATGGGTCAGGAAAATCCGACATTTTGGACTCCATTTGCAGCAAGTTCGAGCCTCAAATCTTCTGGGTTCAGGATGACACTTGTTTCTACTCCGTCTCTCTCTCCTACTACTTCAAGAATCACAGGTGTTCTTGCTTCACTCATTTTTGTCTTCTTTCTTTCGTATTTAGTAATTTTGTTCATTTATTACTTCAAATTAATTTTAGTTCTTGAGTTGTTTGATCTTTGATTTTGTTTATATTATGTCTGCGTTTGTTTTGTGGAACAGCTGGATTTTGTCTGATTCTGTAAATTTCTGCAATTCATGTTTGCAAATGCAGGTTTATATTCTTCATGCTATTTATAATCCTCAAATTTTGCGTTATTGCTGAAATTGGTGAAAATGATATTTTGCACTCTCCTTTGACTGTGTTTTGTGATTCTTACGTAAAGAAATATATAATTATGTGAGATCTTGTCAGATTCGTCTCGATATATACTTTCATAATATCAATTTTTTATAATTTTACATGTAGGGAATTAGAGATTTTAATTGTTAAAGTTATGCGTTGGCAAACGTGTCCGGAAAAGCGTAAGTATTTTGAAACAGAGAATGTATATATCAAACTGGTTTTGGTTTGAAAAAGTTGAGTATTGTAAATTCATTAGGTTTTCTTTTTCAAACACTTCCAAAATTAGTGGTTTGTAACCAATATAATTCAGGTACAAAATTAGGTACTCGACTATTTTGCTCACCCCTACAAAAAAGCCTAACACATAAAACATTAGACTTTTAATCGCATTTTGGTCTAAAGTTTTGGAATGGAATGAATGTGATATTATTATTGATGAGAAAGTTGTACGATTGATCCCTTGAGGTAACTTACGTATGGAACCTCATAGGTTCTCATCCCGCCAAGCTCATGGAATTGCATACCCACCACCCTCTATGGATTTAGATCTTCATACTTCCATCTTAATAAGAGGAGCAACAAAAGAACCATATTGGATATGGGCAAAAGAAAGTGCGTGTCACATTATCAAAGATAAGGAGGTCATCTTGCACACTTTAGTGGGCAAAATATATTGGGGCCTTGGGGGTGTTTGGCAATTAGAGTTTTGGAGCAAAAAGAGAGTTTTGGACCACTTTTAGAGTTTTGACTAGTCAAAAACTCTAAAAGGGGTGTTTGGTAAGAGAGAGTTTTGGAATGAAAACTCTCAAAATGAAAAAGCTCTATTTTCTTTAGAGGATTAGGTAAAAATATGTTCAATGACTTTTTTGCCTCTAATAATAATACTACATATATGTATTAAAATGTCTATAAATGACATTTCACACAAACAAATGGCAATAAGCTTTCAGCAATCAGTTAATTGTTACCAAACACATTTATAAAAAAAAGTTGTCAAATCAGCAGTCAAATCTGCTGAACAAAAAGTTAAAACTCTAACAACAAACTCTTAACTCTAACAGCTAAACTCTAAACTCTATTTGCCAAACAGGGCCATTGTATCTTGTACTCCCTCCGATTTTTTTAATTGCTTCATTGTATTATGCACAAGTGTTTAGGTAATGTCACTTTCAAGCTTTTTGGAGGGTACTTTTTGACCCATTTAATGTAAAATAATGGGAAAAGGTGAAAAAATAGTATTTTTGGGTGGAAAAAAGAGAAAAAACAAATATAACCGTATTACTTTTTGGTGGGCCAAGTACCCCAAATAAGAAAAGTTACAACAATGCAGCAATTAAAAGAAACAATCATTTAAGGACAATGTAGCAATTTACAAAAACGGGGGGAGTAATTAAGTATATGTACATCGTATTGCTGGAAGAAGAATGAAGCCAATATGCTTCACATTCTCTCCCCGTTCCTATAGGGAATGATTCTTCTTTGCTTTGTATATCTCTAATTGTCGCCATATATATGTACTTTGGACCCACCCTTCATCCCATATGAATAGGGATGTCAACGGGTCGGACTTGGAGCGGATTATGCATAATCTGACTTTGACCCTACAAGAAGTCGGATTTTAAATCCGACCCCGACTCCGATCCGACTTCGACCCGATTCGACTTTTTTTTTCTCCCTATTTTTTTAATAGAAATTCTTCTACAATACACATAATCTAATTATTACTATTTTTTTAATAATCTTCTGGAAATTAAACATCACTATTATTTTTAACAATAATTTCTTCAATGAAAAAATCTTATATAATACAATTGTCTCAAAGCTAGAGTCAAATTATACATACATAATACATTAATATAAATAAAAAAGGATTAACTGCCATAAAGTCGGAGTCGGCTTTTTTTTTTATGGGATCCGACTCCGACCCTTCTCCGACTCGGAGTCAGAGTTTTTAAACGGAGTCGGATTCAGATTATTATTTTATCGGAGTCGGCTCGGATTTTTCCCTTCAGATCGGAGAGTATTAGGGTCGGATCCGGACTGGATTGCCATCCCTACTTACGAAACTCACCCATCTAAGTCAATAATTTGAACAGTGTTCTGAGTCACAAAACGTTGCAAATAACTGTTCACAAGGAAAATGGGCAATTTCAGCCCTCCATCTGAGCCGCACGATTTTTTTTCTCCCACCTCCTTGCTGCGTCTCTCTCCTCTCTCCTCTCTCCTCATTTCTGTCTCTCGTCTCTTCTCTCTCCTGTTTCTCTCCACATCTTCTTCAGTTGCTTCAACATAAAACCCTAGCATATTTTCCCAAATTCCTAGGTTCTTTCCTTCCGAATTTCTCACATAAATCGTGTTCTTCCTACTACTATGGCCAACCAAATTCTCGGCTCATCTGAATTCTGTCTCCTCAATTTCTCCGCCGCAATCGCCGCCGCTTACTCCGACGTCTCTCTTCGTCGATCTCTTCAGTACTTCAGTGGTTTGCACTCATTCCTCTTTTTGTAACATTCGATTTATGTCAAATTTATGAAATAATTATATAGTTCTCATAATAATTTTTAACCTAATTCATCATCGTTGTTGTGAACTTTCGAATTTTCAATTTCAATTTCAAGTTCGTGATCCCCAGGTTCGATCCGTTCGTCAAAGCAATCACAAGGTCAAATGGGTCAGGAAAATCCGACATTTTGGACTCCATTTGCAGCAAGTTCGAGCCTTAAATCTTCTGGATTCAGGATGACACTTGTTTCTACTCCATCTCTCCCTCCTACTACTTCAAGAATCACAGGTGTTCTTGCTTTACTCATTTTTGTCTTCTTTCTTTCGTATTTAGTAATTTTGTTCATTTATTACTTCAAATTAATTTTAGTTCTTGAGTTGTTTAATCTTTGATTTTGTTTATATTATGTCTGCGTTTGTTTTGTGGAACTGCTGGATTTTGTCTGATTCTGTAAATTTCTGCAATTCATGTTTGCAAATGCAGGTTTATATTCTTCATGCTATTTATAATCCTCAAATTTTGCGTTATTGCTGAAATTGGTGAAAATGATATTTTTTTTAAAAACAGATTTTAGGTTGAATAATGCAAATTGTTGGTGTTTTTGTTGTTAAGGGTGGTAGTGGTGTTGGTTGCCATGGTTGTTGTTGTTGTGACAAATTATTATTAGCGTGAGCAATGAGCTGATGTCGCGGTTGCCGCCACTGCAAGAATAGCTTAGTAGTGGTCCTTTTTATGGTAAAACATCTTAAGATCAACCAATATCGTAACGCGTAAGCCTGAGTTAAATGGTGCACTTCTCTATTTTCAGGTGTAAAACCTCAGCTTAAATTAGTTAACTAAACTGGTACAATTATGATCAAATTACTTCTTTTGGGACTGAAGCTGTTGAACTTTTCTGTGTCATTGCCTTGTGTTGTGTCAAATCGTCGACTTTTTCTCTTTGTGTATAAGATGGAGCCGGATATTTTTGTTTTTCCAAGTATATTCTCTGAGCTTGGAAGAACCAAAATAGTTGTCATAGAGGTTTTCTTATTCTTTTTATGCCTAATCTTAGTCAAGTAATCAACTTCTATTTTTTTATCATCTTAATGGGTCCGTTACCATGTTATAGGGTTGTCACGTGCTTAAAAGTGAAAACTAGGTTTAAGTCCTTGATTGAGAATTTGAGATATTTGTGGCAATATCTATGAACCCACCTCCTTGTAACCTTTTAAAAGTGGGAAGTTACCCACTGTTTAAACGAACAGTGATATTGGTCTAAAAAGACCGAAATTCACTGTAGTCAAGGCTTGCACATCTCAACCCTTCATTTGTGCTTTCATCTTAGCCACACATTCTTTCCTCTTTCTTCTCTTCTTCACGTCTCTCTCCTATCTCCTCTCCCTTTTCCTCGCCTCTTTTGCTATCTTTCTCTCTCCTCTTTCTCTGTTTTTTTTCATTGCTATGGAGTCACAATCATCCATCAGAAACATCAATGCCGTCGCTAAAGGTGATGTCTAATTCGGTTCTTGCGTTTTTCATATTTTCAGCAAGGTTTTTTATTTTTCTTTCCGATTTCTATGTTTTCACTTTTTAAAGTCTTTGATCTAATTTGAATTGAACGAATAGACCACAGTTTTGATAGCTTTTAGTTTTTGATACATTTTTTTGCGATTTATGAGCTAGGGTTCTTCTACAAAATGCTTGTGTGTTTGTTCTTGTGAAAATGTTGTAATCTAATGTAATTATTTTTTTCACAGGAAGTTGCTAGCAATTGGAGGAGATGGCTAGGGTATTTTTTTTTTGGAACAAAAAGTTGGTAAATACCCTTTCCTTTCCTCTAATTTGATTTATTTTTCCAGTTCGTGGTTTTTAAAAATTTAATTTTACTGTTTTTAGGGTTAGTTTTTGGAGATTGAAAAGCAAGTATGGAGGAATCGTGAATTTTCTGTCAATGATCAGAGAGCTCATAATGATGCGGTATTTTCTATCAATTCGTGTATTTTGCTTATTTGTTTGAGCTACTCTAAATGTTGCTAATAGTAAGATACTTCTTAAGGCTTCACCTAAAAGAAGTGGTGAGTTCATTGTCCATAAAAGTAAGTTAGAAGTGTGTAGATTCTTAATAAAAGTTGTTAAAAAGAAAGTGAGTAGCTTAAAAAAGAGAGGAGTATTATTAAGTGGTTACAAATATGGTCTCATTGATTATGTGACATAGGATATATGTTTCTCGCCTTCTTCATGGGTGCAGTATATACTACTACCTAGCTTTTTGCTTAGTAAGTTTGACATTGCATCTCCCAGACTCTCTTTCTCTCTCCTGGTTTTCACCCTCTTCATCTCTATATCTGTTATATCGAAGATAGAGATGTAAAGAAAGCTATCAATAGGACTCTTATCTGACTCGGTTATCCACTTCTACTTTACCTTTTCTTGACTCTATCAGGAGAAGTCTTATCAGTACTCATGATAGTTATTTAGTTGTTTTGTCCAATCATGTAGCAAGCTCCCTAATATGAGGTTAATCATGTAGCAAGATGTGAAGAAAAACAAATTCTGAGGTTTAGGTGGCAAATTGGCAATTAGAATTTTTATGTGTCTTACCCTCATAGTGGTTTAGACACTTGATGAGCTTCACGAAATTGGATAGTTTTTTTAAGAATTGAAATCCAGGAATGTACAAATAGCAATTCATTCGTTCTTATCCAAGAATTCGACAAAGAATTGAAGTAACATGTGTATAAAATGACTCAGAAGAATCAAACTATTCCAAATTTACTCTTAGAGGTTTGTTTGATTCAGTTTTAAGTTGGGTTCAAGCTAAGTTTTCGTTGCGTTCCTAATTGAACAAGTTTTCGTCCTTTTCGGGATACCTTAAAAAATAAAGCTCATTTTCTTCCGATGATGTTTGTAGTAGGTTATAGTTATGAATATAGATAATTTGTTTAGAACGTGCAACTATCATTTAAACCTGCTTTGATTCTTAATTTCTGTTAATTTCCCGACTAAATTACCAACTTATTTGAACTTTTCACTTAATTATGTAATTTTGGTTCCATGGTGCTCTCATAAGCAAGTTTAGAAGCTATTTTATGGGAACAAGTATGAATTCCTTTCTTTTTTTCCCTTTCATTTCTTTTACCTTCTTTCTTCTTTTGCGATGTTAGCCTTTTACTTTTAAATTTGATTTATGTTCCTTTTTTTGGGTGCGCTGTTACTTTTTCATTTGATTTATGTTCCTTTTTTTTGCTCCACTGCAATACGTTAAAGAGAGTGTGTTGTGAGTTAAGACGCACAACTATGCAGCTAAACCTGTAATCTTAGCTAATAATCTATATGCACTTAATTAGGTTAGTAAGGCAGTCAGTAGTAGCAGCATTGGTGGTGCAGGGTTCCTGGCTTAAAACTTCAGGTGGTTTAGTGGTAGTAAATAGTGATAGGAAGAAGCTTGGATGAGTTTGATTGATGCGGGATTAAACATAAGAGTGGTATGATTAAAGTATCAGGTAATTAGCAAACTATTGTAGTGTCTTTTGTTTGTTTAAGTTTTGAAATGGTAATTATGATCATATCCTGAATTTGGATAGTTCATAGAATCATATTATTATTTTTCCTATCCATTTTTAGAACATGAGAGGAGGAAGGGTGAAGCTGTTCTCAATTCTTATGCCGCCATCAGAGTTTGAACATATTGAAAAGAGACGCATTATATGGTACACCTCTTATCTTTTCTGTCCTTTATTAGCAAAGTTTATGACCAAGATGGTAGTGAGCAGATATATGATTTCGAGTATATATTTCTCTGTTTTCTGATTTATATCTTATTCATTCAGTTCTAATTGTTATGAAATCTTGTGGCAGCAATGGAGTTACATTTTTTTCCCTACAATATAATTTTTGCATAGCTGTGTTTTTTAGATGAATATGTGTGGTTTCATAAGGTTTACTATGATTCATAAATCAAGCTACTCTAAGAGGGGAAGTTCTTCACAAGATGATAATTTGTGTCATGCTTCCAATTCCTTTTTTTCCCCTTCCTATTTTTCGTTTACATCTATGTTAGCTAGGATATGTGCTGAAATTTTTGTCCTTTTTAAATTAGAATTCGAACTCAAGTCTCATATTCTTTTCTTTTTGTGAGTTTTAAAGTAGATTTCAAATCCTAAATTTTTTTGGTGAGTTCTTTTTCAGATCCGAAATTGGTTAGAAGCTAACTGTTTGTGCGTTGAATTTGGGTTTGATTTTTTTTTTCGGATATCCGCTATTCTATCCTCTATCAAATTTTCAGTTCCTGGAACCTTAGTTTATTTGTGAAATTAAATTTGTGAAACTAAATTTGTGGTGGTTCTCTACTGTTTAGTACTTAAGTATCTATTCTGTCATCGGACCTCGACTTTCGATTGTGGATTGCCTCAGGAATTTTAAAATTTTATTCTAGGGATAAACCAAACTCTTCCTTTGCTAATTCTATTTATGTTTTGTTTTCTAGATAAAAAAACTAGCCTAAAATAGAAGAAAGGAGGAGGCTTTCAACATTTGCTCTTTTTCCTCTGGTATGTTCATTGCTTGTTCAGTTCTGTTGGCTGATTATATGAGTTATGTATGTGTAAACTTTTCTAAATTTTCTTGAGGTTTGTATTATTCCTCTCCTGAATTTTTTCTTCTTTTACCTATCAAATTAGAATATGTTACTTTACTCTTCCATTGAAATTGGACTCCAATTTTAGAGCTATGAAAGAAACGTTGGCTCAGTTTCTTCATTTTTTTGTTTTTTTTTGAAATATTAGTGTAAATTATTTGATGATAGCATAGTTTGTAGAAAATGTTTAATTTATGTTGTTGTTAGTTCTTCGAGAGCGTAGACACAAAGAGATAAATGGAATTCGAAGAGGCAGCGAGAACTCGAGGAGGGTTGTTTACGACAATATTTGGTACCAAAACCCATGGTAGTGAAGGTTGCCCGTTTAACTTCCCTACTTTCTCTTTTGCTCCTTCCATTTCTTTTTAGTTTACTCACTTCACTTTGGGGGAGAACCAAGGAGGAAGTATGAAAGTATGAGAGAGAATCTGAAAAGCGTAGGAGAGAGAAAAACTAAAAAGTGGATGGCATGGGTGGAAAAGATGAGAAAGTAAATGGGACATGTTACCAAGAATAGAAAAGGCAACAATGTGTAGATTACAAAGAAACAAACCAAAAAGGAAAGTGTGTAGATTAAAAAGGAGGGGGGGAGCATATGTTATTGATATACATGTTATATCTTGAGGTATATAAATGATATTTCTTGGGTAACATTTAGGTGACTAATAATGCAATTTTTACTACTCAGTGATAGGAAGGGGAGACCCTTAGCTCTTTGAAATCTGTAAAAGGGAGTAAAGTAGTTGCTCATCATTTAATTGGTATTCTGATTTTCATGTTTGATTTATCTGTTTTTTAAAATTGTTACTTATATCTAATTTTCATACTTCCTCCCTTTTTTTTAGTTGCAACACTTTCCTAAAAGGGAATTAATTAATTAGTTGCAACACTTTTTACTTTTGCTTTTCCTTTCTCTCTATCTCTCTCCAATCACATGGGGCCCTCTCTTTTTTTCCTCTCTACCTCTCTCCTACCCAAATTTTGCCTTGGAGTTGATGAAAAAAAAGTGTTGCAACTAAAAAAAATCGGAGGAAGTAATATAATTGGAAATTTAGCTAGCGATCAATATTGATTTTTTAATGCCAAGGTTACCTTTTCTATGCCCTTATTTTGAGAAATTATGCCGATACATGGAGAGCCTCTATAGAAGTCAACTCCTTAGCTCGGTATTGTAGGACTGAAGATGATATAGAAACCATATAAATGTCCATACATGTTTAATTATTGGTGGTATTTGGGTTAGGCTGATTGGGTTTATGCTTATCTAATATTGTAAATGAAGGCGGAAGTCCTAAGCTCCTATTAAAGGTGCTTTCATAGAGCACTTTTTACTTACTCCCTATAAATTACAATGACATGGTCGATTACCCTCCAAAATTTTCCTTTATTAAGATTGTAATTATCAATTTTGGTTTTACTTTAAGTTAGTTTCTTACAAAAAATTGAGCGCGTGATTAGGCTTCGACCGAGGTTGGGGTTAAGAATCACAACTGTTTGAGTGTGTTGGAACTGATCTGATCCATATCTACACCTCTAGCATGACGATGTTTCCAAGTTCACTAGGTTTCTCTCACCTAGGGGCACATACTTGCTGTAACACCTTAAAATATGATTGAGAATGGGGATGCCTGGCATTTGAAAAAAAATAGTGGTGTGAGAGCAGATCCACACATCGAGTCAAGGATCAAGCATTGGTCAGATACGTATAGTGCGCTAGCTTAAATGTTATCATTATCTGGTTTTGGGTATGGGATGCTGATAAAAAGATGCTACAGAGAACAATATGTGATGATTGATGTATGGTGAAGATGTATATAACTATTTTCTTGTATTAGTTGTTACACTATGCATTAGACGAAGGGTTATCTCAATCTGAGAAAATTTCAAGTGGTGTGTTGTTTTCTTTTGGAAGTGATTTCAACACTCCAGTCTCCAGGAACAGGAAGAAACAGTAGTTTTTTCTTGAAGTGTAACAACTATTTCTCAGTCATGCATACGTGCTGTAACACCCCAGAATTTCAAAGCGGAAAAGAAAGAAATAATAATAGTATTAATAGGACGATGGCGGAAACATCGTCTTCTGGGAATGTCACTACTACAAGAAATGCGTTTAAATAACTAAGTGATAAACCAACATAAGTAAATAGTATAAATAAATTAAATTAATTAGAGTAATAACTAAAAGAGAAAACTGACTCTCAAACTAATTAAAAGTCTAGGCCTAAAACATCTAGCTTTTTAATGCTCACAACTCAACCCGAGCCCAAAACCAAAGAAGATTCTCATCAACATAACCTGCAAAATATATCACAACAATCCACAATCAGTGGGGAGTAACTAGCAGTTCTTCCAGAACAAAAGAAATCAAAGCATGATTCAGACACAGATTAATAAGAAAGGAAATAATAAAGTCAAGTCAACTACAATATGCATCCACTTCCATATAACTCACAAATAACGCAAATGAATAATAAATAGCAAGTGAGTTGGATAAAAATAAATAAATCATCCAAAAGAGTACTTTTATAAAAATAAAAATAAAAGTATAGGTAAAACAAGTTATTGAGTCAGAAACCGAATGCCATTGAATCGCAATTCACTTCCTAAGGTTTGTCAGATCGCAATCTCCAGGTCAGTCTATGGGCTTACGTTCCCCACTGCCTGTGTCTAAGAATGGCCAAACTCCCGATGCAGGGTAGAACACGCAGAACTCCCTGACCTCTCGGACGACAACAATTAACCCAGGTGTACCCCTAGTTCGCAAACCAGGTGGTTGGCATGTTCTTCACCGGGGACTACATCTATCCCACCGGATATTCTTATCTCAAAATAAAATCATAAATATCATCAAAGTATCATTCATCTTAAAATATTCATCAAAAAGGGATGACACCCGGCCTTATACCCATAATTCATCAAAACAACTCTTCATAATTCCTCAAAAATAATAACTTACAAACTTTCAACAAATGTCTCCCACAATAAACACTTGAACATCTCTAAACATCAACAATGATATTAAACTAGTTTTTACAGCACCAACAATTCAATCAAAAATACATCACCAATTAACTCCAAGGCTTATTCAATAAAAGAGTAGTAACAATTAATCATTTTTCTCATAAATCAAACATAAACATAATGATACCCAATAATACTTACCGCAACCTACTGAACATCAGAAACCAAGAACATAATAGATTACAAATTATTTCTGATTAACAAGCTCTCAAATAATTTAAAAGAGTATCCTCAATTTCACAACAAAAACCCAATAATAATTATTAAACTAATAAGTTCGAGCAGTAAAATCACACAAAAATTATCATACGACCCTAATGGCTCTACTGACATGGTATAATTTTTATTTATAATTTTCGGACTCTAAAAGTATTTTCAAACGTTAATTTACAGATTACTCAATAAAGCCAATATAATAATTAAAAATAAAAATAAACGCCCAAAAATTACCAAAAATTTACATAACATGAACATAGTCACGAAAATACATAATATACAAAAGAAATTAATTTTTCGGCCTCCAGGAATAATTTTCATGATTTATATACTAATAGAAACGATAATGCGAAAACAGATATATCAATTAAATAAACCGGTAAACAGTAGGCAAAAATTATTCTAAGGCATGGAATACATATTACGCATATAACATGATCCACGAAAAATAATTTCAGCAATTTTAACATTCGTTTAATAATTATCATGCAAATAAGCCAAAAACGCACAAAACACCAATTAAATCAAATAAATACTAAAAATCTGACGAAAATTATTTTTCTATATACAATATTCATACAGCATGCCTCAAGAATATTCACGTCAAATTTCATCAATAATTCCAATAAAAAAGTATTTTAAACAATTCCTAGCGTAATAATCTAATACCGAATAATACCCTAATCACTATTGTTCTAAGATAACTACTAGTTACCTGGAACGTCGGGAGGAGAGCGAGTCTAAAGAGATACGAAAAAATATGTGCAATCCAAGTCCTCCACGAACGAAAATTGTAGCAATAAGTCACTTTGAGTTTTCTTCTTGAACGTTGAAAAATCTCATTTCGCACTGCTCTGTTCCGACCATGATTCCTGGTGATCTAAAGCTCGGATTCTAAATCGCTACGGTCAAAGTTAAGAACAAGATGTTGTAAACGTTCTGTCCAAATTTGAAGACAATCTAACGGTTAGATCTTATTTTCGTGAAGGTGTGACAGGAAAAACCGGATTGAACCTTTCTATTCTTTTCCTCTTCCTTTTCTCTCTTTCTTTTCTTGAAAACGGTGAGGGTTAAATGAGAATGATGCTGAACTTCTTTTAATAAAAATCAGAATTTTATGGCAAGGAAAAAATGAAGGGTTTAGGAGAAATGATTAGGGGGGTTATGGGGGTTATAAACTACCAAGAGTCATCAATTAAAAGAAATGAAATAAAAGAAGAGAAACTTCTTCCTTCTCCCTCCCCATAGCCGGCTGTCCAAGCCCAAGTACACCAAGATGATTTCGGCCCAAGTCATCAAAGGTCCACGCATCAAAAGTCCGTCACGCGATAAATCGATAAATTCCTAAATCGCGCCTAAACTTTGAGAATACTTAATAATGAAAATAATTCTAATAAATTATATTATAAATATAAATATAATGCACACATTAGCACGCCATAATAATAAAATAATAATTCGGCTCCCAAAATAAAAAGAATAAAAATCATTAATTTAGAGAAAATAATAGTTTTAGGGAAAACTTTTGCGGAAAAACTAGGAGCAAAATTATGGGTTGTTACAATCTCCCCTCCTTAAAAGAGTTTCGTCCTCGAAACTTCAAAACAACCAAGAGACAAAAGAAAATACTCTAGATAAAGAACATTAAGAAAACAGAAATCGATGGATTTTAGTTAAGAACTAAACAACTTTGCAGGTATAAAAATTTGATAACTCAAATAATATATATATTTTATTTTGGAAGACCAAAAGAGTTGTACAGTAAAAAAGCATGGTAACAATAATTATTTTATAAAATGTGAAAGAACCAAAGACAAGTATTAGAAAGTTTAAGGTAAAAACTTTTGCACAATAAACTATAGGTAATTTTGTAAAAGAAGCAAGAATAAATATTTATGTAAAATTATAAAAGAATAAATCCGATCATACATAAATATTTTGAGAAAAGAAACGAAGAAGAAAAAGTTCGTAAATAGATAGCCAAACCAATTTAAATAGAGGTAACCACACGGGCTTATACTCCACTTAAAGAGATAAGAACACTTTAATAAAGAGTAGCTAGCTGCTTTATTAAAATAGCACTTACGAACACAAGTCATGACATATGTTATAAGAGCGTACGTCCTCCTAAACATATATATGAAATTTTAAGTTCGCAAAAGAAATTGATAACTTTAAAATAAATTTCACAACGACGAAACACTAATAAATAGGCGATAAAATACTAAATAATAAACAACAATTTTAAAATTTGCCAAGTCGACACAAATGTGCATGGAACCACCCATTGCAACCTAGTATCAACAAAACAATATTTGAAAGCCTTCTTATCAAATCAACATTAAAGTTTATCGGAATCACCCAATATAAACTTAATATCAACTGAAAAAGAAAGTTAAATCAAAATAGATAAAATGTATCAACTTATTAAATTGACATACAAGTCAAAGAAATCACCCATTATGACTCAATATCAACTCAAATAAGTTTAAAATTTAGACTTTATCAAATTGACATACAAGTCAAAGGAATCACCCATTATGACCTAATATCAACTCAAACAAGTTTAAAATTTAGACTGAGTATATAAATTTCGTTTTCAAAGAATATAAAACAGATGAGTCAAAATCAGAGAATTAAATAAGAAGTAATGAAAACAACTAAAATTTTTCTATGAAATGAGAAAGCACTAAATATTTAAACAAGAAACAACAAATAGTAAATGAGATCCTTTCACGCATTTGAGTTTGAAAAATAATGCTAATAGGAAAAGTAAGTAAAGTAAAAGTTGTTGAATGCTAACCTTTAAAACAAAATAGTTTGCGTCTACATTTCAAGCTAACACCAAGACAACTCATTAAAGTACTTTTATTTTCAAAGACAACAAAACTTATTACCATAATTAAAGGCTAAATAAGGATTAGCATGAAAAATAACAATATTAAAAGGAAAAATATTTATAAATATAGATGGTAAAAAACGGTAAGAGAAATTTGAATACAATTGAAATTAAACGTTTTTCAAAAGAGTATGTCAAAATATTCACAATAACAAAATTTGAATACCAAATTATAACTTTTATATAAGTATGAAATTTATTAAGATCAAATATCTAAAATATAATTTGGAATATAAACTCAAACTAGAAAGTTTTGTAAATAATAAGACAGATACATAGTACTCACATAAATACAACACTTAATTGAAAAAGAACAGAAAGTATATACCGTCGCACATAATAACATATACTATCAAGCAACCAGTAAATAAAATAAATGCAATGCAACACACATGACTGTATTAAAATTAAAAGAGAAGTTTATTTTTAAAATTGCAAAACACAAAACAAATTAAACACACAACTAAACCGAGAAGGCTATAAATTACTTCGCTTTCGCTGCGCACTCTGATAAAAGAGAAAATAAATTACATGTAAGAGGCCCTGCAAATAAGATTAACAAACTTGGTAGACTAATTCCACCAATAATACAAGTAACTATACATATAACATATGCTCCATAAGCATGAGAGCACACCACATTCCCATAAGGCTTCCCTTTTACTTACTCTACCCATAACACTCTCATTATAATGAAACTACTAAACTTAATTCTAAACAAATTTTATCTCCTATGGCTAAGTAATAATTCTCAAGAATCATTAGCAACTCTGTTTCAGAGTTTAGGAGCGTTTTGCTCTGATACTAACTGTAACACCCCAGAATTTCAAAGCGGAAAAGAAAGAAATAATAATAGTATTAATAGGACGATGGCGGAAACATCGTCTTCTGGGAATGTCACTACTACAAGAAATGCGTTTAAATAACTAAGTGATAAACCAACATAAGTAAATAGTATAAATAAATTAAATTAATTAGAGTAATAACTAAAAGAGAAAACTGACTCTCAAACTAATTAAAAGTCTAGGCCTAAAACATCTAGCTTTTTAATGCTCACAACTCAACCCGAGCCCAAAACCAAAGAAGATTCCCATCAACATAACCTGCAAAATATATAACAACAATCCACAATCAGTGGGGAGTAACTAGCAGTTCTCCCAGAACAAAAGAAATCAAAGCATGATTCAGACATAGATTAATAAGAAAGGAAATAATAAAGTCAAGTCAACTACAATATGCATCCACTTCCATATAACTCACAAATAACGCAAATGAATAATAAATAGCAAGTGAGTTGGATAAAAATAAATAAATCATCCCAAGAGTACTTTTTATAAAAATAAAAATAAAAGTATAGGTAAAACAAGTTATTGAGTCAGAAACCGAACGCCGGTGAATCGCAATTCACTTCCTAAGGTTTGTCAGATTGCAATCTACAGGTCAGTCTATGGGCTTACGTTCCCCACTGCCTGTGTCAAAGAATGGCCAAACTCCCGATGCAGGGTAGAACACGCAGAACTCCCTGACCTCTCGGACGACAACAATTAATCCAGGTGTACCCCTAGTTCGCAAACCAGGTGGTTGGCATGTTCTTCACCGGG
Source organism: Beta corolliflora (assembly GCA_947648045.1). NCBI lineage: Eukaryota > Viridiplantae > Streptophyta > Magnoliopsida > Caryophyllales > Amaranthaceae > Beta > Beta corolliflora. The sequence goes on from CANSZD010000019.1 coordinate 1,661,134, forward strand.
GACTACTTCTATCCCACCGGATATTCTTATCTCAAAATAAAAGCATAAATATCATCAAAGTATCATTCATCTTAAAATATTCATCAAAAAGGGATGACACCCGGCCTTATACCCATAATTCATCAAAACAACTCTTCATAATTCCTCAAAAATAATAACTTACAAACTTTCAACAAATGTCTCCCACAATAAACCCTTGAACATCTCTAAACATCAACAATGATATTAAACTAGTTTTTACAGCACCAACAATTCAATCAAAAATACATCACCAATTAACTCCAAGGCTTATTCAATAAAAGAGTAGTAACAATTAATCATTTTTCTCATAAATCAAACATAAACATAATAATACCCAATAATACTTACTGCAACCTACTGAACATCAGCAACCAAGAACATAATAGATTACAAATTATTTCTGATTAACAAGCTCTCAAATAATTTAAAAGAGTATCCTCAATTTCACAACAAAAACCCAATAATAATTATTAAACTAATAAGTTCGAGCAGTAAAATTACACAAAAATTATCATACGACTCTAATGGCTCTACTGACATGGTATAATTTTTATTTATAATTTTCGGACTCTAAAAGTATTTTCAAACGTTAATTTACAGATTACTCAATAAAGCCAATATAATAATTAAAAATAAAAATAAACGCCCAAAAATTACTAAAAATTTACATAACATGAATATAGTCACGGAAATACATAATATACAAAGAAATTAATTTTTCGGCCTCTAGGAATAATTTTCATGATTTATATACTAACGAAACGATAATGCAAAAACAGATATATCAATTAAATAAACTGGTAAACAGTAGGCAAAAATTATTCTAAGGCATGGAATACATATTACGCATATAACTTGATCCACGAAAAATAATTTCAGCAATTTTAACATTCGTTTAATAATTATCATGCAAATAAGCCAAAAATGCACAAAACACCAATTAAATCAAATAAATACTAAAAATCAAACGAAAATTATTTTTCTATATACAATATTCATACAGCATGCCTCAAGAATATTCACGTCAAATTTCATCAATAATTTCATTCAAAAAGTATTTTAAACAATTCCTAGCGTAATAATCTAATACCGAATAATACCCTAATCACTATTGTTCTAAGATAACTACTAGTTACCTGGAATGTCGGGAGGAGAACGAGTCTAAAGAGATACGAAAAAATATGTGCAATCCAAGTCCTCCACGAACGAAAATTGTAGGAATAAGTCACTAGGCGTATTCTTCTTGAACGTTGAAAAATCTCATTTCGCACTGCTCTGTTTCGACCATGATTCCCGGTGATCAGAAGCTCAGATTCTAAATCGCTACGGTCAAAGTTAAGAACAAGATGTTGTAAACGTTCTGTCCAAATTTGAAGACGATCCAACGGTTAGATCTCCGGGTACGGTTATTTTCGTGAAGGTGTAACAGGAAAAACCGGGTTGAACCTTTCTATTCTTTTCCTCTTCCTTTTCTCTCTTTCTTTTCTTGAAAACGGTGAGGGTTAAATGAGAATGATGCTGAACTTCTTTTAATAAAAATCAGAATTTTATGGCAAGGAAAAAATGAAGGGTTTAGGAGAAATGATTAGGGGGGTTATGGGGGTTATAAACTACCAAGAGTCATCAATTAAAAGAAATGAAATAAAAGAAGAGAAACTTCTTCCTTCTCCCTCCCCATAGCCTAATTGTCCAAGCCCAAGTACACCAAGATGATTTCGGCCCAAGTCATCAAAGGTCCACGCATCAAAAGTCCGTCACGCGATAAATCGATAAATTCCTAAATCGCGCCTAAACTTTGAAAATACTTAATAATGAAAATAATTCTAATAAATTATATTATAAATATAAATATAATGCACACATTAGCACGCCATAATAATAAAATAATAATTCGGCTCCCAAAATAAAAAGAATAAAAATCATTAATTTAGAGAAAATAATAGTTTTAGGGAAAACTTTTGTGGAAAAACTAGGAGCAAAATTATGGGTTGTTACACGTGCTCCTCCTCCTGTCCTCCATCTGTAGTGCTAATTGTCATGAAGAGTATTATCTGCTGTTTACATTTAATCTTCAACTTTCCAGTTTCTTCTGGTTTTATGCCCTTTCTCTACTAGCATGCTTTTGATCGCTCTACAAAAGATCACAGCAAAGTCAAACTGTTTCTCTGATTGGGTTTTTTTGTAATTAGTTTTTTGTCAAATTGTTAGCTTTCTATTATATTATTCTTGGTAAGTCGTACAAGAACTTTCAAGAATATTTTGGAGAACAATGCATGTCAGAAAATACAATGTACGTGTGAATGAAGCTTTTGACTGCCTGGATTACGTGCGCGCTCTCCAGATATGATGAGAATGTAGAAGTTAATGTTTCTTTTGATGTGGTTGTTGATGCATGTCAGGAAATACAAATGGCAGATTATAGAAAGCTAGGTTCTAATAAGAGTTAGGAGTAAGAGTTTTAGTATATGGACATTGAATGAGCAATCTTGGAACTAAGGAACTTATTGTGGAATCTGATATATAACTATGGAGGATTCCAGTTGGTCATTTGATGGATAATATGGTTTTATTAGAGGTTGTTTCAAGTTCCAAACATATATGGGAGCAGTACAGATTATTTTGTATGCTGTTTATAAGCTGTGAATATGTTGCTTGTTGATAAAACTGAAGCAATTGGTAAAACTTGACATCTAATTAATTTCTTTTCTCACCGTATGATGCTTACCCCAGATAATCTGCAATAGAGTCGCTATACTTCAAGTTGTATCTTTAAAAGTGATGTTATGCTTCTTTTTTCTACTTCCACTACTCGGTGATACTCCAAATCCTAGAGAACGTGGTTTGTATGGAGTACCCTTCCCTCATTTCTACATATTTTCTGAAATTATTTATGCCAGAGATAAAGCAACAAGAGATGTTAAGGAGACATTTGTTGGAGGACATGAGAAGTTGAGATGGCAAATCAACCAATGTTCATAGAGAATGATAGAGACTATGATGCGGATTCTAAAAGTCAGTCAAGAATTCAATCGGCTAAGCATCCTATAAAGCAAGATGTTTATTCTTATTACTTTATCCATATCAAGTATTTTTTAAGTTTATGCAAATATCTAGGAGGTGTTAGTTATTGCAATGGGATTTAAAATAACTAATCATGTATCAGTTTGTTAAACAAATAATTAATTATGTTGTGCTATTTTTAGCGACAAATAATCTGGAATGAGAAAAGTTAACTAAAATTTTAGGTAATGTGGTTTTGGGAAAATAAAACTTTTCATCAGGAACGAGAACTTAAGGGTGGGATTTATGCGTTCGGAAGATACCTTAGCTTACCAGACCCGTCATCCTTAAAGCACAGTCTTCCCAATTTCTTTTTGTTTGGTTTTGCATTCGATATACTCAATGTAAACTTGTGTTTAAAATTTAATATTATATCTCGTGAAATGTGAAGATTGAGCTATGGTAATACTTTTTAAAGATGATTGAAAGAAGTTTATAACCTAATTCATATGCTCTACCAATCTTTGTTGTATCTTTCTTCTACTTCGCTTTTCAGGTTGTTAAAATTGTAGTTGTTCCTTGAGATAAATGTAAAAACTCACATTTTTATGGCCTAAAAATTATTGACAGATCATGATATAGATAATATAATTCCATTATCGTCTACCCCTCTAATTTGACTAAATTATATTGGCTCTTTACTTAATACACAAACTTCATCTAACTCTTGCCACCACGATATTTTGGGGTGCCATTGTAAATCTACCGATCCGATATTGCCGGCAACTTTAAAGGATATCTCATGGTCTGAGCCGATATTTGGCGGTATGACAAATACATCATCCCTGTTCCTGCATCGCCGTGAACGTTGCCATGATTGCAATAGAAAATCGTATTTTCAACTTATGTCTTAAATTCAATCTTAAAATTCAGCTTTTTAGTGGCAATTAGAACTCTCCAGTTAACAACTTTAGGAAAATTAAAACGTGTATGTACACCCTAAATACATAATTAATTGACTTGCCACATAAAACTAACATTGCAAGTGCAAGCATCGAATATCTTAGAGTATAGCTTCACCTTCAACATGCTAATTAGGTCTAGCCTAATTTAAATAGCACAAATACGCCATTTTGGGGTGCCGCGCGTAGGCGCGCGGTGCAACAACTAGTACCCATTAAAAAGCCACAAACCTAGTTACTATTCTTAAGAACATTAATTTGACGGTTTTGCCCTTGCACACTTCACATAACCCCATTCATGCCATTCCTTTGCCACGTGCTCTCTGTTGCGGAACATTTGTTTCCTCTGTCAAACGCGTGACTCGAATTGGCTGCAATTCACAGCTTGCCAACCTTAATCGTCCTCCATCTCCCCAAACAATTCTACAGTTGTGCCTTCTGTTAGCGACATTCCTTAACCCATATTAATTCATTCAAACTATTTTTTCACAAAATTAAGCGGCCGACATGGATGGTGACGGAAGATGTTCAATGAGTTGCAGCGGCAAGAGGTTGGGGCTCGAGATTACGGTCCATCTTATCATACCTTTGTAATTAGCTACTGAGGTATGTATTTTCTTTTCATCCCATTTTAATTGTCGTATTTTAGGGTTTTTTGTTTCATTTTTGCTTATATTTCTGGATCTGGAAGTTTTTGGATTAAAAGCTTGAAATTTGTGACTGATTCTTTATGTTTTTAGGGTTTCATTTTAATATAAAAAGTAAGATTTGATTAAAGCAGATGATCTCACCCTTTTTCGTTTCATGAATTCCTTTTGATGAAGTGCGACTGAGAAGAATCAGAGGGAAGTCCAGACCAGAGGGCTTTGATCCGAATTAAAGCAAAGTGGTACTCTTCTAATTTGATTTTTTTACTTGCATTAACTGTCTCTCGTAATTTGATAGATCTATTGATTTAAAAGCCTTAATTTTTCATGGTTTAGAGTCTAATTTAATTTCCTTTCCTTTTGATATGTGTATGTACACAATATACACCCAACCACTCTCACTCTGAGGAGGGAAGAGACTGCTATTATTGTTCTTAATATCAAGCACTGCTTCTATGATGTTGAAAGACGAAGCACTGTAAGTCTCTCTTTCTTATTACTGATATTTATCCAAAGATTCAAATATTCATACTTTGGAGTAGAATTTACCTCACCAATCATCTCAAGTGCTCTTTTTTCACTCATTTTTATGGTTAAATTAAGTGGTGATTCTGCATCTTTTCAGGTTTATGGGTAATGAGTTTATATATGTGTGTAAACTAGCTATTGTGAGATTGTGCAGTTTGACAACATAAGGTTAATGTTGTTGTTTGTCATGGAATAAGGGTTTATGGTGAAAGGTGATAAGAATTAGTCTGAGTGGAAGCACTATGAAGTCCAAGTGAGGGATAGTTAATAGTAGGTTTACAAGAGTACTGGAAGGGACTGTGAACATAAGGGTTAGAAGAGGGATACTATGTTTTTTTATTTATTAGAGAGATATTTTGCTGAAGATAGAGAAGAGAGTTTCAAGAGACACGAGAAAGAGTAAGGCAAGATGGTTAAGTGGCATAGGAGGGAGTTTGAAGGAGGAGAGAGCGAAAGAGGCACACCGTGATGGACGCAACAACGACGATGACAACGATAATGTCAACAACGACAACAACAACAACTCTCAATCGATCGAAGAATGTTCTAGATCCTCCTGGGCGCAGGTTAGCAACACAAATTTCTGTTGTAAATTGTACTTGAAATGAGGAGTATTATTGTATATCTAGATTTTTATCGTGGAGTTGACTAAAATGCACAGTAGTGTCCAGGGAACAAGCTAACTATCAAAGTGATCAACATAATTCTTCTTATACTGATAATCATAATTATCATAATCAAACTTATTCTCATAAATATGGAGGTGCTGAAAATTATCATGTCCCTAAATCAAGACATCATCAGTTTTTTTTTTCCATTTATATTCTTGAGTTGTATGATTACATTATTATCTTATTTAATCTTGAATGAAATATAATCACCAAAATTACTTAGCTATGAAATAACGAAATTTATGTATTTTTATATAGCTTTTTAAAAGCAGATTTGATGAATTGTGTAAATGAAATTTAGTAATTGACTAAGAGCAATCAACTCACATTCATACAAATATCTTCTCTCTTTCTTCCTTTTAGGTTTTTTCGTTTACTCTTCTTCCTCTCATGTCGTTGATGTCGATTCTCATTGTTTATTTTGAGTTTTAGGGTTACAGTTTGATGAAGTGAGATTAATTGTCAAGGAGGATCGAATTGTTGTGGTTCTATTCTGCTGACGCTTCTCCTCTGCAGTTGGTAGACGTTGTGTTGTTACTTTTGCTGCTCCTTCTATTGTCATCATGTTCTCTGTAATTCTTCTGTATTCAAAGCGAATTCAATCCGTCAAGGTCCTAGATAATTTGTTGTGGCGGGAGTTCTTTTTCGTGTAGAATTGGCATGGTTTGCCTTTATGTGACTTTTGTAGGCTACACTGCTAGCGATTCTGCTCCCCACTGACTTAGTGCCTAATTTTTTCTAGGTCATCCATGGCTTTATGGTTTTCACCGGGACATCAAAATCCCTCAGGATATGATAGTTTGATAGTTTACATGCTCCTAAGAGCTTACATATGCTCGTCTTCCTTACGGAAAACAGCTCTGGGGGTAAGTCACTGCATTTAGTTTTCCTCCTTTATTTAGTGGAACTTCAGTATGAGTGAACTTTTGTGAAACAAAATTCCTCTAATTCAATATGTTGTTAATCGATTTTCACTATCTGCTGTTTATAGGCTCTTGCAAAGACATTAACAGTGCCTCAACTAGCTTATGTAAAGGAGCAGTTTAAGATGCTATCTCCAAGCAAAAACGGTTACATGTCAATGTAAAATTTTAAGACAGTAAGTTTAACGTGTTATTATCATTTTATTCGCTTTTATTCTAAGGCCTTCCCATTCCTAACACTACTGGAACTAATAGGCTGCATTGGGGATTGCTACGGATGCTATGAAGGATTCTCGATCTATGGAATATGTCAATCTGGTTCGTGCTATTTCATTCATTCATTCATCTGTAACTTACATGTATTACGCTTTTATTCATATCTATTGCTTTTGCCTTGTAAGAACAAAATGACTTATACTTGTTTGGATAGCAATCATAGAGGGAAAGCTAGGGGAAGGAAGGAAAGGGAATGGAGAGGGATACTTGAGCTATAGATTACACTTTCTTACTACTTTACAATCTTTTTTTAATGTTGCTTAGGGAACAATTACTTTTGGTGCTGGCTTCTTCTTTGTTGTAATAGGATGGCCAATAGTGGGAATGATATTGGAGTCATATGGATTCCTTGTACTCTTCAAAAAATCGACCATAATAATTCCAGCTATTGGCATTCCACTATTAGTAATCCCAACAATGCATGGTTTCTTTCTAAGCTTCCAAGTCAGCTACAACTTGATAAACTGGTAATTTCTTTTTATTTAATATAAATATACATAAATACCCATAGCCACTACCACTACGGCACTACCTACTCCACCCATATCGCTCCCAACGTCCAAGACATCTCCCTAATTATCCAAACTTACTGCCACCACCTCCATCCATCCAAGCAGACCTTCTGCCATCACCTCTGCCCACACAAGCAGACCCATTTCCAAAGGCATTGTGTGTTACCTGTTTGTTTGTATTATGATCTACAATAAGATAAGAAGAATACTATACAGCAAATCAGAAATACTTCGCTTGTTAAGTATATATTGAACAAGGACCTTCATTAACTGTAGCTTTCTGCTGTCTGTTGTTATGATGGTGGAATAAAATGGCTTTATATATATATATATATATATATATTTTGAAATAAGTTACTCTTAATTAAAAATGGGTATGAATTTTTATTTTGGCAGAAGCTTCTTTGGAAGGGGAAGATAACTTGAATTCTATCACCTTTGACTCTTTTGAATTTGAGCTGATTGGAGGTGATGGAGGAAGAGAAGAACTTCATTGTGAGGTATGAAGGTATTGAATTTGTGCCAGGTTAGTGTGATCTTTCTTTTATAGGTGGGAAAGAGATGATGGAAAGCAAGTTAGTGTGATCTTTCTTTTAGTGTGAATTTGAGTGATTATAACTTAAGAGTGCATTTGGAACTAACTAATCTTTCACATTATAGGTGTATTAGATATGTTCTCTACTTGAGTCTTCTTTGAATGACTTTGATCATGTAGTTTCTAAGATACAAATTTTCAGTTTTCTCTGAATGACCTTGATTATAGTCATATAGAAGACATCATTGGTTGTTAGCATTTTTGAACTTTAGCAGAGTGGATTTATGATGTAAACTGTAAGATATGTGGTGTATCATCCATCCATTTGTAAATAGGAGCTGTCATATTTAATGTGAAAGCTAGAAATGCTTGAAACTGCCATGTCAGATTAGATGCAGTACTTAGGTGTTGTGTATGTTCTCAGAGGGGTGCAAGTTCTTGTGTATTTATATACATACACTTGCATATTGAATGATTTACTGCGTAGATGGGTGCTTTCTCTGATCATCATGGTATTTTCTGTTGCTCTCATTTTTTAAAAATGCCAGAGATTTATCCTTTTTTATTTTCTAACTTTTGGGTCTGACATTTTAATTAGAAAAGTATCTTCTCTGTCTTTCAATAATTCTAATGTTACTATATAATATCAATCATAAATTTTGAGCATTGTAGTTTCTTTGTTGACCTATGTTACTCCGACACCCTCTTCCACCTCGAGTGTCGCGTGTCTACTCGACACGACGCGCGACACGACGTGCGACACGCCTGGGAATGGGTGTCGATACGCGTGTCCACAAAGTGTCGGCAATCAAGGGTCGAGTTTGGCAAAGGAGGAGAGAGAATTTCAGATATAGGGTTCAAATGGTAAACCCTAGATCTGGAAATTGGATATATAATTCACCAAATCAAGAGCTAAATTGTTGGGGCTTTTATTGAGGAGGATGAGGCGAGTCGGTTGGTGTGATTTTTAAGTGTTGGGCTGCCAGAATTTTTTTCCGGCGAGAGCAGATCGTGGCAACGGTGCCACTGGTCATGCATCTTCAGTCTTCACTCCTCTATATTTGCTGTTTCTCGAGTGATTGATTTGTAATGAGTTGGTGGGTGATTTTTTTTAATAAAAGATTTGAAGTTAGTGGGTGAAATAAAGTTACACTTTTCAACTTCCTCTTTCTTGCTTTTTTGACTTCTTGACTCAGTCCTTTAACTTTTGCCAGTAAGTTATAGGCTGATTTTCAAGGAAGTACAAGTGTAGGTCCCAAGGTAAAAAGAAAACAAGAAAGTCACAAAGAAAGGAAAATAATAAATGTTTCAACATTATTTACATTTTAGAGGAAGAAACTGATTCTTAGTCTTTTTTTTTTCTTCTAAACTTGATACTTATAAGAAAATAATAATTTCTTTTCCTTTTTTTATGAAAAAAATAAAGTGTCCGTAAATTTTTTTTCGACACTTTAATTGATAGACGTGTCGAAAAAATTGGTCAAGACACTCTCTTGACCGTGTCGGAGTATCGGCCAAATTTTTGGAGTAGAGTGTCGGATCCTCCGATCCCTACTCGGATACGACACCCGTATCCGTGTCGGAGTAACATAGTTGTTGACTACTTGATTATTTAGGCTTCATCTCATGTAATTGTTGTGTCTTTTGTGAATCACGTTTGCGACAGTTTTCTGAATCAGCTTCATTGCGTGTAATTTTTGTGATCTTGTGAATCAGGTCAGTTTGATATGATGTTTGCTAACTTATATAATCCATTGCTGTATTGAGACTAATCTTAAAAAACGAATGACCTTTTCTTGTTCATGTGCTTATGATGCAGCTCTTTTATCATTTTTCACCTATATCTTTCTATCGTGTTTGTAATGAAGCTTAGTAGTTATAAATTTCTTCACGACACAATTGAGATTGGAGTCGCATCTTTATGTCTCTATGATAAACTAAATGATATATATTTTACTGTTATAAACCTTATTTTACTAAGTTTGTGAATTGTGATGATCCTTTATTGCAGAGGCACTTCGAGAGAATTAGAGAGAGATGGCATATGCCACTAAAGGTATGTGCAGTTGATTTTATATTTTCATATTTGACTTAGTTTACCTCTTGAATCATATCATAAATGTGTAAACCTTATACATAATAGAGGTTGTATCTTGGAATCAAGAATCTACCTCAAAAAGCATTGTTTGCCATAAGCACACGCCTTTGTTTGAAGAAAGGACACTAGCAATAGTCTTAAGTTATTAGAGATGGCACTCTTAGGGTATGATACTATGATATGCCTTCTTTGTATGCACTCTATAGAAGAATTGCATTCATATCTACTCAACATGTAAATTATAAAGGCTATTAAGGACTCAGATATGGTCCCTTTACTTTCTTATGAATTCTCTTTAAGGGAATTGGGTAATATGGCTCCATGACGACAAGGCTTTGCTGATTTATGCTTATTACAAAATTGATATTGAATCTGATATTACCAACCACATAATATTTAGATCGTAAAGATTGGTCAATTAGCTATTTTCTCTAATTAACTTGTATCATATTATCTTTAGTTTTCAAGAGATGCGTCTTTTTTACTTTTGGATTTGATACTGTTTCTTTTGTTGTGAATTTGAACATGATCTTTGTTGAATGAGATATTGTAGTATTCTTCATCACTACTGCAAGGGATGGTGCTGTTGCAGTAAATGCAGCCGTGGCAATCTCAGTGGTGGTACTATCCAAGACTTGCACAGTTGCACCTAGATGGTAGAGGAGGGTCTTTGGTTGCAATCAAACACAAATACAAGCAGCATAAGTTGAAGTCCACCTGCCTGATTAGCTACCTTTTATGGTACAAATATCATATTTGAAATATGTTGGTGTCATATTGATTTGTGTGTTTTTACTTCTTTTTGATGTGTATAGGAGGCCCACTAGAGCTGCTCAAGGAAATGCTAAAGTATGTTTCCTTGTTATATATGGCATTGTTTGTGGATTTAATTGGGTTTTAAATAAATTTCCCTTTTTAATAATATAGTTGTATATATATTTGTTGAACTTTCGTTGCGTAGTTAAGAGTGCAATATGAATTGGGGATTATGATTGTCTTGCATTTATATGAAGCTTTACAAAGACTACAGGTTATTTGTGGGGTTATTTTGAAATTCACACTATAATTTTGTTGCTTCCTTTCATATTTTCTAGGTCCACTTATTTCATGAATCTTGTCCGACATTATTCATGGGAGCTCAGAAGAGCATCCATGCTGGTAAAAGTCAGCTTTTTTTATCTCAATTTTATATTTATGTCATTCTATTATATTTATATGAATAATATTTAAATTGGGTAATCTCCATTTGATACTTATATTAGAGTATATTCTTGTTGTTCAGCCAAAATTGATGTCAATGTTGATTTGACTCACAAATTGCTTTTGCATCTTCTACTAAAACCCCTCTACCAAAGACCCGAGAAGAGGGAATAATAAAACCAGTGCGAAATTGGAAGGTAATATGAAGCAAGTAAAAGATATCACTGAAGGTGCTTAAAAGTTAAAACACTAGCCTTGATCTGCAACTTGTGGTCCAAATCCAGGCACTTCTTAATATTATTATTGATCATGGAAATATATAAATAAAATAAAATAAAGGATCTATTGAGACTGCAATGAGTCAGGATAAAACAAATTAAATATCTTATTCTTCTTAAGAAAGGAGCTTTGTGGATCTAAAACTTTCTTCTCATACCATGGGTTCGGATATTGAAAGCGAAACGACCCTCGTTGGATTAGTTGTTTTCAAATTTTCCAATAAATTAATTTTGGAGTTTATATTATTGGACTTTAATTAATATATTAAAATGGTTCTTTTATATATTTTCATTGTTTTAACACAAAAAATTCTAGATATGATTGTGTTATTGGGTCATTTTATGTCCCATTTATTGTTATAATTCATGCGTTTCTTTTACTTGCAAGATAGATATTCACACACATTTTAAGAAAGAGAAGAAAGAGTGTTCTAAAGGACATTTAGCCCATTTAATTAACAAAACTAATTCACCGTCAAAGATTAAGTTAACTAATGACCTACTACCATCCACCTTCTTTCCTTCCTCCCTGTAACTACCACCACAAGCAGCCTAGATGAACCCCTGCCATCCCAGATGCACCCGACCCGACATCCATACCCATCAACACTGGCCCAACACATCCACCTCTTATCCTACCTATATTTGCCCACCGCTGTCGTGAGTCGCAACCACCTCTTCCCCTTCTCTTCATCATTTATCTCTTCCACCTCCTCTTCTTTTTCTCTTTATTATCTCTCCATCCAGCCACAATTGCAGCTACCGTATTTCAAAATTAAGCACCACCCATATCTTCTAACACAGCCATTGTGAATCACTACGTGCAACCACCCCTTCCCCTCCTCTTCATCCTCTTTCTCTCTATGTTTTTCATTGGAGGAAAGCTTTTAAATGGTCGAATGTAGCCATGAAAGTTTCAGATCTTGAATTTTCACAATCGAATTCACCATGAAAGCTTACCTATGACGGAATGCTTGAGCAACATGTTGATGGAACCACTGGAGAAAGATGTTGGGAAAAAAAAGGGCGGGGAAGTTGCTGGAAAAGTGATGTCGGAGAGGCTGCAATGGTGGTGGTGGTGGTGGTGGTTGGTGTTGGAGTTATAAGGTTAGGGTTGAAGGGGGTCAGGACTCGGAGTGGGGGTTGGTAGAGGTTTTAAGGTGTGAGGAGAGAGGGACATAATTGGGGAGGGTGGGTTATGAGTCTTATGACTTGTTAATTGTCTAAATTAGTTAGTTAAGTAAGGTGACTTGTGGTATTTGGCTATAAAAGTTTATTTTGCAATTGGTAGGAAGTATTGTGATATTTCCCTAAAAGAAATACGTTACAATTAAAAAAGAAAGTATATGAAAAAAATGTTAATAATTAATTAACCTGCACTTTAAAGAGTGAGATATTAACAGGTAGGGAGGGAAAGGAGAGGGCAAAGGAAGGGTAAGGTAAAGGGGGAGAATGATGGAGGGTTGAGCACGAGAAACAAGGATAGTAAGAGAGAAATAGATAATATTTCATTATAGAGGAATATTTTTGTCGGGTAGCTCTTTGATTAGATTATGGGCTGTATGGTTAAGCTTTTTTATTGATTACTTGAACTTTATTTTATTGCGGTTGTTTCTAATTGTGCAGAAAGTGATTTCCAGCCATATATTAACCGAAAATAATCAAAGTCAAGTTTTCTTTTTCTGTTTTTGTGTGTTTCTATTAGATCTGATCTTCTGTTTTCTCTGAATTGTACCTAATTTTTGTCCATCACTCCATTGTTGGAAACCACATGAGTTAGGGTTGACAGAGGTGGCTTAGAGGATCCTGATGCAGCAGCAGTAGCAAACTTGAAGACCTACGCCAGCAGATCCAAGGTTTCAGTTATTCCTAATTTGTTATGGCAACAAGTCATCCTCTCCTCGGTATTCAAGCTTTTCGCGAGAGGGAAACCTTGATACATGCCAACACACAAAGGTAATTTTTCTTCACTCCTCAAATCTCCCATTCCTTCCATTTTGTTTAGGTAAGGTGGTTATTTTGCATATGATTATTTAGGACAATTTCGTTATTAACCTCTCTCGCGAATTGATGTTTGTATAGACTATAGAGAACTTCAGTAGTCATGGTTCAGTTCCGCTAAGACCATTAATTAAATCTTTCTCTGTCTCTTTTCTCCCCTACTCTCTTTATTACAACTTAGTTAACAAGATATCTTCATCTCAAGAGGTTTGTGCTTTATTTCTCTTTAAATTTCAATCTTTTCTCTTAACACTTTCAAATGTGTGAAATTCTCCCATTATTATATCTGAAATTTCGTCAATTTTCTTTTATTCCCTTCTGTTATTTTTCCAAGTATGAACCAACTTAAATTGCTATTGTTATTCTTGTATAATGCTCGATTATATGAATTATAGTGCGTTTTTATGGCTTATTAGGTTTTGGTTTAATGGTTTAGAGTCTAATTTGAATTGTTTTCTAATTTTTTGATCGTTTTTTAAATTAAATGAAGCAGATGATATGACAATGCTATTATCGGAGGTGGCTTGGTCGGCATGGCTCTGGCATGTTCCTTGGGTTAGTCTGGATTACTATGTGGGGGGTGCTTGATATCACTTGCTCCTTTTTTTCTTGCCTCATCCCTCTTTTCCGTTTTTGATAATTTGCATCTTTTATGAAGTTCTAATCACCTGTGCTCTTATGAAAAAACATTAGTCATCTGATTATGGTAGTGTCTCTTCCCTACCGGAATGCCAGTTTAGGCTTTTAATATATCTCGTATGCCTTGCAGCGAGCTCTGCGATAACCAGAAATTTAAGTGTTGCAATCATAATTCTGCATTGAACTCTGGAGGTGGGATTAATAAAGAGGAGCCTCCTGATCCTAGAGCTAGCACAGTAACACCAGCTTTTATCTCCTTTCTTGGAAGTATGTTGTTGTTGTTTGCTTTAGTATATTTAGTGTATCAACTTTCAGAATTCATAAATTGATTTGATCTTGAGAAGGATACCCTTAACGAAAGCAGTCAGCTCATCTGATGGCAATATCTGATCTGAGAAGAGAGAAGAAAATTTAAGGGTTTAGGTGTTGAGAAGTAGTGTGTTCGTGATGTAAGATTACTATCTTCCTAATTTTAAGAATTGTACTAATGTACTGCTGTAGTCGTTTTACTATTAGCATGACATAGCTTATGCAATGATTTCTTTAGTGTTGCACGTTTGAATTCCAGGATTCAAGTTGTTTCCAATAGTTGCTATATTTTCTTTTGCTGCTCTTTTGTGGAGATGATTATAGAAATGTCCGTTAGAGTTTAAACTGACATTTATGAGTTCCCAATTGGAGCTTTACTTACGAAACCTGAACTGTATTTTCCTAGATTCGTATTTTTACCTTTGCATACTTTCGTGTATTTTCCTGTATTCCAATTCGTATCAAGTCATTGCTCACTATGTTATTGGTTGCTCCATCTCTTTGTCTCTTTCTTCTTCAACTGAGCACAGGAAACTACCTTGTATCTTTCTTCTTTGATAGTTTAGCTCCACCTGAGCAAGTTTGGAGGAGGAGGTTAAACAGCCATGCTGACATTCTGAAAGAATTTATTTTCACATTTATGGAAGCAATTAAGATGGTACTTATTTATTTATTGGCTCTCTTTTTTTCTTCCCTTTTTCTTCCTCTTGCCCTAAGTGTATAACAATTCGCATGTCATACTGGTTCTTTTCTCTCTTATTTTTTTCTATTGCTCTGTGTCCTTATGTCATCTCCAGTGCAGGTTCGTCTCGGTATTCATTTGTGGCTGTATGTTAGGGAAGAGGCATTAAATGGAAGGGTAAATTTGGGATGACCTTCAATTGTAAATTTTGCCTTTTTAACTTCAGCATCTCAAGGAGTACCACTGGGAGGAACTGGGTAATAATATTGCTTTCTTCTTGAAATTTTGTGTCTCGTAATTGGCTTTTAGACTTTAGGTTTATCTCATCTCAAGTAACACATTTTGCTCAACTGTGTTGCAGAAGTGGCAGCATATCTAGAGGTGTCAGGGGAGAGTTTAGGCAATGGCAAATTTTTCCTGGTCTATGTAAGGCTTCCCCTGTCATGGCCAATTAATTTTCAGTAAAGCTCTAACCTATAACATGCACTTTTGTTCATTTCTTCTTTCATGCGCTAATATTGGGGGCTGAAGGCAACATTCTGCATTGGCAATAGTTTTCTCTTGTACAGGGTGATCCTAAAAGTCGTTCAGTTCTTGCGTCTATAACGAAATAGTAATATTCTTCATTTCTCATCTCAGGAGAATGGGAACTAAAATTTATATTAATTTTGGTGGTTCATCAACCAAGCGTTAAGTGAATGGTATGATTTTCCCAAATCTTGAAGACAATTTTATGTTTATGTTCTTATTAAATCTTGTATAATATAATCTTTTTTACTTTGCTACATTGACTTCACTTTCTCAGGTTTCAATATGCATTTTTCTTTAGCTTACGACTCATATTTTTTGACTTCACTAAAATTCATATTTATTTTGGTGGTTCAGTTGATACACTTTTTTTTTAGCTTAAAACTCATATTTTTTTGAGTTTCAAAGGGCTTTTTAGGAAACAATCGACATGAATCTAATGTTTTTTTTCAACTGGGAGCCTTCTTTATATAATTTCCTATTGATGATTGTTGTTTTTTGCTCTCTTTACTGCAGGCTACTATTTCAGGATTACCAGATAGTGGGGAGAAACTTCAGAAGCAAATCATAGAACTGAATTTTGAATTTGAAAATATGACCTCACCTGAGAGGACCAATCAGGTCATTGAATTGGATGAAATTACTGATGCATGACAGAGGTTGTTACTTGTATAGAACTTTTATGTAGGGAAAGTGCCCTCTTATTCTTTGCAGGTGCACTTTGATGTGGAATATAATTGTCTACCTTTTATGTATAGAACTTTTTATGTAGGGAAAATGCCCTCTTGTATAGAACAGAGAACTGTTGCAAAAAACGCTATTTTTTTTTTTGATAATCTTTTGGATATCTTTGACTCTCACTTTTGCTCTTCATGATGATTTTAACAGTTCTCTGTTCATGTTAGTCTTATATTAACATTCACTTGAATAGCATTAGTAAATGCGTTTTAGCAACAATCACAATTCTGAAATCTCACAAATTGCAAAACTAAAAAGAAGCCAATTATAATCTTGCTATTAAGAGTAAAACAAGGACCAAGGGAAGGATATAACTAGAAGGAGAGAGGAGGCGAGAGTGAGAAGATGGAAGGACCAAGTAGATGGGGACTCTCTAATGTGAGAGGGTATGTAGGAGAGAAATTAGCCTGACTAAATATTCTCTTTCATATTAGTCTAACTATATGGGCTCACTGAAATCTTACTATTAATTTACGAGTTTAAAAAAGACAAAAGGAAGGAGAGTACTAGAAGGGGAAGGGATGAGAAAGCGAGAGGATGGAGTTGAAAATATCGTAAAAGACAAAATTCCTCTTGTTAAAGCTTTCAAGCGTAAGGAATAACACCACATCTTTTATCGAATGCATATCTTCTAAATGTGTAAGTTCAACTGTTCATCCACAAGTTGAGAGTAAAAACCATATAATCAAAATGTTGCTTCTTTAAGTTCCATCTAGCGTGTATTATTTTCATCAGTGTATGTTGATATTGGTTGGTGTGTGTTTGATTCATGGAGAGTAGGAGACCTATTTTATCCATCTTTATAGTAGCATATTTTCACTTTAGAGTGAATTATGGAACATATGATTTGAAACATCCCAAATTAGAACTTAGGAAAGTTTTAAGTGAAATGGAGGGAGTAGGAGTTAGTGTCATTAGATTTCAAAATACTTATTCTAAAATTGTTGGAAATTGGTCTGCCTCATAGCATTGGGTGCCTACTTCTTTGTATTGTTGATGCTGTGATAAATATAAACATAGAAAGGTGCAACTTACTACATTTGGATTTGGATTAGAAAATACTAGAGGTTAGAGAAGAAGAATGAAGTCACGGAAGAGGAGATAAACTGAGAGAAAGAGGGGGGATTTGCCGAGAGTGAGCTTAAGGAGAGATTTTTTTTTTCAATTTTATAATGTGTTTCAGTTATATCATTAACGCTTTCTTATTCCCCCTTGTTGATTAAGTAAGTCTTTATCACATCAACTCAACCATAGTAAATGAGTGAGAGGGGAAGCAAGTAGAAAAGACTTTCTAAAATTTGCAAAATCAGAAAAGTTGAGTGAGAGGAGAAAGAAAAGAGAGCTTTAGGGAGAGCAGAGAGAGAATGTAGTAAGAGATGATCTAAATTTACGAAATTGTATACGAGATTAAGAGGGGAACATAGAGCAAGGGGAGAGGTGAGAGAGGTGGGGAAATAGAATAGGTTATTAGTCATTTCAGGCCTATAACATTAATAGAAATTTCGAGTAAGATTATTTTTAGTTGTAACATATAAATTTGTTGATTATTGTTGATGCTATGATAAATATAAACATAGAAGCGGCAACTTACTACATTTGGATTTGGATTAAAAAATAGTAGAGGTTAGAGATGAAGAATGAAGTAGGGAAGAGGAGATAGACTGACAAAAAGAGGGGAGAAGATTGAGATAGAGCTTAGAGAGAGAATTTTGTTCAATTTTATAATGTGTTTCAGTTATATCAATAACGCTTTCTTATCCCAGTTGTTGATTAAGCAAGTCTTTATCAGATCAACTCAACCATAGTAAACAAGTGAGAAGGTCAGCTTAGAGACAATTGCACCCTTTTATATTGGATGAGTCATATTTTACCATTTTGTTTTGCTTAATGATGGGTATGTTAGTATGGGAACACAATTAACTGAAGAAAGGAAGAGATACAAACATATGATGAAGATGTATTGATGTTAAGAAATTTGGTGAATTGGAAGAAATGACATTATTGATATAAGTTTTGAAAGAGAAAATAACTTAAACTTTATCAAATTGCATTGAGTTAGTTCAAAAAATCTATGATTAAGATAATTAGGCAATCGATTCTCTAATAAGATTTTACTACCTTAGGGGACGACACTTTGCTCCTCCGACTTGTGTGATGAATGATTACAGGAAGGAATGTTTAACCCACCCAATTTAGCTCCATCCATGCTCCTTGGGATTATTAATAGATCTTTGATGGTGGTTTATATTTTTAAGTTGTATATGTGTAATATTATAATTATTAGTGACTTTTGTATGACAGTAGCCTTCAGGCTGTTTTAATCTAATTTCTCAATTTGTGTTAAACAAAATATGGAGTTGAGAAGTGATGCCATTATTATTATATACCATGTGAAATTATGATACGTATAAAACTCATAGACATAAAAATCATATATTGTATATCTTCCCAATATGATTATATGAGGTTTACATACTTAGAGAATAACAAGAAACATCTGTGTTTATCTAAGGGTATACATCTAAGTTCAATGTCGGTGTTTAGACCAAATTAACAAGCGTTCAATGAAGGCTTTAAAGCTGTCCAGGAAATGCTGCGCACGTCCCATTTCTTGATCAAAGTAAGTTCGAAGATAACTCTTACCTGGAACAATGTCCCGCAAGGCTTCAAAGTTGTCGAAGGACTTTTGTGCATGTCTCATTTCCTAATTGAAGTAGGCTCGAAGATAACTCTTACCTAGAGCAATGTCATGCAATGTGTCCTCAAGAGAGTTGTACTTGAAGATTAGGTTCTAAGGCCATAAATCAGTATGCTACAGAACCTACAAATCAGTTTACATCCGCGCCTAGAAGTTAGGCTAATGTTGAGCCTAGCAATTAAACTACTTGACATTCCCTTTTGTTTAGTATTAGTTGTACAAACATTTTGTCTTTACTCTTTGTCAGTGTTCTTATGTGAGGAATTTTCAAGATTTTGGCGAAAATTTGTAATAGTTGCGAGGCTTTAGGTGGGATGTTGAACCTTTGCCTACTCTTAGCTAAATGTCTTTTCTTCTTTTGCTTTTTTTAACGTGTAATTCTACTATTTTGGTTAGTCAAGCTTCAAAATTTATCAAGATATTTCCGCCACAATATTACTCCCTCTGTCCCATAATAAAAAATAAGGAAGATATATTTATATTAACAAAAATAAACTACTGTTGATGTGGAGGCATTTGTGGTTGTTATTTATTCTTTACGGTAACATTTTTCGAAGAAAGCTATTGTAAAATTTTCAATAGGAATATCTATTATGCAATTTACTTAGCTTATGTTCTTAACTACCAAGTTTAGATGCCTTCATTTTACCTTACTCGATTATGCTCATGTTTAACATTTAGTTCTTCGCATTTATTGTTACTCGATTATGCTCATGTTAAATAAAAGTATACTTGCAAGAAATAATTAAGTTTGTTCTCGCAAATACAAAATTTAAATTACATTATCAAGATTTTTACACCATTAGAGTAACGCTAATTAGATTTTGCCCCCTTAAGGGACCACACTTACCATCGAAGATGCTACGAAGCCTAGAAATTAAGCTACTACATCACCCACCCAAAAAAACCCTTTTGCTTATTGTTTTTTTGTAAAGTCTAATGGTACATGTTAACAATATGGCCCTTATAGTTAATCACCGCCTAATATGAACTAATCTCTTTTTTCTAATACGCATGAATGAGTTCTTATAACAGATATAACAATGACTCAAGGACATTCTAGAGGATGTGAAAACCCTCCACATGTTTTACAACCCAAAAATAGCTTGCACTAACAAGGGTTATATGCATATATGCTATGCTATCTAATTACTTTCTCTTCCTACCTACCAAGTTCGCATGCTTTGGTTTTGCTTAAATCAATAATGCTAATACTTGCATCTAATTATTCACCACCATTTTCGCTACCTTGGGGGACCGTGTGTGATAGCGCACGGGCCAACAACTAGTATTGGAAAAAGTCTCAACTATTCTTCACTTTTTGCACATTTAAACATCAACATTATCAATGTACTCCACAAGTCCAATGATATAAGTGTTTCCAATATTTTGAAATAAAAGGCAGTAAAATTATATATACTGCATTAAAATTCGACTGATCTGATTAAACAAAAAATCGATTAAGGCAATGGGCCACGGCCAACTGGTTTAGTAGCGCCTTATAAGTCTAGAAAAGTTTGGCTGCACGTATATGTATCACAGATGGAATCATGAAACAAGACAGCTTAATAATTGTTGGAGTTGCATGGAACTATTGAGCATGCTATCAAAGTAGCACACTATTAGCAACTAGCAAGTCGCAACTTTCCAATAATGACAAGATGTTGTGAATACTGATTGGAGTATGAATGTGATATATAGAGATACATGTCCACCTTTTTTTCCTCAGCCACGTATGAAAGATAATAACGTTGTTCTTCTTACATGATTAAGCCAAGATTAATAGATCATCCATACACATCAAGAAAATGAAAGTAAGATTTCAAGTCATCAACTTGCTTTTTTTTTTAGGGGAGGCATCAACTTGCTTTATAGAAGACTAGAAGTACATATAAATGATTAGCTATCTGTGCCTGGAAAATTAATAGTCAAAGAATCAGTCTTATTACAATTTAAATAGTCACAACTTGATATATAATCTGGGAGATACAAGATGAGTGTAATTCCAACTTGACTACAGGAACAAAGGATCCTTGGAACCACCATCTTATTGAGTGTCCAATAATTATCTAATTTCATAAATAAATCCACCTTTTAAATTTCAGTATTTGTGAGAAAGAACCCTAGATAAACAAAAAGACACAACACCACCATTTATAAATTATTTTATATGAGATGAAATATGTCGTCAAATTTCGGTAGTAAGATATCATTTTTAGATATTGACTCGCACGCGGACCAGTGGCGGAGCCAGGATTTCAAAATCAGGGGGTCACAAAAAAAGACAAATTGTCGAAGATCGGGTTGTTTTCCCATTGCCTTTGATTTTTTTTATCTAGGTGTATCACTCATCGTTTCCTATATTCATTATTTAATACAAATTAATACATATGAACTAACTATTAAACTATATGAAAATCAATCAATAAATTACCATCATAAAGAAACTAAATCATCATAGAAAATTGTAAATTAATTAACACTACCTAATTTATACAAATTCACATTTCACAAATTCACACATTCACAAAAAAACTTAACAACAAACTGACAAAGTGCATCAATCACACTTCACAAATTCACACATGTATGCAAATATTACAATTAATATCAACCAAAATACCAAATAAGATTTTAAATATACAATTTAGGAATTAGGAAATAAATAATGTAAAAGAATTAAAATTTAAACTCTTTCAATACCTGATGGCTCATGGCTGCCGCGGAGCCGCGGAGGTCGGAGGAGCGGTGCGGGCGTGCGGCGCGGTGGTCGCCTGGTCGGCGTGCGTCGGTGTGCAGACGTGCGGCGCGGTGGTCGACGGACTCCAGCGTCTGAACTCGTGAAGGCTGAAGCCTGAACTGGGCAATTAAAAAATTTTGTAGCGTGAGATACTGAGGTGTATTGGGAAAGGAAGGAGGGAGAAAGTGATAAGTTTTAAAAATTAAATGATTTTTAATTTTTGATTTAATTAAAAATCTAATGGGAATTGGGAGTTGGGACCCACAGCCATTAATAAAATTAAACTAAGGCTGCAAGTGGGCCAAAGTGGCAGACAAGAATACAGGGGAAATTGAAGTAGCGCTGAACCCAATTCTTTTCTAGCGCTGAACGTTGCGTCGCTGATTTATTTATTTATTTTTTACGAAAAATCCTTAAAACAAAATTTTAATTCGAGGGGTCACGTGACCCATACTAGCTCCGCCACTGACGCGGACATCACATGACGCACTTAGTCCCTCAATTTATTTCCTTTCCCCCATATTTAATTCCCCCGAAAAAACTTTCACTCAACCTCTTCCTCTTGAAAAATCTAGAGGAGAAAGGAAAGAAATTAAGGGGTAAAGTTATAAGTGGGTCACATAAGGTTTGCATGTGAGTCAATGACTTGGAATGGAAGTAAATGGCCAAAATACAATGTTAGATTTCATCTCAACAAAAAGTATTCATAAAAGGTAGTTTCATGCCAAAACTTTTATAGGTGGTTACTTACAAAAACCGACATTTAATACGAATGTGGTTTTCAACAACTATTCCTTCATTAATTAATGGCCTTATATGAACATAGTGAGAACCCGATTTAGACCAAATCTAAACTTCAATGGAAAAGAGAGATGACCCAATTTACAGTTAACCCGATACCAAGAATGACCCTATCAAAAATCAATCTACTCCTTGAAACTAAATGATATAAGTTTGAACTAGGTTGACTCGAACCTGATACTAATTGACCAACTAAAATTCCAAAACTTGAACTAAATCCGAGAAGACATATAACTAACTTTCCCCAGATTCGAAATTATCAAACTCGACCTAAATCAGGTGACGTCGTTAAAAATTACTCAACATCCAAAATTATTTGACTTGTAATTGAGCTGGATACCCGAGTCGACACCCCTAATAATGTAATAGGCATCAAAATATATCTTATGTTGCTCGATAAAATTCGAATAAAGGTATTGTTCATTTCAACTTAGAAAACTAAGTAGTTATTTGGTATATAGAAAATTATGTAGGTAATAGAAATTCCCATGATTTTCTAATTTGGTAGTTGTTTGGTTGACGGGAAGTGGGAAAAATGAGGGCAATGAAAATTCCTTGGAAAATTCAAATTCTCACTAAACGTGGGAATTTATTCACCTATCCCCTCCTTGGTCATTCAGAATTCCCACATCAATTCATGGGAAGTGCAAATTCCTTGATGTCAACCAAACAAATTAAGGCCATATCTTAGGAATTACATAACGGAAATAACTTCATAAGTTCATAGGAAATGAAACTTCTCATGTGAATTATATTCCCATGTATACCAAACAACCACTAAGGGGGTGTTTGGTTCAAAAAAAATAAGATATGAGGTGTGGGTTTAGAATGACTAAAACTTATACCTAGTGTTTGTTTGCAAAATTTTAAATTTCTAAACCCATACCTCAAACCTATAAGGTATGGGGTTTAAAAACCCAAGGGGGGAGGTGGGTATGACTCATACCAAACCTTCATGTATAAAAATAAAATGAAAAAATTCATTCCAAGATAAATCCAAACACATGGAATCAAGTATCAAGTTCCAACTCCATACCACTCCGGTTTCATCCCTTATTCCAAACCTATACCACTTTGTAAACCAAACACCCCCTAATTTAGTTAAATATATTTCTAGATACTGATGTTAATTTTTCAAATGTTGATATATACTGAAACCAAAATCAATATTGTGCTTACTGCTAATCAGTTTTGAATAAATTTGATGTGTTAAAATTATTTTTTAATATTATTAATTATACTAATAGAGTAATAGTTTTCTTTAAATGCATATTCAGGAAACAGTGATAACAACCAAGAGTCCAAGAGTGTAGAATACATGCCATTTGGTCTATCATTTGTCCTCTTCGTGACTAGGGATTGCAACGGGTCGGACTTGGACCGGATTATGCATAATCCGACTCCGACCCTACAAAAAGTCGGATTTTAAATCCGAGTCCGACTCCGACTCCGACATCCGACTCCGAAAATCCGACTCCGATCCGACTTAAAATCCGAACATCCGACTCCGAATCCGACCCGACTTAAAATCCGAACATCCGACTCCGAATCCGATCTGACTTATTTTTCCAACCATTTTTTATAATAGAAAAGTCTTCTATAATACAATAATCTAATCATTACAATTTTTTCTAATAATCATATGGAAATCTTATATAGTACAAATAATCTAAATATTACTATTATTTTTAACAATCATATCTTCAATGGGAAAATCTTATATAATACAATTGGCTGAAAGTTGAAGTTAGGTTATACATAAATAATACATTAACATAAAACAGAAAAAAGGATTAATTCACTTAAAGTCGGAGTCGGATTCGGATGTTGGATTATTTTATGAGATCCGACTCTGACCCTCCTCCGACTCGGAGTCGGACTTTTTAAACGGAGTCGGATTCGGATTATTTTTTTGTCGGAGTTGGCTCGGATTTTTTCCTTCGGATCGGAGCGGAGTAGGGTCGGATCCGGACAGGATTGCGATCCCTATTCGTGACTGGAGGTGTTTGGACAGTTTATGTGATTCTTGTGCATGACTATTTCCTCGGGGTAAATTCGTACTTCCATGTCTAAGCTTTTCCTCCAAATTTTCCTTCAATTTTCCATTTTTAGTTTTTACCCAAAAAAGAATTGGTTTGTATAAACTAATGATGGCTATGTACAGGTACCAAACGGGATAGGGTTTTTGTTTGGGGCAATACAACTTATTGTGTATTGCATATACAGAAATCATAAAGGTTCACACAGGCCTTCCTTGCAAGCATCAGTTGAGGAAGGGACAACACAAGATCCTCTTCTTAGGCATCAAAATCAGCCAGAAACATAAAAGAAGTAGGTTATTGAAGGAAATGAAATTTTGACGCGTTTTCTATAGCTATACTACATTTTTATCGTCTCTAAGACAAATATAATACCAATAACTAGTTTTAGGCTAAGATATATTCCCGGTCATCTCATGTAATTGAAGTGAAATATAAATTTCACATAGTTCGAGATAAATTTTTTTTCCGAAGGGATAGATCGAGATAAAATTAGTTGCATGCAATTAGATATTGACACATATAAAATCAATAACTAGTTATTGGTTAAGGTAAGTTCCCGGTCATCCCATGCAATTAAAGTGAAATATAAATTTCACATAGTTCGAGATAAATTAGTTGCATGCAATTAGATATAATTACCAATTTATTTGAAGCGTTCTCACTTTAATTGGCATTAAAAAAGTGGGTTAATTGAAAAAATAGTGTAGTAATCTTGTTTTTTTATTAATTTTTTCGTCTCCTTTTTTTAAGATAGCTTTACGTACGGGTAAATATAGAGAGTTGAGGTACAATTGTACTTTTCTACATTTGTTTGAACACTTCTCATGAAACATAGTTTTAAACGATAAGTTGTTGAATGGTGTTACAAATGGTTATTTATTAGTTATTGATGTTATATGTGTCAATATCTAATTATTAGCCAATGCATTTACTATATCTAATCCTTAACCATGGTTTTGTTTTTCTGGAAATTTTTTTAACCAGACAACATCTCAAGCGTATTTTGCGGCATTGTTTTAGATTTTGTACATCGAATGGGGAGTGTTATAAAATATATATTATAATATGTATGCTCATTGTACCTAGAGCTGATTATGAGCGGGCTTGGACAGGATACGAACCGGGCTTACTCCAAAAAATTTGTCCAACAAGTCGGGAATCGCAAAGCCTGCTCGCTTTAGCGGACGGGCCTCAGCGGGTAGGCTTCAAAAGACTTTTTCTAGGGGGAAAAGGCATGCGACGTAATTGTCTAATAAGCGAAACTTATACACATCTCAAGAGAAAAAATGAAGCTCTTAAGGCAATGAAAATTAATGTTAAAAATTTATGTAATGTTATGAAAGAAGATTATGAAGAAAGTGAAAGGGAAGACATAAGAGTGGAATTAAAATTTGAAATATAACCAGATGAACATTCAAAATAATAGAACTTAAGTTATGCTTTATTATATGTCAAATAGTAGGAAATTGTAATGGTAGTAATATTTAATATATTTATGAAAAATAAAATATTAAAAGTTAATGGGCCTGTCCGTCGGGTATTTTTTATTGCCGCTACCCGCCCGTCAAACTTGTCCAAATTTTCAAATTTTTTTTAAAAAGCTATCCAAACCTGCCCAAAATTGCGGGCCGAATGGCGGGCAATCCTACACATGATTAGCTCTAATTGTAGCCGTGACATCCCCATCCTTTATAGTGTATGTGTGTTCCCAACATTTTGTTTTGTTTGAAATAAAAAACTAGAGGTGATCATGGGCGGGGCCGAGCCAGACTCTGCCCAAAAAACGTGTTCCGTTTCGGCCAAGGCCTCAAAGCAACTTTTGTTGCGTCATTACCCACTAATTCAGGCTGGGCCAAGTGGGCTTTCTAGCCATTTTCTAGCCGGGTTAAAATTTAGCTTAGGGCTCGTTCGGTATCACTGTGGTTTTCAGTTTTTTGGTTTTTTGTATTTAAAAGTCATATGATATATGTCTTATAATGGATTAAAAATTGGTCAAACTTATTAGAAACATGATGATTTTGAAAACTGATAACTAAAAAGTGAAAACCACTTTTTCTAGTTTCCTGTTTTTTGTTTTTAGTTTCCAAAAAAACTAAAAACTGAAAACAAAAAACGATAACGAACAAGCCCTAAAATTTCTAGATTTGGATTGCTCTAACCCGTCTATTTTGCCCAAAAATCAGATTGGTCCCAAATCACGACCTGACATACAACTTGTTTGGTTCATTTTTAGTAAAGGAAAGAAAGAGAAGAGAAAGGAAATGAAGAAAAAGGAAAAGAAGGGAAGAGAAAGGAAAAAAAATTAACTTCCCATGCTTGGTTTAGATTTTCTCTTTCCTCCTAAATTCCCCACTTTTGAGAATAAAGGAAAGTGAAAATTTATTAAGGAGTTTTTCCTTTCAATTCCTTCAATTTCCTTCCATTTCCTTCCATTTAAACTTATTTTTTGAACCATACATTGAAAACTAACCCCTTTCCTTCCACTTCCTTTCTTCCAAACTAATGCCCAAAACCTGCTAATATTTCGGTGGACTCAATGTTGATCACCACACCTATTTCAGAATTGTAACAACCATAACTTATACTCCCTCTGCTTCTTTGCACTTGCTATATTGTTGTTTTCACTAGTTTTTAGGAGATGTCCCTTTTAATTTTTTTTGGTGTACTTTTTGACCCTTTTAGTATTAAATGAGGTTGGGGGAACCTTACTTTTTGAAGGGAAAAGTAGTAAAAAAATCTTTAATTGCTAGAAAAAGTCTGAAATATAATTAAAAAAATATTACTTTTTGGTGGGCCAAGTCTCCTAATAAGGATAGTTGAAATAATGTAGCAAGTAAAAAAAAACAATCATTTAAGGAAAATGTAGCAAGTAAAGAAAAGCGGAGATAGTAATATGTTAGCGAAAATCCCGAAACGATTTTCATGTGAGATGAACGTGATCTGAAGAATCACGCAAAAAGTCGGACACTGAGTCGACAATGACGTGGTTTACCAAGATAAACATGAAACTGAAACACATTGTCAATATACAAAAACTCCCAAAATATAGCATATAATCAGAATTTTTTCCTTCAATAATGCTAAAATGGGTATTAATTCCTGAAATGTGCCCAAGTTCAAATTAATTCCATGTATACCGTCCACGTAGGACGGCACGCCAGAATTTTGTTTTTTTCAAAGTAAACCGCTACTTCAAGTAGCGGTTAACTTGAAGTTATTTGAAAACGGTATATGAGGTAAAACCGCTACTCGGGATAGCGGTTTACTAGGCAAAACCGCTACTTGAAGTAGCGGTTTATTATGAAACAATGAAACAAAAAAAAATGAAGGGGAAAGCCACGCCTGGCTGCGCCTGCTCCGCGCAGGCGTGCGTGCCACGCAGCATCTGCGCGGAGCGCAGCCACTAGGCTGCGTGGCTTTCCCCTTCATTTTTTTTTGTTTCATAATAAACCGCTACTTCAAGTAGCGGTTTATATGCATGCCTTATAACTTGTCTTAGGGACATCATATAACCGCTATTTGAAGTAGCGGTCAACTTTACATTATTGGTATTAACTGCTACTTGGAGTAGCGGTTTTGTTAAAAAACAAAATTCTGGCGTGCCGTCCTACGTGGACGGTATCCATGGAATTAATTTGAACTTGGGCACATTTCAGGAATTAATACCCATTTTAGCATTATTGAAGGAAAAAATTCATATAAAGATCTTGATCACAATAACAAATTAAATTTAGGTAGTGTTCACCAAATCATCTGTCCAATCTAATCCAATTCAACCTCTAACGTACATTTGACGTCTCTATATTTATTACCATAAAATGCTAAAATTCACACCATTTCTACTTCGAGGAAGGTTTCTACTACATTACCCTAAACAAAAACAATGATCTCAATTCGACAATTATGGCGGAAGAAGTCTCTCAATTCCGCCCTTCCATGGCTTTATTCTTACTATTCTACTCTTCCTGTGTCGTCGCCTGTTGTTTGTCAGCTACGACGTCGTTTTACTCAGGCGGCATTTTCTAGAATAATTAAGCCAAATGACCAAGTTAGTTTCTAGCTCTTTTTTAGCTTGGTTGTTTGTTTTTGCAATTTTTACTGTTTAATTTGAGTGCATGATCTTGTTTCTTTCATGTTGATTACTGTTTTCTGAATTTATGGTTATAATTCTTAGAATGGGGATGATTTTGGTGCTTTTTTTTTTGTTAGAAGCGGGATCATGTTTCGGATTGTATTATATGAATTGATATATAGTTGAGAATGTTTCTTATTATGTTTTGATTGTATAATTTTGGGTATGTAGTTGATACAATTATGTTGTTCAAGGTTTTCCTTACAATCGTTATGTTGTGAGCCCATAACCCGCAGGTCGGGGATTGTATTTAAAGTTGTTTCCGCTGCGAGTGAATGTTAATACAATTCTGTAATTCAAACTTGGTGGAGGGGGGGTTTGTTTGGGTGGGCAGAGCGGTGGGGAGACGCTGAATTTTATTTAACTTGTAGGATCTGAGACACTCTCATTTACTAGGATCTTTGGCTGTGGTGTTCTTTTATTATCAGTCAGGGATCGGAAAGGTTGTTTCCGCTGTGAGTGAATGTTAATATGATTCTGTAATTCAAACTTGGTGGAGGGGGGTGGGGGGGTTGTTTGGGTGGGCAGTTGTAGGATCTGAGACTCTCATTTAGTAGGATCTTTGGCTGTGACCATTGGAGATTATTGGTTGGTTACTTGATGGAGATTCTTATTTGTAGTTGTCTACTTTATCGACACTGAGGAACATACTGCTGGCTCACTTTCTCTTTTTTCTTTATTTATGTATGCTAGCCGAGTCTGCACTATTTCTTCAATGTTTCTCGCTTCACAAATCATGCTGCTGTTGAGCATACATCTGGTGGGATGGTGGATGTACCTCTAGCACAGACAGGTGAAGGTATTGCTGAATGTGAGCTGCTGAAGTGGTTTGTGCAGGAGGTGAGTACTTGAGATTGATTTAATGAACAACTGATAGTTCGTAAGCAATGTATGTTGATATGATGTTCCTGAACTCTTGTACTTTGGAAAACATGGTCCGTCTTTCTTACCATTAGGGAGCCATTAGCTTTTCCAGTAAGTCGACACATGGAGGCAAAAATGATTTTTTGCACTTATAAGCTGCTGTAGTCCTTTTGGAATATTCTGCTGCTGTGTATTGAGTACTGACTCATCCCTGTGAGTCCTATTTTCTTCAACCTACATTTAAGTTTCAGGTACAAACACTCGGACCATGACACAAATACACAATGTCACTGGATTCTTTATATATAAAGCAGCTCCTCTAACTTTGTCCTTCAACAACATGATTTCTCCTCTCATCTGAGGTATCTCATCTTAATCGTTTGGCCTTTTTTCTGTTGATAACAGTTCAGGACTTAAAAATGGTTTTGATATGGGGGAAATCTTTTGTCAGAAAAGTTATACCCTTTTATTGGTTGCCACATAAGGCGAGTTAATGACAAGAGAAGCACTTATACATTTTATTTTAGGAGGCACTGTGTATTAATATGAAGCATCGGGGACATGATGTAGTAAACTAAAAGCCGTAGGCCACAACATAGGAAAACCCAATTGAAAATTATTTAATGAAAGTAGATCACTCATTTTCAATTGTGATGCAAGGACTTTTATAATGAATAGGCGAGTTATCTATCCCTTAAATAATTTATAAAGGATTGGGAATTGAGAAACCTCATAACGAATAATTATTGATGATTGCATTTGATTGGTTATATATAAAATAATACTATTAGGATAAAATTGTTATGAAAGAAGTTATGTAAACACTGATTTTCTCCTGCATATAGCACAAAACCTTAATTATTGCCTTTTTAACTCAAAATTGATCAATGCTATTTGTAAACGTCATTGAACTGCTTTCTTTGTGAAACATGTTTGATGATTGTTTCATGCCATCATTATGCACACCCCAATTTACCATTTATTTACTGCAATATACAGTGAGCACAAGACAACAGCTCCCCTTAACCACAACTAAATTTAATAAACTTGACTTTCACCCCATGAAAATCCATGCTTTGTTGTCTTACCTAACTAGGGACCTTCCAAGAATAAAAAAAGACCGCAACAGCTGAGCAGATTAGTTTCTGTCTCTCAAGTTGAAATGAAGTTAAGGGGATAACACCCCTTATGCCCAAGCCATCTCATGTATGGGACGTGGAGGACTAAAGGTAAATAGATGATAAAATTGAGCTTCTGCATAGGAGCTTAAGTGGTAATGACCAAGGCATCTCACACATGCAGTTCAGTTGCTCTCTCTTCAAGCGCTAGAGAGTGAGCTTTCTGTTTTGATCTTTTCTCTTCGAAAATGCTTGGGGCCTACTTTTGACATAAAGGGTGGTTCTTTCATAATTTCTTAACCTACTATCATCTACTATCACGAGAAAATAATATGATCTGTCCCTCAGTGGTAGATGCAAAAAAGAGTATTCTTGAAAATGAACATTATTTACACAAAATTAAAAATAGTGTTGGGGCTCCAAACAACTAGTGGATGTTACTTTTTGAGGATAAGTAGTTTCTTCAATATAAACTGATACAGTACTCATATTTGCAATGAATCCAGCAGTGGTTTCTAGCTTGGGCCAATTTTCTTGCAACTTTTAATCTCTGTATTGTAAAATTATCAACTTTGGAGCTAACTTCTTGTCTTTTCCCCCCCAAAATAAGGGGTTAGCTTTAATAAGTTCTCATGCAAAAATCCGAGCTTTGTACACTCTAGGGAAAATAAGCAAGAACATGAAACAATGAAGAGCATGAGCAGAAAAATCCCATATATGGGAGAAGTGTAATGGAGAAGTCTTATAATGTAATGTAGAAGCTGTAATGCTGCTAAATTAATGATGCTCTTGAGTAGAACAAGAGAAGCTGGAGATCACTAGAAACCTAGGAGTAAAGTCAAATATGACGTATGGAGGTTTGCTTGAACCTTCTGCAATAACTTTACAATTTTGGTAACTTCTTTGTGTTGTTTACATAAGTGAGTATTAGAAATTATGTTGAGGTTCTTTAATTCTTCTATTATAAATTTTCTGTTTGTTATCAAACTTAAGCAGTGCTTCATGTTACAGCTTTAGTTCATATAAATCTGGCACTGCTCTGAGTTTCATATATCTTGGGCTGTTGTCAACTTTCTTCAAGGATCACTAATTCAAGAGAATCATGAACATGACTCACAACAGTCGCGCACAGAAATTTTGCATAAATGCGACATATGGAGATTCCAAAATCCTCTTCACTACTCCTTGTCCATCCACACCGACCAGCCACTTCACCATAACCTAATGTAGCATTGTCAATTGACCGAGCCTTTCTGTATTTGCCTCTTAGATGATTAGTGGCCACATTTTATGCTGTTTCCGCTTTAACTAATTTCAAATGACTTTGTTCCCAACTTCCCAGTAGTGTATAAACTATAAAAGGATAATTTATCCTTCTGTTTTCCAAGTCTTATATGCATGTCCGTGTGCATGCATCATGCATGTACAAATGTATCTTGGTGTAGACTGTGTAATATCTCATACATTTAGAAAATATAGGAAATTAAGCACATTTCATGTTTGTGCTTATAGTATGTGTATTTCTCAGCTTTCTAGTTATTAAGTCAGCGGCCTATTTGTGGAGAGGATGGTTGTGCTGTTAAATTGTTACATGGTTGTGTGATGATGTTAGTTGTTTGATTAATCACTCTGCTGCTGAGTAATTCTATTTGCAGGGCGACGAAGTCGAAGAATTTCAACCACTTTGTGAGGTCCAAAGTGACAAAGCTACCATAGAAATTACGAGCCGATATAGGGGAAAGATCTCACATATCCTTCATGCTCCAGGTGACATTGTAAAGGTACGTGGTTAAATGTGTACTATAGCTTTACTAGAATGGGTGCCAATAGACGACATTTCCGACCAGCAAGTATGCTTTCTTGTTAGTTTACAATATTGATGTCTTTATTCATAAAAAGAAAAAAAGAAAAGAGAGTGTCAAAGAACCACCATCTACTCTCTAAGGGGGCTGGGCTGTATTTATGCAGACTTGATGGTGTGAGGATAGAGAGGCCGTCCCAACTCCCAACTAACCCCTGATATGATAGGAAATGGGCATCTGCTGGTTCACAATGAAAGAAGTGCAAACATTTTAGTAAGCCATTTGGATTTAGTCCATTAGAATCTGAAAGTCAAAGAGTAGTGGATCTATGACTCCACTGGAAATTGACAGTAATTATAGTTCCGTCAAGTTCAATTAATTACAGCATTGAGAGATAAACTTGCTGCTGGCAGGTCTAAAAATGTTATGATTTATGCAAAAAGAGCTTTTGTAATCTCTTTGAAAGGAATCTACTATCTCTAGGTTTTCCATTAATTGGATATTGATAGCTCCTACTAAAGCTCGTTTCTTTAATTGGGAGGCTGTCAAAGGGACGATACCAGTAATGGATGTTTTCAAGAGAAGGAAATTTTGCATTGCAAATAATTGTATTCTGTCGTAAGGAGGAAGAGTCTGTTAATTACTTTATACTCTTGTGTCCTTGGGTTCTGTCCCTTTGGGACTTATCTTCAGTCCTGTTTGAGCTGGATGCACCCTTGTTATGTGAAAGATACCATCGTAGTTTGGAAAAGAAGGATGAAGAGATGTTGCTTGTGAACGGTAGAAGCTGGTACCGTTGGCAATTTGGTGGTACACTTGGAAGGAAAGAAGCCAACGGATCTTTGAGGGCATAGCCTCCCCTCGTCAAGGTTTTATATTCCTTTTCTCAGGCTTTTGTATAGCCCAAGCAAAGTTTTAAATCTGAGAGATACTTGATTATTCTTGATTTTATAGATAAATTGCTCCTTAATAGTTTGAGGGCATGAATATTTTTCATTTGCCGGTCTTCTGTGAATTTGTTCATGGGTGACACTCCGCTTTGTGTCATTCTAATATGTCTCTCTTATCACTTGTTCAAATAATAGAAACAGGGTAAAAAAACACACCATATGCTAAGTCTGCAATAGATGTTTGGAGTGTTCTCAATGTTATCAGTCATGTCCTTGGTGATTTCTAGCTGAACCGCCTCTGTTAAACTCCAGTCAGGAGCAGTTGGGCCTATTTTTCTCTTTGTAATCCCCGAATGTGGTAATCTTGATTACCTAAACCATCCAAGCCTTATCAGAGGTCACTTTTTTTATTAATCCATTTCTGATTCTATATCGTTCATCTAATGAAGGCTTTGTATGTGAGCCACATTGTGGATGCTTAATTCAGCAAGAATTTGCAGCTTAAAGAAATGTCATAAAACAGCCACTAAGTAATTATGTCAATTGTATCCAAGATAATATTTCTTGATGCGTAAAACTGCTGTGGCACTCCCTCATCTGCTATGCATTCCTTGAATGAATGGCCAAAAATATATTAAAAGTCGAAAAACCAAAAAGTAAGTTTTACTTGAAAGTTAGTAACTCCCTACCACTGAATGTAGATGCACCCTCAACTAGTGAAATGAAGCTCTTTTATTTTCTCCCCAGCCCCAGCCCCAGCCCCAGCCCCAGCCCCAGCCCCAACCCCCCACCCATATGAAACAAAAAAAAAATTCAAAAAGATTTATCTCCAAGATCAACATGCTTTCTCTGCTACTGTGTTTTTGGGACGTTCTAAATTTTAAACAAGATAATGGAATTACAAAAGTATTTCCTGTTCTTTTTCTTTCAATGTTTGGTTTTGCTATTTACCCTCTTCTTGACTGTAGGTTTCTGGTTAGCAGGTTGGAGAAACTCTTCTGAGGTTGGCTACTGAAGAATTTTCTCCTTCAACTATAACTGATGGTTCCTCTGAACCCAAGTTAATTGATTCGAGTAAACAAGTTGAGTCAAGTTGTCAAGTTCTGTTTACAGATGAAAATAGGTTGAGTGGCATACTGTGTTCACCAGCAGTTCGTAACCTAGCCAAACAACATGGAATTGACTTAAGCGACATTGAAGGAAGTGGTAAAGATGGAAGGATTTTGAAAGAAGACATTTTAAATTATGTCAGTGGCAAAGATGCTGACACTGAGCCGTCTACATATTGCTCTGACAGATCATTAGTTGACAGTTCACTGTATGAAGACAAAACTTTAAAGCTAAGGTAATGTTTGATATGCAATACCTGGAATTTTTGGACACCAGATATACTCCTTGTTGTGTTATTTCTCTCCCCTCTCAGATGCTTAGGTATTTCCTTATTTTGTTGGAAAGAAGTTTGCTTTTAAAACACACTCAATAGTGCTCTAAACCCCTTCCATTCTTGAATATTTCTGCAACCGTATATTCTCGCGCGTTACAATTCTAATTAAGATATAACTGGTCACTTTGGTGTTCCAATACGTGCCTGAATATGTTTTCACAGGAAAAGCTGAGTGGTGACTAGCAAATTAGCAATAATATGTATCCTGCTTTATTTTTGTGCTGTAATCTTGTCATGTTAAGGAGATACATTCTAGCAGTAAGGGCATTTGTCATTACTACCCTAATTTTTTTTCAGTTCTGTTGTCTAGTCTGGAACTGTGGATACTGTTTGAGCTGCATTGTAGTCTACTGTGATGCTGGAAGCCAACGCTTGGTACTTGTTTTGGTGCACAACTTGTAATCCTTTCAACGCCTAGAACATCTGTTCACAGGGAGGGAAAGGGGGCTTTGGGGAAATATGCATTGTAAATGTGTATCATCTTTGGCAAATTCCTATCCTTCTACTGGATACATATTGGAGAATTTTTAGTACCGTATTACCTTACCAGTATCCATACTTTTTGAAGACCTATCACTTAAACTATATTTTGCAAAGATGTTCTGAAATGTTTGAGAACAATCTTCCTTTTTCTCCTGACCACAGCTAAGATAACAATATTAAAGGAAGATCCTTTGTTTTGTCAGGAATGTAATTGTTCAGTTGTTCTGAAAGTAAACTGTTTTCTGCTTCAGGGGATTCCAACGTGCGATGGTCAAGTCCATGACAATGGCGGCCAGAGTTCCACATTTCCATTATGTTGAAGAAATTCGCTGTGGGGCACTTGCAGAACTCAAAGCATCTTTTCAGAATAAAAACTCTGATCCTAGTATAAAGCACACTTTTCTTCCGGTTTTGGTCAAATCACTATCAATGGCATTGAACAAATATCCACTTTTAAATAGTTGCTTCAATGAGGATATGCATGAGATTGTTTTGAAAGGTTTGTACAAGAAATTGCAAATTGTTTCCTCTGCAAATTTGAACCACCTTCATTATATTAATCTTCATCTTGGCACTAGTTTATGTTCCTGAAATCCTGATTATACCTAGACTGTATGAAATCTAAATTTAACTAGTTTCTGGTGTTTAGTGTGTGGGATTAACTTTCATTGGAGAGATGAAAATTTTTGACTTATTTGTGAGTACAGTTTTAATGTTTTTTTTTAGGTTATGGTAGATAACAATGTCATTAGAATGAAAATAAAGTTAAATGATAAAGGGTTGATGTTAACACACTGATTTGCACAAAAATCAATTGATATCATGAAAATGTATTTTGGTAACCTAAGGGAAGAAAAATAATTCATCAGAGAGATAGTTTTATTTGTTCTTATATATCAAAAGCTGCAAAAGTGCAAATAGAACGAGTTTTCTTGAAGACCATTTCTTAATTATTCATTAAGATCGACAAAGAATCCCTAAAATAATGGGGGATTAGATTATCATATACAAGGCTGAGTGTAAGTCTTGGAGATTTCTCAAAGAATGTGATCTGTTTCACCAGCCATTTTAGAATACATGTAATTCTATATGTGCTTTAGCTTTATTCCAGGACTATAAGACTGTAGAATATTTTAGATGCATGTAAACTTTTATGAGCTAAATAGTGGGGTGGAAACAGATATACTCCTATTCCTTCTCATTTTCTCAGTTTGCCACTTACTCTAATATGTGTTTTTTTATTACTAAGTTGTTGGCCTCCTGGACTTCGATATCAATCGACTATTTTAATAATTTTGTTGTTGTTGTACAGGCTCCCATAATATCGGTATTGCCATGGCTACTCCCCATGGTTTGGTTGTACCTAATATCAAGAAGGTTCAATCTCTATCTATATTGGAGGTAAATGTCTTGTCTAGTTGTCTTGCTATTCCTTTTATCGAGGTGAAGTGACTGAGTTGTCTTTGATGAGCTGCCAAGCTCTGGAACTTTCTCTTTTTTTGGTGTTACTTTTTTTAAAAAACATTTTGAAATCCAAGTGTGCAATGGAAGTTAAGACCGTCATTTCTTGCTAATCTTTTTGTTCTATTTAATTTTCCTTCTGAATCTGTTTACCGTAGTGTGATGACGGTTCGAAGTTTTCCCGATTTGAGTTTCGTGATTCCCGTCATTAATGGGTTCAAAAATGTCTTTACTTACACAAGTTTTTATCCTCAATGCCCCTGAAATACCTCAGCGTATTACCTTCCCATCACTGCCTATTTAGAAGAGCTCTGAATTCATTAGATTGGTTAAAGGTAAATATTTTAGGCCCATATGTTTTCTCACAAGTGTTAATAAGATTTGGCTAAGGTTCTCTCTAACTGTTTAAGTTAGGTCTTGGTTAGTACATTTTCTGACAACCAAGTACTTTTAGTAGGGGGGCGGGGGTAGGGGTTAGACCAACTTTGATGCTTCTTTGGTAGTTGATGAGGTTACTGGCGAGTTTCGTAGAAGTGGGCAGTCCAGTTTCGTTTTTCAAGGGCAATTTCGATCAATCTTATGACAGAGTATGTAGGAACTTTTTGGATTAAGTGATGGAAAATAAGGGCTTTGTACTTAGGTGGAGTTGGGTTTGGGGTTGACTATCTACCGCGTGTCTTTCATTGTTAGTTAGGACGGCCTATGACCTGTCTTTTCCTTACAAGGTTGTATGATTCTCAAGACCTGTCTTTCTAACCTTCCTTTGTTTTTACCTTTTCCTTTATAAGCTTCTGGCAGGTTGGCAGGTGTAGCTAGGTGGCTGGAAAGGTAGTGTGATTCTGATTCAACGTGCCTTTCAAATCTTCTTTTTCATGTCCTTTCCCTTTTTTAAGTTTCTAATGGGTGTATCTAGGAGGCTCATTAGAGGTATCCAGTGGCTTGGGATTGATGAGGAGCTAGACGATCATCTTATGAGATGGGATTATGTTTGGGGTTTATGGAGGAGGGTGGCCTAATTCTCTAGCAGGAATTGGTTGCGGCATTTTGTGCTAGAGAAGAAAAGAAGAGGGAGACAGAAGGGAAAGTTATGCATTATATGCCCACAATTGGGGTTGAGAGAACATTTATCAAACAAGAACTGTATGTGAATGTTTGTGTATGTATCTGTATTGGTCGAAGCCAATTTGTAAGAGTCTTTAATAATCAGAAATATGTTTAATGAATGGCATGTCCCCACACACGTGTCAAACTTTAGGACAGTGGTGCTTTGTCCAAAATCTGTGTCCAAGATTTTTGAGCCTTGGCGTGTACCCATGTCACACTCTGAGATGTACATTACTCGACACTCTTGGCCGTGTCTGGATAACATATATGAATGGTGTCGTTTATTAGTAATTGGGCCAATGGATGCAAGAACTTCTTGAAGGTTCTTTAAGGTTCTAGGAGTATTCTTCTCTCCCTCGATCTAAGCATTTGTTAGTAAAATTGTAACTCATAGGGAAGGACTTAAATGGACGATATATTTCCTTTAAAATCTGTTTCAACTACGACTATGAGTAAAGGTAAATCTTCTTAGCCATCAAAAATTATTTGATGTCATTGCGAATAGCATCTTTGCTTTGTTATGCATCTCAAGGCGTAGAATCTTGATGTTTGAAGTGGAAAAATGATTTAGATGAATGTCCTGATTCTTCTAATGCAATAGTTAGTTCTTTGTTTCTTGTTATTGGAGATATAACTTTCCAATTGCTTCGTTTCCATATAAACTGTGTCGTTGATTATTTAGGCTTCACGTTTATGTTTTCTAGATAACAAAGGAAATTTCAAGACTACTGCAATTGGCGATTGAGAATAAGCTTAGTCATGATGATATATCTGGTGGAACAATAACGCTGAGTAACATTGGAGCAATTGGTGGAAAGTTTGGTTCTCCTCTAATTAATCTGCCTGAAGCAGCAATTATTGCAATTGGTAGAATTCAGAATGTCCCACAAATCACAGATGATGGGACTGTGTATCCTGCGCCACTGATGAATGTGAGTATACTTTACTGATCTGAATCTTTCCCTTCACTGAGAACAAACTTTATTTTGTAATGTTTACACGATGGAAATTTTCCCAATATTCTTGACTGCATATACATATAATTGATGTGGTAGATTCAGATTGTATGTACATCTGCTCAACTAGACTGGGGTTCGGGAATTGGGAATAATTTGGGAGATTTACTGAGAGTAGCACCCTTCCTTGTGGGATATTTTTGGAACTATTGTTTGACAGGAATTGTCGTATGGGGAGATACTGTTAGTATGCAGTTAGAGAGGAGTGATCCTCAATTTTCTTTTACCATGATGGTAGTTAAAGTAGATCTTTCTAAGTAAGTTCTCTGGTTGTATGTGCTGCCTTCTGATTCTTTGGAGAAGTCATAATGCTTGAATTAATTTGCTGAGTGAGATTGGAACATCATGTTCGACAAGTTTTTTCTTCTAAGCCAAAATTGCTGAGGTGCTCTACATATATCTGTTTAAAATGAGGAACCCAGATGAATGTCTGTTTAATTGAAAATAAGTGCAGTTATAAATGGGATGAAACATTATCCAATGATCATAATATCTCATCCTAAGTTGAATATGTTGTATTCCATTGCTATCCAGAGCTTAAATTTTCTGTGGTTTCTGATATTTTAGATTGATTCTCAGGTAAATATTGGTGCTGATCATAGGGTTCTAGATGGAGCAACAGTAGCAAGATTTTGCAACGAGTGGAAATCATTTATTGAAAATCCGGAGTTACTCTTGTTGCATACAAGATGATCATCAATTCCTGTATGTAAAATAGATTGCATTTGTGAGTTCTGGCGGATTATCTTTATCTAATGGTCACCAGAATGTAGTATCTCCAGTTGTTACATGTATACATTCACCTGTATATGATAATGAATAAAAGCAGCAACATGTATGCACCAAGTGCCTATCGGAATTCGGAAGAAGTAATCAATTAAGCTATTTTGATTTTATGATAGTATCTGTTAGCTCTGCGGATCTTGTGTTATCCGATATGTAAATTATTTGGAGCCCAAAAAATTAAGAGACTAATAAATAATTAATCTTTACTAGATGCTTTGCTTCTGCATCATTCTCCCCTTATTTCAAAAGTTCGTCCACAAATTTTGCATAACCTGCAGAAAAATTTCATCCATGCATGTAAAAGCCAGTGGAAATTCTTGTGACCACCCAATGCAAATTGAACCCATGATGAGAGCACTATTCTACTTTTCATCAATAAGGATGGCGGAAAAAAATTTAAGGAAAAAACCATCAAGGGTCGAATTGGGGAATAAATACCTATGGTTCTAGTACCAATTTATGTGAATCTGGATGGGAAAGAATGCTATTTCTTGTATATTTTCTATAATGTAATGGAAAACAATAAAAGGATAAATTAATTCCTTGAAGCTGCAGTTCAAGGTTGGACTTTATGGTCGCGACACAATCTCCTAGACAAGTCTCGGTTGTGTGTTTGGTTTAACTCTATAAACCTCTGACTGAAAAA
Source organism: Beta corolliflora (assembly GCA_947648045.1). Lineage (NCBI taxonomy): Eukaryota > Viridiplantae > Streptophyta > Magnoliopsida > Caryophyllales > Amaranthaceae > Beta > Beta corolliflora. The sequence continues at coordinate 1,701,709 of CANSZD010000019.1, forward strand.
GGTTGGACAATGTGTCAGGCACCACTGTAGGGATGGCAATTGGGCGGGGGGTGCGGAGGATGGTACCTCCACACCCGCACAAATTTCCCATCCCCGCCCCACCACCCATTGCGGGGGGAAATTCCAGACCCATCCCCACCCCACCAGGTACGTATTTATACCCATCCCCGCCCCACCACCCGCATGGGTACCCGCACCCGCTTCGTACCCGTGTCGTACCCACTTCATCCCCACACCCACCACCCGCATGGGAATCCGTACCCGCGTCATACCCACATATTTATATTTTGCAACATAAAATTATTAATAATATAAGTATATAAATAGAATTTTAATAATAAATATGCGGGGCGGGCGGGGGTGGGGCGGGACGGGCGGGGATGGGGCGGGTATAGCATAAAATCTACACCCGCTCCACCACCCATTGCGGGTATGATTTTAATCCCCATCCCCGCCAAACCTAGACCCATCCCCGCCCCACTTGGGTGGGGATGGGGCAGGTCTCCTACTTGACCCGCCCCACTGCCATCCCTAGGCACCAGGGTTCCTGCATGGAGCGAAGGATCTTGTATGGCGCGCAATTTTCTCCTTTTCTTCCTCGACGTTCGTTTTCGAAACCCTTAGCCTATTTCTCATATAAATAGGATTGTTTTACTTCGTATTTTGTCACAGACTTACAACATAATACAATACATAAAAACACTCAAAACTCTTTCTAAAACACATCCAAACTATATTCAAGCACATCTAATCTACATTCATATATTTAAACACATTCAAATAGAAGAATATTCATTCTTCTTTCTTTGAATCTTCATTCAAGTCATTCAAGTTCTCACCTTTTCAAGGCTAATGATCGATTCTGTCAATGTCCACACAATCAGACCTATGCAACAAAGGTAGAATTCGCGAGGCTCAATTCTAATTAATTATTTTCTTCACAATTTCATTTTCATGATGTAGGAATTGATCAATTCATAAAGACACATATAAATTTTGTATATAAAAAAATATTATTAATTTTCTTTATTTTGGATGTACATCCATGGTAAGAATTTGAAGGAAAGGGTTTTCTCTCCATGGTAAGTCGAGCGATAGCTTAGATCTTAAGCTAGCCGTCGCTGACTCCGCTGGGTCGCCGGTAAAAACCACAATCTCCACAGCAGAGTGATTCACAAAAAGTAGGAACTAGTGCCAATCCAAATGTGAGCAAAACTCAATCGAGTAATGTAAGAGTAACCACCACTAGTACAGAATCGACGATTTGCGTCGGATGTGAGGCGCCCATTTGCGTCGGACATGGGTCCGACGACACAGGCCTCATCGCAGATGAGAGAGACATGATATGCGTCTGTAACACCCGATCCATCCGGAGTTGAGTCTATTGTCACCAATGCGCATCCAGGGCCAACAACTGTCTTCAATAACCAACACAAGTTCTTCCAGTGCATTTTTGTCCTCACTCATGCGCACCCCGAGAAAATTCCCAGGAGGTCACCCATCCCTGGACTACTCCCAGTCAAGCACGCTTAACTGTGGAGTAACTAAGGATATGAGCTCTCTAAAAGAAAGATGCATCTTGTTGGAATGAGTAGCCTGCTAAATCCCTTTAAAGCAATCATGAGGGGTATTACATACACCCCCACTTGAGAACAGCAATGCCCTCGTTGCGCCTGAGGACTCCACATATTCGGCATACGGCCTGTGGGTCGCCCCAGCCTGGAAACTAATCACATATTCGACACGCAGCCGATGATATAGCCCCAGAAAATTTTCCCCTACTAGGCGGCTAACCTTGGATTAATTATCCACACGATTAGCACGCGGTCGCAAGGTTGCTCTAATACCATTTATAACACCCGATCCATCCGGAGTCGAGTCTATTGTCACCAATGCGCATCCAAGGCCAACAACTGTCCTCAATAACCAACACAAGTTCTTCCGGCTGGGTCTATTGAGGACAGTTGTTGGTCCCTGGATGCGCATTGGTGACGATATACTCGATTCCGTATGGGTCGGGTGTTACAACGTCGGATTAGGACATGACGCAGATCCTAAGCTATTTGCATCGGACTGTGCGCAAGGTGCGACGCACATGACTCCTCCACCCAGCGCTGGCACAAGCAAATTACTGTCATATGCGTCGGACACAGGGTAATGTGCGACGCACATAACAATCATCTGTGTCAGACATGTTACAACATGCGACGCACATAACAATCATCTGCGTCGGACATGTTGCAACATTCGACGCAGATGGTAGCTTTTCTTTCATCCATTAGCACATGACAGAAATTGAAATGAAGAGAATAGGAATTAATAACTTAATTATTATAGAGTTTAAAACCATTCCATTGATCAGATCAACAAGCAACAGATCTAGTAATTGAAATGAATCGAAGTACAAAACGAAATATAAAAATAGAACCCAAAAAACAAAATCAGATCTAATACAAAAGAATCCTAAAAATTCATGTCTCTGAAACGAAATTAAAAAAATATAACCCAAATAAACAAAATTAGATCTAATACAAAAAAAACCCTAAAATCTAAATCAATCAACAATACAATCTAGGTAACTTAATTTCGTTGAATCTTCAATCTTCACCGTCATCTTCAACTTTCTAATCGCGACCGTCGTTAGTCGCCCTTCGCCTTTGTTAGAGGAAGATGAAGAAAGAGGGAGGGAGAGAGAGAGAATGAATCACAGATCTGAGAATGAAAAAAAATAAACAAAAAGAAATCAGATCTAAAAAATGAAAACAAAAAAACCGAACATTAAACGTTCATTACTCGTAATTTTCAACTAGGTAAACAAAAAAAAAGGCAAAAATTCAAAAGTGAGACAAAAAATCAAAAGTCAACTCAAAAAATTAAGAAAAAATCAACAATAACAAGAAGAAATTGAGAAAAAAAGTTACTAGTGATCTGAGAATGAATTCGTGTTGATGCGCGTTCGTAATTTTCACTCGATTTTCACTCGATTCTCTTGCTCCGATTTCGGTTTGTGTTCAGACATGGTTGAAGATAATCCTAAAAATGAGAAGAAATCAAAGGAAGTTTCAAATTAAAGAAGAAGGAGAAGGGGAGGAAGATTGAAGAAGGGGAGGGTGATGAGTGGCGTTTAGAGAGAGAGAGAAGGGAGTTTTAGAAGAAGTTGGTAGGGTTTAACACTGAGTAAATAAAAAGGAAGAAGCGCGCGTATTTACAACGGGCTTTCATCTACGTCGCATCCTAATTAACATCCGACGCACAATGTTGGGCTTTAATACAATGGGCTTTCATCTACGAGAGAGAGGGAGAATCATCTGCGTCGGACGTGAGGAGGGATCTGACGCAGATGACTATTTGCGTCACACGTGGGCTTCATTCGACGCGCATAGCTTCTGCTATGTGCGTCACATTTTTGGCCCATCCGACGCACATTGCTGTCTTGCGTCGCACGCTTGTTAAATACGACGCACATAGGTCGGCTTTTGCGTCGATTCCCTGTTGCATGTGACGTAAATGAGTCTTCTGCGACGTTTGTCCTATTGTGCGACGCAGATGGTGAGACACAAATCGTCGTTTTTCTACTAGTGCACGGTTGTGACATCTGGGCCTGTTCCATTCTCACCAGTGATTCAAGCCACCATTGATGTTATGAAAGAAGCTTTGAGATCCCATAAACATACATCGTACCCCCAAATGTTGTGCGGGAACCAACAGCTAACAAGTTGAAAGGTTGTCCAATCCAGTTCGAAGTGAAAGGGTTAGTGCCAAATCAGGAGGTGTTTTCACCCAAGAGTCAAAGGGAAAGCCTCACAAGCTGGGATAGGTGCGCATATATATCCCAATAACCAAGGTGGTGATCAGGTGAAGCCCTCAGAAGAGGTGGGAGGTGCAGCAAGGAGGCTGGAAGTGGAATTAGGTTCCCTTGTATTGAAGATGCTCATCGCAAATTAGATGGTAGACACGGGTTTACCATGAGAATGGTAGACACGGGTGAAAACGGTACCGTTTTGTTATTCCAATGAACATTTGCAATTTTGTATTGAACATTTGTGGGACTCACCTGAATTTCTCTTTCCTCAACTTTTTCACCCCATGTGCGTTGCAAACCAATAAAATCTAGTTTATTCCAATGAACATTGTAGTACAATGAACACACGCTATTGTTTATTAAATATTTGCAATTTCAGAATGAACATTTATGAAAATTTTAGTGTAATAAACACATTCTTTCTGCTGAATAAACAATTGCAATTTTGGATTGAACATTTTCGACTTATTCCAAAATTCAGAAGGTTTACGAATTTTCAAAATTTAAAATTGCCGCTAATTTTCAAATTTCAAATTTCAAAATATGTTTCAAATTTACTATTATTCATTTTCACTTTATTCAACCTACTATTGATTCAAATTGCTAGGTTGTTCATCCAATTCTTCAAAATAATCTTTCAAATTACTTATATGTTCATTGTGATGAATATTTATGTTGTCATTATTATTCTTTGTAATCTACAAATATGATTCTGCAATGAACACCATACTATCTATAATGAATAATCGAACTGAATATTTATATAATTATTGAAAAATAAGTAATTACAAAAGATTGTAAATTCAAAATATAGTATGTATCCAAAGGTAGAAATATAACCAAAATAATACAGTATGTCCCATATGAACACCAGGGTCTTAAAAAAGAACATTTATTGCTAACTAAACACTATTGAGTTCATTAAGAATACATTCTTGCTTCTAAGCTTCCTCTCAAGCCCGATTGATTTGATTTGTGAGATTTCGACACTGTAACATATCATTAGTTGTCTGAACTAGTCGAATTGAACTGCTACAAGAAAGAAAGGAGCAGTAGTTAAAACAAAATTCTTCAAGTTTATAATACAATGAACATAATCTTTCAAACATACAATGAACGTATTTTAATAATACAATGAATATGCTCCCAGACACACAATAAATATATGACCAAATGTGACTAAAATAATTTTAGTGAATACTTGTTAGTAATACAATGAACATTGGCTTAAAAATTTGCACATTGTACTTGTAAATAGTACAATAAACATCATATAATAATACAAAGAACATTTGAACAAATATTACACGTTTGTAGACAAATATATGATAATTAACCCATCATTACCTCATATCATTTTATTGAATATATTACAAACACATAATGAACATATGACTGAAATGCAATGAACATCTGACCAACATGTGTTTCAGCGAACATATGCTAAGAGGACAATGAACATATGCCATAATTCATGTTATTAATGCAATTAATATGTGTCAAACACACAATGAACATATGAACAAATGTACCTAAGTTCTGAACAAACATATAATAAACATATGGCTAAGTATAATAAACACATGACCAATGCATATTCAATGAGTACATTATAATAATACAACGAACATATATTTACAGTACAATGAAACATTACCTGGTTTTTGCTGCCTTTTTTTCCTGATACCGAACTCGTTCATCCCCTTCATTCATTGGGCTCTCTCCTTCGTTCATTGGGACATCAATTGCAAGGTTGTTTTCATTTTTTCACAAACCACCATCAAGATCTTCACCAAAAAAGAGGGAAAAAAATAAGAAACGAAAGTGCAAAATGTAAAAAAATGTTCTTTTTTCCTATCAAATGCATAGATCTAATACCTTATGTTGTCGATTTCGCTTTGCAACTCGCTGTGTTCATCTTCATGTACGAAAATTGTGCAAGAAAATGAAGAATTTGAAGAGTTTGATGAGATAGGTTAGAGAGAAGTTAGGGAGATATTTGGGAAGAAGAGAGAGAAAGTCTCTGAAAATTTGTGTGGGAAAATGAAAGTAATGAATTCAAAAAATAGGGTTTATGTTTTTCGGTGTTCATTGAAAATTCAAAGATGTTCATTGGCTTCGCGGTTCATTTAATGAACGCGCGTTTTATGTTCTTTTGGGTTGCGTTTTGACCTGTGTCTACCATTCTCATGGTAGACACAAGTCCACCATTCTCATGGTAGACACGAGTTCACCATCTACCAACTGGATGCTCATGGTACTTGTAACGCCCTGGAAAATCATAACCTTAACTGGCAGCATAATCTGAACTTAACCCTGTGGGCCCATAATTAAAATAATAGCTTAAAATGGTCTTTTAAATATACAAATGCTCATAATAATAATTATCGATAATACAGAAAATCAGTTCGTGAACATTTTTCATAGACAAGCATACATTATATCACTTTGGTAATATTATCAGAAAACATTATCGTCAGCATTGAATAATCTGCTGGCAAGGACCATTTACGTGAGCATAGTTCATTGGCAAGCACAAGTTTTGGATAGAGCATAACTTTCGTCATTCTTAAACATAACACTCAACCCACTTTAGTCCTTTTCGTATGTCGTGAACTGAATTCCTCCACCTGTATTTGCCCATTTACCAGTTTAGTTCATAACTCCAAGCCAGCAGAACCATCTATTTTATTATCGTAACTTATAAGACATCATATATTCATAATTTCAAATCATCCATAAATCATATAACCATAATTCATTAACATATTCATAAACATGACTATTCATAACGTACATGAGCATTCATCAAGTCATATACATAATTACATTAATATATACGTAGCATCACATAATCATATTCACATATTCGAGCACATATAAAAGTTACATATAACATGCGTATACGAGCATACACATATTTGCCGGACGTACAAGATCACCTTATACGCTATTCCTTTCCTTTACTCCTTAAGTGTCGTCTTAATTTAACCTCCAAGAGTCATCATACATAATCCTCCATAAAATCATAGCTCCAAAATAACATAGCAGATAATTAGATATTACTTATTAAACACACAAAATCACTCCTAATTCTTATAGCCTTAGAAATTATGTCTAACGTCATTACTAGTTAAACTAATATTTTAACTCAAAAGGTTTAGCTTGAAACAGCCTTAGCTTGGATGCAACTAATAGCCCTTTTACGCATAATCTCATCAAGACATCAATACTACATGGGTTTGTAATCTTCTAAGTCATTTTGTATATAAAAGCAAATGGGCTCAATGCATAGCCCTTTATTTACGTACTCCAGATTTAAATTTTATTACTACATGCCCTCAATGTAATGTCATCTCCCAACCATAATTGTACATTATGTAAGTCATTTAGTGGGCATCCCTTGATGCAATGTCATCCCCAACCATAATTGTACCTTATATAGGTCATTTATTGGGCATCCAATGTAAAAATACTCCCCAACCACATACGCACCACTTGTCAATATTTATTGGATAAAATATTTTTTTTGTCTTCAAGTGGCCAAAAAATAATGTTTGTAAGTCTATATAAGGGTCAAATCAACCAAGTAGTGGTGATAGCTCAGTGGAGTACCACTCCAATTCCCAGGGCATGCCCGGGGTTCGAATCCTCATCCCAATAATATGTTGAGGAATTAACTTGTGGTGGCAAGTGGGCCTTTAAGCCTGATGTCTTTTGGGCTGTTTAGCTTTGTACCCAGCCTCTGAGCTGGTGTGCCTTGCAATAGCCTAGCAGGGATTGGTCTTCAGACTAATTATCTTTCCTAATCAAAAAATAATTTAAAATAAGGGTCAAACCAACTACAATTTTTGAAATATAATTGCAACTTGCAAGTATCTATTCTTTGCAAATTTAATCTAAAAATATAGTCGCCTTTAGGTTCATTATACGTCCAACTGACAATCATGAAGAAGAAATCAGTTACAATATAGACATAGACGAAATGTTTGAAAAGTATTTTGAGGATTATTCGACCAAAAAGGGCGTTCCAAATATTCTTCTTTGATGGGGTGGTGGTGTACCCAAAGGCCAAAGGCCACCCCAAGGCAATTACAGATTGCAAATGATGCAATACTAACTCCTACTACATATATCAATTTTTTTTCTCTTTCTTCAGTTTTTTTTTTGTTGTGGGCCCACTTCATTGGGGGGGGGGTGGTGTTAGAGTCTCTTTTGGACTTCGACGGTCTGTTGCCATGAGTTTCTCAACTTGGTGCCGCTCAAACACCAAAGCCAATATGGTCCCTGTGCTGCATTATTCACAAGTCACAAGTCACAAGTCACAAATCAAGCCTTCACAGCTTCTGTCTCCAGTGTCTCGACACTCCAAAACGGCACAATCAGTCCACTGAAAAGCCACCAAGCTCCACAGCACGCTGCCGCCAGGGATGCCTCTCTACAGGACCTACTGCCTACACCCAAGGCCGTCTTAAACTATTTGGGGCCCTGTGCTATTTATAAAATCATATCTAAAAGCTTTGAGATATATTTCATCTTTTTTTTTCATAATCAAGCAACCTTTTTTTAATACTCATCTTATAATTAGACAATCAAAGAAGTTTAGATATTTTACATATAGACTTGTAAGGTGTAGAATGTAGATGACTTATGGTTTTATTTGAATGGAATTTTCGTTTCACATAGCCATGATTACATTAATAATTATCAAGGTGAAATGATTAAAAAAAAGGCAAAAGACACCTAGTTTTTGAAAAATAAAAAGTTTAGGATGAAAAATATTAATAGCCAAGTTTCCAAAAAAAAAACTGAAGATAGAAGAACTAGAAAGGCTATGAAAAAAAAAACAATACAAAAAATAAAAGGAAAAGGAGGGTGTTGCAACAAAATAAAGAGGAAACTTAGAAGCAGACCCAAAAACTACAACATTAGAGTTCGAACACGCGACTTGCAGGACTACAACATTGGAGATCGGTACCGCTACTCCAAACATCCAGTACATGAGTACTACTACGCCCCTTTTCTTTTTGTTTGAGTTTGGGGCCCCTCTGACATATTGGGCCCTGTGCTGAGGGTCAGCTTGCACAGGCCCTTAGCCGGCCTTGCCTACACCACCGCCACGCCGCGGCACCGAACCACCCACCCACACATAGCCAGACAATGACTGGGAAATAGCCGGGTAAGTCTGCCTCCTTCAGTCTCCTATTAATCTAAAACTAGATTCAGATATGCAATCAAGTTATGCTATGTTGTTTTGGACTGAATCGAATTGAACTGGACTGAATTTGTCTCTGAACTGAAATGAATGAAAACTGTGAGAGGAAACTAACTGAACTGACTTGAACTGAACTGAATTTGTCTGAACTGAATTGAATTTTTATTAATTCAGTCCAAAAGAACACATCCTTAATAAGTTATAAAAATCATGTATTATAATGGACATCAAATAGGTATGTTAAGTGGACACCAAACTCCTGAAGAGCTACAATAGATTTGGCAAATAACTACTTACTATGTAAAACAAGGGTACGATAGTAATCTTATCATAACCCCCCTAAAGACAGTTATCAGATATCACAAACTTACCCGCCAAATTTTTTGCTCTTCCTTCAATAACCGTTAAAACTCAGATCAATATTGATCTCTTTCTCTCGCCTACTCAAACTATAGTTCTCTCATCATGATAGTTCAAGCTCTCATTCATGGCTTCCTACTTCTTTTCGCCGCCTTTGGTTCAATTCTCGCTGACCCAAGTACTTGTGTATCTTTAATTTCAATTTCATTAATAAAAACTGAAAACAGTATGATTTCTGCAATAGATGATACTCATGTTTTGCTTACTGTTTGCAGGTGATGAGTCGAAGCCGGCTTTCGTGTTTAGTTGGCTGGAAGACAAGGACACATATATTGCAGGCGATACAGCAACCATAAAGATTAAAATTATTGGCACTTTTGATCCCCATTTTTATAATTTTTCTTTTAACCCAACAATTTCTGTAAATGAAAAAGCTGAAAATAGCACTTTTATTTCTGGGTTGTCTTTGAATTTTGGAGATGATCTTAACTATTGGACTATTTCCTTTGTTCCTATTCTTGTTGGGGTGTTTAATGTCCTTATTGTAGATGATCGTTTCACGGTGCTCGACTCTTCCCTTCATTTCTTTGTTAATCCTGGTAAGTTTTGGAGACTAATGTTGATGAGCATGTGAGCATAATATACCACTCGGGAACTGCCTTATTTTGATTTGTAAACTAGTCTTATATGCACACGATGTGTGCGAAAGTAAATAGAAAGCAACACTGCATTATTACAACTAATAACCTCAAATAATTGGTAAGAAAAGTTGTTCACAAAGTTCCTCAAAAGAAAAATTTAACATCATTTCTATTTAGCAAACATTAAATAATCACGTGCATATGTAGCAAAATCCATAGATTAAATATTGTTTGATTTTTTTTAAAATTAATATAATGTAATCATCTTGTGAGAGAGGGTATTTTAGTCTTTTACATGGACACCAAAGTCCTCAAGAGTTAGCTTACATAATTGAGGTTTAATGGTATTGCTTGAAATGAGACTTAGAAATTTGTGTTCCTTGTTTTTCATTTTTGGGTTGTGCCATTGACACTTATTATTGGTGTTGATGAAGGGCCAATGCATCCAGCTGTTTCTATTGTATCATGGATGGATTACGTGAACGAATTTGTGGCTGGGACAAGGGCTATGGCTCTGATACTTCCGAAAGATGCCTTTGGGAATACTATTCCTTCAACAAATGCAGAATTAAGCTCATATATCTTTAATGTTTCTGAATCCTTCGGAAACAATTCTGCTGCCAATAGTCTCACTGTTACCTGCTTGGGTTGGAATAATCATGGCTATCTTCAGATTGAGTTCATTGCTTCATCAGCTGGAGATCTTTTGCTGCATGTACAAAGGCGCAATGAAACTTTGCGAGGATCTCCCCTCCCCTTTATAGTGCATCCAGGTATATAATACTTGCTGCTATCTGAAAAGTGCTGTTCTGCTGTAATACAGGCTTTTTGAAGGTGCAACTCTGTTAATATCTCAATAAGGGAGCCTAAGTCAAGTGTCTCCTCTTGGAGGCCACCCTAGGGAGAGTAGGGACATTGCCTGTTTCTGCGTGTCAAAACATTCCCTGTGCTGTGCTTTTTTTTTTTTCAATATATTTCTTACCTTTCGTAAAAGATAAGAGATATTGTTACTTGGACACTAGAAGCTCCTTGATGGCCTGTACTTTGGAGCAAAGCCCAAAGCAACGGCCCAACACACGAGAGCAAGCAAAGCCCAGCTCCCCCCCAAAACCCAGCTGCCCGGGCGGGCCAGGTGGCTCGGGCGGGCTGCTTCTGAAGGTAAGATTCTGCCTCGAAGGCAGAACGTAGCCATCTCGCCTGCACCGGGCGAGCTCGTCATTGGCCCGGGCGGGCGACTTGGCCCGGGCGAGCGTTTCTTCGAGCTCGCCCGGGCATCTCAGATCTGTCGGGATTTTTTGCGATTTCAAGCTTTAATCTCGACCCTTGATTTGTATTAACCCCCTAAAAGTATATAAACCCCCTTCTTTCATGTTTTAGGTTACTATTCACACAAAGAGAGATCAACCTAGGGTTTAGTGAAAGAGGAGAGAGAAAATAGCATTAAATCCTCCATTAATGCTTGTATTGTTCATCCATTTTCTTCATTAATCAAAGGTGCTTGCTTGGTGGGTTTTTTCTCCCGGTGCTCGGGTTTTCCCACGTTAATCGGTGTGCTTTTCATTGCTTTCTTATTTGTTCTTAGTTTCATTACTTTTCATTTGATTGTTGATTAGTGGTGATTACAAGTAATTAGTTGGTTTGCTTAATCTAATTCTCAACAATTGGTATCAAGAGCTAAGGTTTACCTTGGGAAAAGTATTTGAATTAGATTTGTGTGCAAAACTAGTTATTTGGTGATTGGAGTTCAAAGTTTTTTGCTTTGTTGATATAAAGTTGTGATTTTTGAACTTGGGTTGTTGTCAACAATGGAGGATGGAAAGGTGAGACTTGAGAAGTTTGATGGGAAAGATTTTGGCTTTTGGAAGATGCAAATAGAGGACTATTTGTACCAAAAGAATCTCTTCCTACCACTTGAAGGCACAAGACCAAGTGGTATGAAGGAGGATGATTGGAAAGTGCTTGACCGACAAGCTCTTGGTGTAGTGAGATTGACATTGGCCCGGAGTGTGGCTTTTAATGTCAAGGAGACGAAAACAACGGCGGAGTTGATGCAACCTCTATCAAATATGTATGAGAATCCCTCGGTAATTAACAAGGTGTATTTGATGCGTCGGTTGTTTAATCTTGAGATGGTTGATGGAGGTTCGGCCGCCGAACACATAAATGAGTTCAATTCGATTATTAGCCAATTGTCTTCGGTTGATATCAAGTTTGAAGATGAAGTGAGGGCATTGATTTTGATGTCTTCTTTGCCTATGCCATGGGATACGGTGGTTTCCGCTATTAGCAACTCTTCGGGGAAGGAGAAGTTGGTATGTGACAATGTGAGGGATCTTATCTTGAGTGAGAGCACTCGGAGAAAGGAGTCCGGTGAATCATTGGGCGGAGCTTATCATAGTGGTAATAGGGGAAGGGGAAGACAACAAAAGGGCAATGCCAAGCATAGGAGATCGAAGTCTAAGGGGCGAAGTAAGTCGAAGGGAGGTGCTCATCTTGTGTGTTGGGGTTGCGGTGTGAAGGGGCACACTAAAAGAGAGTGTCCCAATCCCAAGAAGAAGGGTGGTGTGAATCATAAGAATCGGGATGATGCAAGTTCATCCGTTAGTGTTGCATCCGATGAACTTGGTGATGCTTTGATCTTGAGTGTTGATAGCCCAATTGAGTCTTGGATCCTTGATTCGGGAGCTTCATTTCATTCCTCTCCATGCAAGGAGCTATTTCGCAACTTCAAGGGTGGGAAGTTGGGGAAGGTTTATCTAGCCGATGATGAACCTTTGGATATCATGGGGAAAGGGGAAGTTATGATCAAGACTTCAAGTGGGAGCCTATGGAAACTTCAAGATGTTAGGTTTATACCTAAGTTGAAAAAGAATTTGATTTCGGTGGGTCAATTGGACTCATGTGGTTATAGAACCATGTTTGGTGACGGTGTTTGGAAAGTAACCAAGGGAGCTATGGTGGTGGCTCGTGGCTCTAAAACCGGCACACTTTACACTACCATAGGGTGTAAGAGCATGATTGCTACAACCATGGAATGTGACACCAAGCTATGGCATACTAGGCTTGGGCACATGAGTGAGAAAGGGATGAAGATTCTAGCTTCAAAGGGTAAGTTGTCGAGTTTGAAATCAATCGACATGGAATTTTGTGAGAGTTGTGTCTTTGGGAAGCAAAAGAAAGTGTCATTCACAAAAACCAAGAAGTCTTTGAAAGATGAGAAGCTAGAGCTAGTGCACACGGATGTATGGGGACCTTCCCCCATCAATTCCCTTGGTGGCTCACGGTATTTTGTGACCTTCATTGATGACTTTAGCCGGAAAGTATGGATTTACTTTATGAAGCACAAGTCCGAGGTGTATGAAACCTTCAAGGTTTGGAAGGCGGAAGTTGAGAATCAATCGGGCAAGAAGATAAAGAGTATCAAGTCCGATAATGGAGGTGAGTATGAGTTGGAAGCTTACAAGAAGCTTTGTCAAGAGCATGGCATTGTTTTGGTGAGGACCATTCCGGGGAAACCTCGCCAAAATGGGGTAGCGGAGAGGATGAATAGAACACTACTTGAGAGGGCAAGGAGCATGAGGATCCACGCGGGTCTTCCTAAGTGCTTTTGAGCCGATGCCGTGAGCACCGCGGCATACTTGATCAATCGGGGACCTAGCGTTCCCTTGGAGTTCAAGATTCCGGAAGAAGTTTGGAGTGGTAAAGAGGTATGTCTCTCACACTTGAGAACTTTTGGTTGTGTTGTCTATGTTCAATCCGAAAAGCGTGATAAGCTTGACCCAAAGGCCATTAAATGCTACTTCATAGGATATGGTTGTGAAAAATATGGATATCGTATTTGGGATCCTAAGAACCGTGTGGTGATTAGGCATTGTGATGTGACCTTTGATGAGAAATCCTTGTATAAGGATAACTTTGATGGAGATTCAATTGAGAGAGGGTGGATTGGAGAAGAGCGAGAAATAGTTGAGGTAGATGATGTTCAAGCTTCTCAACAAGATGTTCAAGCTCCCAATGTTGATGAATCTATTGAATTAGAGGATGATCCTCTTGATGACATAGATGATGAGGTTTAAGGTGAACCAAGCACTCCACAAGCTAGCTCCACTCCTCAAGTGAGGAGATCTTCAAGGTCTATCAAGCCACCGAATCGATACTCTCCCTCATTGCATTACTTGTTGTTAACCGATGCGGGTGAACCGGAGTACTATGGTGAAGCAATGAAGTCTAGTGAATCGTCTAAGTGGGAGCAAGCCATGAAAGATGAGATGGACTCATTGGTGAAGAACAAGACTTGGGTGTTGTGTGAACTACCCAAGGGAAAGAGAGCACTATTGAACAAGTGGATCTTTCGTAAGAAGGATGAACCGGATGGCACAATCCGTTTCAAGGCAAGGCTTGTGGTAAAAGGGTTTTCACAAAAAGAAGGGGTTGATTATCAAGAGATTTTTGCTCCGGTTGTGAAGCTCACCACTATTAGAATCTTGTTGGCAATAGTGGCTTCCGAAAATCTCTTTCTTGAGCAAATGGATGTGAAAACCGCGTTTTTACATGGGGATTTGGAAGAGGATCTCTACATGAAGCAACCGGAAGGGTTTCAAGTTTCGGGTAAAGGGAACTTGGTGTGCAAGCTCATGAGGAGCTTATATGGGTTGAAGCAAGCTCCAAGACAATGGTACAAGAAGTTTGACATGTTCATGCTAGAAAATGGATTTGTGAGATCGGATGGCGATCATTGTTGCTACTTTCAAAGGTACGTAAATGGTTGTGTTTATTTGCTTCTCTATGTTGATGACATGCTTATTGCGGGTTCTAGTATGGATCTTGTGAACAAGTTGAAAGAAAATTTGTCAAAGAAGTTTGAGATGAAGGACTTGGGTGAGGCGAAGCAAATACTTGGCATGAGAATCTTGAGAGATAAATCGGCGGGCTTGTTGAGGTTATCTCAAGAGGAGTATGTTAAGAAAGTGCTAAAGAGGTTCAACATGGTTGATGCAAAGCCTCGAAGTTCTCCTCTTTCTATTGACCTCAAGTTGTCAAAGGAGGATTCACCCAAAACGGATGAAGAAAAGGAGCAAATGGCCATTGTTCCTTATGCTTCGGCCGTTGGTAGCATGATGTATGCTATGGTGTGCACAAGGCCCGACATCGCTCATGCGGTGGGAGTTGTGAGTAGGTTCATGGCAAATCCGGGTGAGCAACATTGGGAAGCCGTGAAATGGCTCATGAGGTACTTGCAAGGTACTTCTTCTATGTCTCTTTGCTTTGGGAGAAAAGGAGTGATCTTGGAAGAGTTTGTTGATGCTGATTTTGGAGGATGTGTTGATTCAAGCAAGAGCACTTCGGGGTATGTTTTCACTATTGGTGGCACGGCCATTAGTTGGATGTCCAAGCTCCAAAAGTGTGTCTCCATGTCTACTACGGAGTCCGAGTATGTGGCTATGTCGGAGGCGGGAAAGGAGATGGAATGGTTGAAGAACTTTCTTGATGAAATGGGCATGAAGCAACAACAATGTGTGTTGCATAGTGATAGCCAAAGTGTGGTTCAATTGGCTAAAAATCCTATGTTTCACTACCGAACCAAGTACATAAAGAGGCACTACCACTACACTAGGGGTTTGGTGGATGATGGTGTCTTGGTTTTGAGGAAGATTGCCGGTTCAAAGAATCCGGCGGATATGCTCACTAAAGTGGTTCCTAGTGAGAAATTGAGGTTGTGTAAGACCTCAATTGGTCTCCATTGCTAAATGGAGTGAGTAAGCATTTTTGGTGACAATGAGTATGGATGATGTTTTTTTTTGGGTTTGTGTATGGTTGAATATGGGGTTGCATTGGTGGTTTTGGAACTTGGTTGGCCCAAATCTCCAAGTGGGAGATTGTTGGGCTTGTGTGGAGTTTGTGCCAACAAACAAAGCGGAGCAAAGCCCAAAGCAACGACCCAACACACGAGAGCAAGCAAAGCCCAGCTCCCCCCCAAAACCCAGCTGCCCGGGCGGGCCAGGTGGTCCGGGCGGGCTGGACCCAGCTCGGGCGGGCTGCTGCTGAAGGTAAGATTCTGCCTCGAAGGCAGAACGTAGCCATCTCGCCTGCACCGGGCGAGCTCGTCATTGGCCCGGGCGGGCGTGTGGGCCCGGGCGGGCGGCTTGGCCCGGGTGAGCGCTCGCCCGGGCAACTCAGATCTGTCGGGATTTTTTGCGATTTCAAGCTTTAATCTCGACCCTTGATTTGTATTAACCCCCTAAAAGTATATAAACCCCCTTCTTTCATGTTTTAGGTTACTATTCACACAAACAGAGATCAACTTAGGGTTTAGTGAAAGAGGAGAGAGAAAATAACATTAAATCCTCCATTAATGCTTGTATTGTTCATCCATTTTCTTCATTAATCAAAGTCTTTCTTGGTGGTTTTTTCTCCCTTCGGGTTTTCCCACGTTAATCGGTGTGCTTTTCATTACTTTCTTATTTGTTCTTAGTTTCATTACTTTTCATTTGATTGTTGATTAGTGGTGATTACAAGTAATTAGTTGGTTTGCTTAATCTAATTCTCAACACTTTGGTGTCACTAATTGCAAATTAACCTACATCGTTATCAAGCACATTTCTTCTTGTTTCTCATGTTACCGTTATCAATGGCTAGAAATTTCTAATGAGTTAGAGTAGATGTAGATCCTTTCTGTTGCATTTGGTTTTGACATTTACAATTTAATGAGCTAAACTTTGAACAGGACCAATTCATGTCTCCAAGTGTGTAGGAAAGTGGAAGTACGACACAAACATAGCACAGTATCAATCTCAATTGGAAATGTTCATTTATCAGCTGGATATTTATGGAAACCTAGTTTCAGATTTATATTCATTCGACGCAGAGATTGTTGAGAAGAGTACAAAATTATCCATACCTGTACCAGATCTCAATTTCAGAGTATCTTCCCCAGGAATCCAATTACTTTCATTCACTGCTCTGGAGCCGGGAAACTTTCTACTCACAGTATATGATGCAAAGCATAACACAAGCATCTCCAATACGCCTTATGAATTTATTGTTTCTATTGGTAAGTCTACTGACATAAATTGGTTCAGTTGTTTACTCTTTCTTCTTTTCTTAAAGATTCCATCTCATCTGTCATGTCACCTGTTGCCTCTCCTATCACCTGGAATAAGGTAGTTTATCGCCCTTTTCTGTTCAGAAGCACGGGCAGTCCCTTCTTGTGAGCATAGCTCAGCAAGTAGAAAAGGAATTCCATTCACAGTGCATGTAGTTAGATTAAATTATGGAGTTATATACGCAGTGCATGTATCTTTCTGCTCAATTTGTGCTCACTGAGTCTATTAAATGACTTCTATATGTTATATGAATAGATAACTGCGATGGGTCCAAAAGCATCATCAATGGATCTGGTTTAAACATTACAGTTGCTGGACAAGAAGCAAGATTTTCAGTTCATCTAATAGATGCGTATCAATATCCCTGTCCAGTTGAAATGAGAATGCTTCAAGTACAAATTGCATGGATAACAGACTCATATATGGTGTTGCCTAAAATCTATCCTCTTGAGTTAAATGGTACTGTCACCTGAATGATCTTTGAAACTCTTTATCCTTTAGTTCTTGCTATTGGACTGATCAAGGGTCATATACACTAATAACACAGGGAGTAGGTCTGTGCACTTGACACATAATGCTGTGAGTCACGTTGAAGATTCTCTTAGTCCATCAATTGACCACAGCAATAGTGTATGAACCACATTCTTCAGATTTCTTCATACCATTACATAGTCTTCCTCTTATCCAAATTCCACCTATTGGGAGACTAATGACAATCTTTTGCCTATAAAGTCTATAGGTACCGAGCAAGTTGTGGCACACGCATATGGTGTACTATATACACCTGAAAAGAGTGGACCCTATGGAATTCTTGTTTTGTGTGGAAATATTCCATTAAATGGAGGTCAGGTGCTGAAGAAGGAAGTGAAATCAGGTACTTGGAAGCTCTGTATTTTCCATGAATTGCATTCTTTGTGAGATCATATGAGTCTGCATTAGAAACTATTGTTCTGTAATCTTTACAACTGCCAGATCGACAAAGCCTAGAAAAACGTATGAGTGAATCAATAAATAAAGGAAAAGGAAAAGTAGCCGGAGTAGCTTGACTTCCAGTATAGTAGCTTTTCCTAGAGCTTATAATACCATGACAACTGAATATGTGACTAAACTATTGATGAAACACAAAAATCTATTTACAAGATAGCAAAGAGAGTATGATCTTGTTCCTGTGGAAGGTAAATCCACCACACTTGTTTCTATACAAAATGGAAAATAAACAAAACTAATCCTTCATGACAAGCTATATACTTCATAGAATTTTGTCAAGGTTAGGAAGATAGGCAGAAGAAATTTAACCTGTAGCTTAACTAGGAATCAGATTAAAAAAAATTATTTCAGATGACATATTTGCAATTTTAAGTAGGTGTAACATTTTATCACAAGGCATCAATTATTTTAAACTTCTAAACGATTTCTCCCTTGTGAGAAATTGAGAATGTTCATTTTTGGTAGTTTATGAAAACTTAGAATAATGTGAAAGTGTCATCAAACTATATATAAGACACAAATTGCACAACAATTATACAAGGGACGTGGGACAGAGCCACGTTTTCCGATCTGGGTCGTTCGTTCCCGATCGCGGAACAAACTCGACCCAGATCGCCTCCGTTCGCGAATCAGATCGCCTAAGGCGACGTCCCTGATTTCAGCGCCGGAAAATTAGCTTGAATCGGTGAGTTTGTTGTAAATTTGTGGTAGTTTCCATTGTTTCTGATGAGAACTTGCAGCTGCACGATAGAAAAATAGAAAGAGAAAGAAGGAGAAGGTAGATAGAAAGAGAAAGAAGGAAAAATAGAAAGGGAAAGAGGATTGATCCGTTCAAAAAAAAAAAAAGGGAGTGTGGGACAGCCCGGACAGCTCATTCTCTTTCCTTTTTTCTTTTGACCTGCAACTTAGTCATTTATTTTTTTATAATGTCAATGAATAAAAAAGGGAGTGTGGGACAGCTCATTCTCTTTCCTTTTCCTATTTTTATGTCAATGAATAAAACTACAGCTTAGTCATTTATTTTTTTATTTTGACTTTTGATCACTCATTCTCTTCCTTTTTTCTTTTTACATTTATTTTTTGGAAGTTGTAGTTTTATTCTCTCAATTACTAGAGTACGTACTTCTTCATACAGTATATACGTTACTTTTATTAATTTTCTATTATTATTATTGTTATTATTATTAATATTCAAAATTATTATTATTATTATTATCATTATTATTCAAAATAAATCTATTTACAAATAATATTTCTTTGATTGCTCTAAAACAAAATTAATACCGCGATGACCCAACGTTTCCGATTCACCCAAGGTAGTGTTTCCCGTTCCCGTTTCCGTACCACGTTTCGCATCGACTCTCGTTCCTTGTATCATTGATTTATAGTCAGCCTTGTACCTTCTGATCATTCACACGACCATTACTGCTGAATAGATATCGCTAGTCCACTGTGTGAATGCATGGTTTCTGTCTGTTGACTGTATACCTTTATATTTTCCAGTGAATGCCTTTCTTTTTTATGGCCTGTATTAAGTTACTCAACCACATAATAACTTGCATGTGTGGATTAAAATTTGGTGAGCATTGCATATAGCTGACCTGTGTAATGAGTCTTCACCATTACAAGGCAATTCAGCCTTACACTGCCGCTGAGAAAACCTTATAATCTTTATCGACATCATCCATTTAGTCCGTGTCTCCTCAAAGCATGATGCTGCTAATAGTCTACAGATATAAGAGTCATGTTGCTCGTGGTCTGTTACACTCAAGTATTTTTCTAGTATGGTTAATTATCTTAATCTCAAGGTAGCCTGTAGGCTGTATGAATCTATAAATAGAACTATTTGTAAGACTTATGATAGTTTTGCTGTTAGTTTAGATATCATCGCTTGTTTTTTCTTCATTGAATTTTCTCTCTCACCACATTAACTCATTTTTGGTACATGTAACAGGTGAGGTTAATATGTCATGGTCAAGTGTCGTGAAATATGAACCCAAAGTACAGAAGTTAATGAAGAACGAGGTCGTCATTCAGCTTATGGATTCATTTTACAATCCAGTTTTGTCACAGCAATCGAAGCTAAAAGTGGAGATTGGTTCCCTAAACCACTCTGACTTCGTAACCTGGATGTTTGTGGACAACAACAATGGGTCATATACAGGACAATATCAGATTAATGACACCGGCACCTTTGAACTATGTGCAACATTTAATGGAAACAAGTTCTTACCTTGTCCGTTCGGGGTCAATGTATACAACAGTAAGTGCACCTACCTACAGGATTTATCTGAAGTTGTCTTCTTCTCGCGTCTCTTTATCATGACCTTTATATTTTTCAAAGTTACTAAGATATCCTATTTCCATGTCTAAAGACTTCTCTGCTATTCTAAACCGGTTAAGGCGTTCAGGTACCTCGCCAACTGTGGATCAATACTGGGGTTGTTGTTATTGTTATTTATCTGAAAAATAAACATTAATCTTTTACAAGTATACTTCATTGAGATGCTATACTAATTAGAGAACCTCAAGCAAGGTTCCCCATATATTTTTTCCAACTTACCTGACAAAGAGCGCATTATAAAAAAGATATAGTTACTATTATCAGTAACTAGAAATTAACTTGTGAAATTAAGAAGTTTTATGATATGGTTTTTCTTTGTTAATTATTCAACAGTTGATGTCTTATAACATTGCATATCTTTCATGGTCAACTACGTTCACTTGTTGATTTAAAATGACTGGCCTCAACAAAGTCATCTTTCTTTATCAACTAATTTTCCGTTCCCTTGTTTCCTTAAATTTGCAAAACACAGTTAGAGCCTGTAAAATATGAGTTAATTACGTGTCCTGTTCACATTCTTGAAGAGATTTTGGGTTGCTTGTCTGGCTGCATATGTATCTAAAAGGACAAAAGGTTTTCTGCTTATACTATCTCATGTGTGTGATCATGTTTAAGACTTGATAGTCAAAGTGACATTTTAACTTGGCATGTGTGGACTTGATAGTCAAAGTGACATTTTAACTTGAAAAGCTTATTGTTCCCCTAATTATCTGCTTTTAGCCCTCTTTCTCTTGGATCTTTGGAATTGGATAGTTTTAGACTTCCCAGCCTTGTGATCATCATCTTTTTTCCAAAAAAGAAAAAGAAAGGTAAGAGATAGAAATTCTTATGGTGACGGATAACTGTCAAATGAGTTCACGTTTTCAGTAAGGAAAGAGTGACAAACTGTAACTAACAAGATTTAGTACATTCATCAGAGATTAATAATCTATAAAAGTTCTGTTGTATGGTTTCTGTTCATATTTTACTTTCCCAATAATGTTGATTATATCTGTTTGGAGTATGTCTCTAATTGGTGAAACAACTTCTTAGTACTTCACATCTATTATTATCCTGTCTCGCAGGTGATTATTTTCCTAAAGCTCATGATGACTCAATATCTGTATGGGAGGACGAATCAATTTCTTTCAATGTTCTTGAAAATGATTACTTTGCTGGTGAAAACGCTACAGTTATTGGATTTTCCAATGTATGTTTATATTTGAATGAGCTTCTGGTACTATCTGCTGTAAGCAATATGTGGCTTTCTCTTCGCTTAAGCTTTCTGCAAGTGTAGTATGGGTGTGTAGTGTATGTGCATTGCAGTCATCACAAGTAAGGAACTGATGCAGCATATCATGAAATTGGCACATACTAATTTATAAGTTCTCTATAGTTTCAGTCTATATTGAAGAAAATGATCAAAGTTATTCATTCCAAAGGTTGTAAAGGGAATAATATATAAGAACAAGCGCAAAATTTGTCAGTTACAAAAAACTTTTACTAAAAAATTCTGTGTTTTTTCATTTGGTGTATTCTTAAAGTACCACTGTATGTATAGAACTGAGAACATGTTTTTTTCCTGGTGAGTTTCTCAAGTGGCCTTATATCTTGCTTTAATAATATGGCAGCCACTTTGTGGATCGGTGCTGCAGAGTGGACTCCTTTTCAGATATACACCTTACAAAGGATTTTATGGAAATGATTTTTTCTCATACACAATATGTGACCTTAATGGAAATTCTGCTACTGCTTCCGTATTCATTGCAGTACTTAGCATCCCACCTCAGTTTTTTTCTTTGCCTACTTCACTGAGGGGCAGTGAAGACGTCGTGTGTCCAAAATTTGGGTAATGCTTCATTGGAAATTATGAGAAGATTATTTTTAGTTACATAGTTTACCTGAGTTGTCAGGAAACTGATTGGCTCTTTGCTATGGCAGTGGATTCCATGGTATTGAGATCGTATATCCTGATTCACTGGAAAACATCTCTGTAACATTAAGTGCAAACTCTGGGACAGTTTCGCTTTCCTCGATGATGATGCAATTCTGGGAACCAATTTGGAGCGGATTGTCTGTTAGTAGATATGGTGAAGAAGCTAAGGCATTGGTTCTGTCTGGCCATGTGGAAGTACTCAATATGGTTCTTCAGTCATTGCAGTATCTTGGGTAAATGGATCCAGTTGCTTTATACATTATTTATTTGTGTTTAACTATGAATCTGTGAGGATGCCCATTTTCACAAATGTTTCTGAATTTCAACCATTTGGCAATTCATAAATTGTTTCCGTTCACCACAATGGTTTCGAGAATAAGATTATTTGACTTAAATTTTATCAAGTTCTGATGTGAAAATAACTGATTTGCTAAATCATATATTAAAATGAGTTCACAAGTTTATCCCTTTATAGTTCAGAATTTAGACTGATGTATGATATAGTTCTGATTCGGAGGAACTGTTTAAAGAAGTCAGAACTATGGATTCGGAGACTTCCCATCTTATAAAGATGCATCGAAATGAACTTTTTGCTATTTATACTCGTACTTATATCTTAATTAAGTGCATGAGACCTGAACATAAGCAGTTCCATGACATATGAATCTTGTATTTGATTTGGAAATTTATTCTGTTCAAGAAACGTTGAACAATTGGTGCTAATAAGTACGGAATCATCCTGTTTGCGCTACTAGAAAAGGTTGAGGCTAGACAACTTGTTGATGATCATAGTTGATATTATACTCAATTCGTACGATCCATTTTGAATTAATAATGTATATTTCTATCTGCATGCAATTTTTAGTTGTATTCTTAGTAGTTAATATAATATACAATCTCTCTTCTTCAAAAAAATTTATTGTTGAATCTGAATTTCCTTTTTGGTGGATTTTGCTGCTTATGTAAGCCATACTTCTTTTTTGTGTTCACTAGGGATGAAAACTTTTATGGTGAGGACACTATCAAAGTGTCGGCAAGAAACAAAAATGGAGTTACTGATTTGAATGTCACAATTTTTATTGAACCTGTCAATGATCCTCCTTTTATAATCACCCCTGAACACATAATCCTGGAGGAGAATGAAGACGGTGGATCAGTGATCTACGAGAAAACGAATAGGGTTGAGATTGGAGACCCAGATCTGCTTCACTTTCCAGGTACGTCTATAACTTGGAACTTTGACAGTCGGATTAGGACGGTGGTTTCTTTAACTTATGATGATAGAACAGTAGAGTAAAAGTCTGGAACAAGTTAGGAGTTGTTACTAGTTGAGTCCAGAAGGGTTTCCTTTAGGTTGAACTAAATGTGATAAGTTTGATTCTTAGAAGCATCAGTTATGCAATAGTTAACCCACGAGTTAAACCATCCATGCATCTAATGTCATTTTCATAGAAGCTTCAAAATGCTGCCATGATATCTAACATATCATCTAGCCTAGGCACTGGATTATTGGAAATAATAAATATAGCACAACAATCTTGTTAATGGCTATAGTATTAATGGATATCCTTCAAAAAGTGAGTGAACATCACAAGGACATAAAACTATGTTGTATCAATATTTGTCCGAAAGTCCTAGGTGGCCCTTTTCAATTCTACTCACTCTTTAGGGTTCATCCTATAGTGAGACAAATTAGGGAAAGGAGATCCTGGTATGAGAATTTAGACGAATGGAGTACTGGACATCTCTCATCAGTGGGAACACTTGAAGGAAAATCATGACTCGTCATGAAGAGGTTAGCGGTAATCCAATGAAGAAATTTGAACTACAAGTCTAACTTTAGCTGCTAGTGCTAGCAACATTTTCAATTGAACCCCTTATTTTACACAATCATGCCTAATTAATATCTTATGATCATTGGCAAAATAAAAAAGAAATTAACATTTATGATTAATGAATAATACTTCCTCTATCACTTTTCATACTTTTTACACAACCAATGATATTCCTGCTAAGAAGGGCATAGTGTTTTTTAATCACTAACTGAACATAGTCAATGTAATAGACTAGCCGAGGGGGGCAGGGGTACTTTTGGTAATACACACAAGTTCTTATGTTAGCTTGGGGAGGAATGCAGCTGGTTAGTTAGAGCAGACAGTAGGCAAGTCTACTATAAATAGAGGAGATTACAAGAGAATATATTATGCTGAAAATATTGGAGGGTTTAGTAGTTTAGTTTTGGGAGAGAAACAAGCCTCTCGGAATCTTGTTACTATCTTTATTTTACTGTCAATTTCCAGATTATCAATCAAAGATTGGTTTCCCTTATTAATCTTCTTCTTTAATCTGCCTTAGAGATGCCAGTTCATTACAGTCAAGGTTTGGCTTGTGGTTTTATCTGAAACTCCAATTTTTCTCAATACCATGTTGGGGTATTTTCTAACAACATTTCCCTAGGTTCATATTTGAATGTGTTCTACTATATTTTGTCATCAGAAATGATTGGCTCACATTTACTCTTGTTACTAAGGCTTGATCCTGCATGATTTAATTGGTGTGCAATATTTGAGTATTGAAATATGTACCTAATACACACTTCTTAGCTACATTGATTACTATCAAGAATTAGTATTTTTTTTTTTGACAGAAATGAATTTACTATCAAGAATTAGTACAAAACCAACATCAACCTGATCATGTCTAGGTGCTGTTTTGGACATTATTCCAGGACAAAATTTGCCTTGCCTAAGTAGGGGTATATTAGGTTTCCTGTCAAATAAATACGGAGTTCCAAGTTTGAGATTTTGTATCAGGTTTTAGTGTGGAAGATACAATACCTGCATATTATCCGTAGTTTCTTTGTTTTTGTCTTTGAAATGTGTTAATGGCTTTGAAATGGAAAGTAAACGAAGTTTCGACCTAAACAAGTTGTTCATGTTAGCAATATGAGAAAAGTGGTGTATGCGGAAAAGAAATATCATATTTGAAGAAGTGATCAACTCAAAGTAGAGTATCAGGCTATCAGCTCAGAGCTTCAAGCATGCAGCTCAATGGCTTTCCGTTTGGAGGAGCTGGAGAGTATCTTATCTACCAGTTTTAGATCTTACTATCTTTTAATGGATATGCGTCAACATTTCGGATATCTATTAGTAGATAGGACCTTCATATAGCTTTATCAACATAAAATTGTGTAATAAATGGTCATTGGATGACAAAAAATTACATGGGAACTAGAAAAGTGTAAATATATTTTGTTGAGAAAATATTGGAATGGAAACTTACTAAGAATTTATACTTCCCACAAAGTAGAGAGTTTTTTTACTGACTTGTCTTCCCTTGGTAAGTAAAATTTTCCATGGAATATCTTAATTTCTGCAGACAACCAAATAATTTGCATTTCCTATTTTGAAAATTCATGGGACCTGAAAATTCCTGCGCAGTATAACTTCCTTCATCCAACCAAACTACCACAAAGGTAGAATGTGTCAATGTGATTCTCTTCTTCTCAAGTCTAATTATCACTTGTTTTGGTTTGTGGTATTTGGTTGGAGCCTGGTTGCCGGAAGGAAGGTATAAGCTTAGGTTTGAAAGACTTTAAATACCCTATTAATGAGTTTATGCTAGTTTTGTTTATAAATTAAATGATCTTTTGTGTAGTTTCTAACTTTAACAATGAAGGGAGTGAGAAGGTGCTATATGTAGATAAGATAACAATTAACATCAACACAATACCTTTAGCACTTACATCTGTATGAGATAGCATATATCTTTCACAACCTTCCACAGGTTCAACGTCATCTTTCTGTTTCTTCAAATCTTTTAGCATACGAACCAAGAACATCTAGAAGATGAAACCGGGCTCTGACCATGAGGACTTTGATGAAGTTCGTTTTTGGTCTATCAATGGGAGAAGTTTGTTATTGATACAGAAAGGATTTTTTGGGCAGCTATGTTAAAAGACTTCATCCATCCGATAAACGTTTATTGCTCATTGATGTTACCATTGAACAGCAGACACACACATTGGCTTTAGTAGTGTTTGGGCTCAATTACCAGCAGCCCAATAAAGGCATAAAAGCCACCTGAAGCCTTGGACAGATGGCATCAGTGGGTCCCACCTGAGAGTTGACCTAATCTCAGAAGCTTGGGGATCCTCTAAAAGGCTGAAATAATCATTGCCTGAAAAGGCAACATAGCCATTGATCCCAAGGAGGCCCATCCAATCAATGTTTCGTGTCTGGGAATCTCCAACACTATAAATACCAAGAGTCTCATCAATGAACAGGTATTCAATTCTCACCTAACAAACCAGAGCATCTCTCTCTACCTCAATCATCAACTGACTTGAGCGTCGGAGGGGCGATCCCGGAAACACCCCGGGGTAGTCTAACCTTCTTTTTTAGGATTCCGGCGTACGGATAACGGAGCTCAGGCGAACGTTCTTGGGGCCCTCATTAAATCTCACAACCTATTACAATCCTTAATTTCTTAGCAGAAACAGTTTGGCGCCGTCTGTGGGGAAGTTACAATCAAAGTTACTTCGCCGCCACTCAGCAAAGTTTACCTCATTGTTACTTAGCAATGGCCCCAGCCAAGAGCGCTCGCAACAGACAACCTTCACCAAGGTTCAGAGGTCTGAACGAGACCCTTCGCCCTCTCAACACCGAAGGTCTGAGCGACCACCTTCACCGGTTCCTCGCAAAACACCTACCGTTTAGACCATCGACCCTGAAGAGGAGCAGTCCATCGAAAATGGACCGAACCCATCACATCAGCTACAACATGCTGACCCCCAACCCATATCTACGGCAGACATAAACTTAATAGCCGCTCAGCTTCAGCTGACCCTACAGCGTAGCCTCATGGACATGCTGGCCAACCTACAGCAGGGGCGCCCTCTCCCGCAACCCAAAGACCAAGCCTTGGTCCCTTCTCTTCGGGCAGAAAACCTTCACCGTTCTGCCCACGGTCAGCCTAGCCGGCAGCGAACGGGGGCAAGAGAGCATAGCCAGCACGATCGGCAACGATCCAGGCAGGGGGAAGAGGAATGTCATCTGTGTAATGGAAGATCCGCTCGGCAGGGAGAGGAGACCCACGTGTCTAAATCACCCAAGGGCAATGTCGGGCAAAAACCCAACGATGCTCGACATTTCCTGAACGAGAAACGCCTCAGCAAGGGGTTGGACGCCAGGTATATTCTAGATAAGAAAGCTGCTCAGCGGGAAGGGCATGGTGATTCTGCCCAATCAAAGCCCATTCGGATCAATAGTGGAGCTCTCAAGTTCATGGTCCCATTCAGTCAGGCAATACTAGAGGCGCCCAGTCCGGGCAAAATCACAACACCCACCATTGAGCCATTTGCGGGACTAACCGACCCGGATTATCATATGGCCACATACAAGGCTCAGATGAGCATTCAGACTGGCTTTGAAGCCACTTAGTGCCGCTTCTTTCCTACAACACTAAAGGGCTTGGCTCTGAACTGGTTTCAGGAGCTCCCTGCTGGGATCATAACTGATTTCTCGGTACAAGAAGATTTATTTATCCATCAATTTGTAGCCGGGAAAAGACAGAAGAAAACAAGTCTCCATCTGATGACAGTCAGACAGGAGAAGAATGAGAGTCTAGCCGATTACATCAAAAGATTCAATGAGGAATCTTTGAAAGTATCCGATCTGCAAGACGCAGTGGCATTTGCCGCCCTGATGTCCGGGCTGCAACCCGGTCGACTGAGATGGTCTTTGGCGGAAAACGAAGTGAAAACCTTCTCCGAAGCAATGAGCAAGGCTCAAAGATTCATCTAGGCAGCAGACATATGTCGCCACTCGGATGACGGGAGCAAGAAAAGGAAGGATGAAGGAAATCACAAAGACCAGCCGAAACAACAAAAGACGGGCAGTCGGTCGGACAGGTTCAGTGACCACGACAACGACCCTCGATTCAGCAAGAACAGGAGAGAGTTCTACTTGGACATCGAAGACAAATCCATGCTCCCCCGCCCACCTCCCATCAGAACGTCCTCCGCTCGGAGAGATAAGAGCCAGTGGTGTGAGTACCACAAAGAATGTGGACACACCACCAAAGACTGCAGAGAGCTCAAGAAGTCCCTTGACAATCTGGCAGTCCAAGGCAAGCTGAACCGCTACCTCA
Organism: Beta corolliflora; assembly: GCA_947648045.1. Lineage (NCBI taxonomy): Eukaryota > Viridiplantae > Streptophyta > Magnoliopsida > Caryophyllales > Amaranthaceae > Beta > Beta corolliflora. The sequence goes on from CANSZD010000019.1 coordinate 1,730,226, forward strand.
AACACACAAGCGAGGAGAAAGGCAAGCAAAAGGTAGGTCAGTCGAACAGCGGGGACACCGAAGGATTCATTGGAGTCATTGCAGGTGGCTTTGCATCAGGAGACCTAACCGGCCGATCCCGCAAAGCCCACTTACAGAGTCTCAAGCACCAAGTGCTTGACGTCCACCACCCCCGATCAGACTGCCCCGTAATGACCTTCGGGGAATCCAGTCGGACTCTCCACACTCCCCATGACGACCCCCTAGTCGTTGAACTGAAAGTGGCTAACACGAGAGTCAAAAGGGTGTTAGTGGATAGTGGCTCATCCGCTGACATCATTACACTGGAATGCCTCAGGTTGTTGAAATACAGCGAAAGGGATGTCACTCCCCCTCAATCAGCCACTCATAGGCTTCGGGGGAAACTCAATACATCCCGTCGGATCTATAAAGTTGCAAAGGAAGAAGCCTACTGATTGACTTCCTAGTGGTGGACATCCATCTACCATACAATATCATAATGGGAAGACCAACTCTGAACAAGGTCAAGGCTGCAATTTCCATTTACCAACTCCTCATGCAATTCGAAACCGACGAAGGTAAAGTTGGAAAGATCCAAGGGGATCGTGCCAGCGACGAAGAGAATGTTACGTTAACAGCTTGAAGAGCAAGGTCGACGTCCAAGAGGACTCGAAGAAGAGAAAACGAGAAGAGAATCAGCCCTCAGGTGGCCTCGGGGTTTACATCACTGAAAACCCCAGCCAGCCGAGGACGATGAAGAAGTCATTATTGACGAGAAACTCGGTCGAACCCTGAGAGTAGGCAAAACCATGGACCCTCAAACAAGAAAAGAAATCATTTAGGTACTCACGGAGTACAGGGATGTCTTTGCCTATAAAGCTGCATAAATGCCTGGACTCGACCCCAAAATTATGTGCCACGAGCTCAACATCAAAGAAGGGTTCAAGCCAGTCAAGCAAAAGCTGAGACACCAAGGCCCTGAAAGAAACGCCGCAGCAGCAGCTGAAGTCAAAAAATTGCTCGAAGCAGGTTTCATAGAAGAATGTCAATACTCGGAATGGTTGGCCAACCTTGTGCTGGTCAAAAAATCGACAGGGGCATGTAGAATGTGTGTGGATTTCACAGACCTGAACAAGGCCTGTCCAAAAGATAACCACCCTCTGCCCAAGATCGATAGGCTAGTCGACTCAACAGTGGGTCATGCTCTCCTAAGCTTCATAAATGCAAATGCGGGGTATCACCAGATCCCAATGGCTGAGCACGACCGAGTTCATACCGCCTTCGTAACAAATCAAGGGGTGTATTGCTACAAAATGATGCCATTCGGACTTAAGAATGCAGGGGCTACATACCAGCGGACAATTAACAAAATCTTCAACGACCAACTGGGTCGGAACATTGAAGTCAACGTTGACGACATGATCGTCAAAAGCAAGGTCCAACGTGATCACCCCTCAGACTTACGGGAAACCCTTGGCACGTTAAGGCAATTCTGGATGATGTTAAACCCGAAGAAGTGTGTCTTCGAAGTGAAGGGAGGGAAATGCCTCGGATTCCTGGTGGATGAAAGGGGAATCGAGGCAAATCCTGACAAGATCAAAGCTGTGATGGAGATGAAGTCTCCTCGGAACGTAAAAGAGGTACAACGCCTCACCGGCTGTCTGGCTGCCCTCGGACGCTTCCTGTCGAGGTCAGCAGATAAAAGCTTACAATTCTTCAAAGCTTTGAAGAGAAAAGAGTTCACCTGGGATGACGAAGCCGAACAGGCCTTCGCCTCCCTCAAAATGCACCTATCAACCCTCCCTAAGCTGATATCCCCCTTGCCGGGGGAAACATTGTTTATTTACTTGGCTGTTTCGGAATACGCGCTCAGCGCTGTTTTGATAGCCGAAAGAGAAGAGAAGCAACACCCAGTCTACTCATCAGCCACGCTTTCCGAGGAGCGGAAGCTAAGTATACTGAGGTAGAAAAAATGGTTTTCGCCCTAGTAATGGCAAATTGGAAGCTAAAACCCTACTTCCAGGCTCACCCCATTAAGGTCCTCACCGGACATCCACTCAGAAAGCTGATCGAGAGCCGGAACCACTCCAGTCGGATGACTGATTGGGCAGATCAACTAGCGGACTTCGAATTGGAATACGAGCCAAGGAGGGCCATCAAAGCCCAGGCCTTGGCAGATTTCATAACTGAATGTACCACCAGGCCCCCGGTCAGCGAGCAAGATAGCTGGGAACTACAGGTAGACGGTTCTTCCACCAAAACAGGGTGTGGAGCCGGTTTGGTCATCAAACCCCCAGTCAGAGAAAAGATGGAATATGCCATCAAGTTCGAGTTTTTGGGATCGAACAATGAAGCAGAATATGAGGCCTTGATACTCGGACTCCAAATATGTATCTTGGTCGGGGCCACGACAGTCAAAGCAAAATCCGACTCACAACTCATAGTGGGTCAGGTATCCGGCGAATACGAGGCCAAAGAGGATAATAACGCTGGCCGGCTTTAGCATTGCTCACATTCCACGGTCGGAAAATCATCAGGCAGATGCTTTGGCTCGGATGGCCAGTTCAGCTGAAGGATCAGCTCCCCGGACCATCATGTGGGAAGTGCTACGCCAGCCGAGCATCAACGCCAAGGAGCAATTGGTGCTTAATCGGATATCCACTTGGATGAGAGAAGTGGTCGAATACTTAAGAGACAGAGTATTACCCGAGGACCACAAGGAGGCCGAGTGGGTCAAGCATAAATCTGGATGGTTCATATGGCATGAGAACCAGCTCTACAAGAAGTCCTTCACTCACCCTTTACTCAAATGTGTGACCCCTGAAGAAGGAGACTACATCTTAAGGGAAATACACCAGGGAGCCTGCGGAAGTCATCAAGGGGGAAGGAAGATAGCTGGAAAAGCTCTCAGAGCAGGTTACTACTGGCCCACTTTGAAGTCAGATGCTCAAGAGCTGGTCAAAAGGTGCCCATCATGTCAAATCCACTCGGATATCCCTAGAGCACCAACCACTCCGCTGACAACCATCCAGGCTGCCCTTTCGTTCGACAAGTGGGGAATGGACCTCCTCGGACCTTTCCCCCCAGCATCTGGACTGAGGAAGTTCTTAATAGTTGCCATCGACTACTTCACCAAGTGGACAGAAGCCGAACCCTCCATAACAGATAGACAAGTCCAGGCGTTCATTTGGAGGAACATCATCATAAGATTTGGGGTGCCAAGGGCATTGGTGTCCGACAACGGACGACAATTCAATAGCGGTCCCACTCGAGACTACTGCGCCCGGTTCGGAATACAAACTAAGTTCTCGGCAGTATCAAGGCCGCAAACGAATAGGCAAGCCGAGTCAGCTAACAAAGTGATACTTAAAGGAATAAAAAAATCCTTAGAGGATGCAAAAGGAGCATGGTTCGATGACCTACCTGGGGTACTATGGTCGGCTCGGACTACCACCAAAGAGGCAACAGGGCACTCTCCATTCAGTCTGGTATACGGAAGTGAGGCGGTCCTCCCAGTGGAGGTCGACATCCCCTCACCCCGAATGACCTTTTATGAATTTGAGAAGAACGAAGAAGAAAAGCCCATCAACTTGGACCTGTTGCCCGAAACAAGGGGCAACGCCCTGCTGAAGTCCATTCGGTACAAACAAAGAGTCACTCGGCAATTCAACCGCCGAGTAAAGGCCAGACCAATCCAACTCGACGACTGGGTTGTTCGGAATGTCGAAGCTACATGGCTCTCGCACCTCAAAGGGAAGTTAGGACCTAACTGGGACGACCCTTACAAAGTGACCTAAATTGTCAAGCTCGGAACATTCCGACTAGAGTCCCTAGAGGGTGTTCCCTTAGCCCGACCCTGGAATTCAGACAACCTCAAAAAATTCTATGTATAGTGTTTGTCACTTGCAATTGGGGCATATGTAATAGAGTAACAGCAGAATGTAGCGAATCGGCTTATCATGTAATGAGTCAGACTACCAGACTTAACCAGTCGAAGTAGTCACGACATTTTTGTAATACAATGAGACTTGACCAGTCGAAATGCTCAAACTCGGTTAATCGTTTTGACTTAACCAGTCAGCCAGTTATGACTTGGCCAGTCGGAATTCAAAAACTTAACAAACGCTTACTAACTTAGCCTGTTATTCAAAAGGTGTTGACAACTTGACCAGTTAATTGGACACAGAAGTTAGTCGGACACTCAAAAGATAGAACATTGCAAATAACAAACACCAAGTACGAATTTCATTCATAGGAACCAAAAGTCTTCATTTCATTGATCAGAAGATTACAGAGCAAGCCACAATATGAATCGGCAAAAAAGATGATATTGCGAAGTTCAAAGAAAACAACCTAAGAGGAAAGGGGAGGTGGTACAGTTTCAACACCCTGGTCGGCTCCAACAGCACCCTCATGCTCCCCAGTACCTTTGTCAGCTTCGCTGGCCCCCTCGGTCTTCTCAGCACCTTGCTTGGGGTCAGCAGAAACATCATCGACCACTTCAACATCTTCGTCCTCTTCCTCCTCATCCAGACCCATTTGGGCTCGGATCTCAGCTGCCTCGGCCTCGTAGGTCTCCTGGTACTTGGACTAGATCTCGTTCCATTCTACCGAAGGACATGACTCGGCCATCACACCCTTCAACCGCTCAAGGGCCTCATCCTCGCCCATCTTATGAGAGCTTTGACCTACGTCGGCGCAGTAGTCCTCACAGGCTTGGGTTGTCTGCCACTCGGCAAACCATTGCTCCTGGGACCGGGCGGCTCTCTCCTCAGCTTTGGCCGCCTTCTCCTCAGCCAACATCAACTTGCCCCGGGCTTCAGCTAAGTCCGACTCAGCCTTGGCCAATTTAGCCTCGGCGTCGTTCTTAGCTGTCAGGGCCGAGTCACGAGCCAGAACGAGGTCGGCTTTCTCCTTCTTCCAGCCCTCCCGCTCGGCCTCAAAGTCCTTCTGGTCCTTTTTTATGGCCCTCTCCGCGCCATCAAGCTTAGACTCAGCAATCCGCTTGGCCTCCTTGGCATTGTAAACCTCAGTGAAATGCTTCTTCACATTCTCCTTCAGCTGATCCACTTCTTCCTGAAGATCCAGTCGGCTCGCGGTTACACTGGTCATCCAGGTGGAGAACTGCAAAACGGAAAAGTGTTAGTATAAGATAGCAAGAAAAATAAAAGAAACAAGGAATGCAACTTACATCAAGCCAAGAGCGGTAGAGCTCGTTATTCTCGTTCTTCCCAAGGGAGGAAAGATACTCCTGGTCGGCCGGGGTACAGATCACCTCCAATGCCTTCTCGACCCGCTTATTCTTTTCCGAGCGACGAAGCTCGACGAACGGTACCGGGGGGAACTCCTCGTCCACAGGGGTAACCTGCTCGGCAGTAGGAGAGAAGGGGGTGTACTTCGGGCTCCGCATCGGCTCAAAGTCAGTCGAATGGAGTGGGATGTCCGAACCCCCACCCCGCTCAGACGAGTCGGCCAAGGTGTTTTGGGAGTTTCCCACCTCAGTGGCCTCAGATGACTCGGCCAGCTTGGCCCTCTTGGCCTTTTCACGCTCTGCCTTGGCCTTAGCCACAGCTTTCTTGGTCTGGGCCACTTTGTCCGAGGAGCGCTCCTTCCTCTTCACCTGCTTCGGCTTGGCAGGGTCCTACAACAAGTTAGCAAAATTATGGACCTATAACACGCAAAATAAACGTGGCTCGGGCGTCAAGTAAGTCGGCGCTACAAACCTTGGGTGGGGCCGGTTTCTTCATTGTCTTGTTCGCTAGCTCGGCTCTAATCCGAGCCGCCTTGAGAGCAGAAGAAGTAAGACGCTCGGCCATCTCAGGATCCGATTCACTAATGTAGGCGTGAGAAGGTTCTGCAAAATAAGAAGAAAAGTTAGAAAAACAGGCAAGACAAAGGGTGCCACTTCTTAAAACCGAACCCCCTCGGCCAATTACCCTTGGGAAAGGCCGGACTCAATCCCATTACGGCCAATTACTCTTGAATAGGCGGCAACTCGGCAACCAATTGCCAGCCCCAAAAATCTCTCCCCCATTGACAATCTTGGACTCCAACTGCATGTAACAAGCGGCCACAACTTCTTCGTCGTCCAGTTCAGGCACTCGGAAATTGAGCCCATGATTCGGCTCCGGCGTCGGTTGGACAGTTGGTATTCGCCAGTCTCCACCATAATACACGAAGGCAAATTTCCTCCGGAACCCTTTCTGCGAAGTGGGTAGATTCAACACAGTCCGATAACCCCTTCGGACCTGGAAGCACCACTAACCCGGACCATTCTCTCCGGCCATCATCTCCACCAACTTATACATGTGACGCCACAATTTCACGGTCGGTCTGACTCCGATTATCTCACAAATGACTTGCACCGCAATGATGCCGCCCCAGGTGTTAGGCGAAATTTCGCTCAAAGAAAGACTGTATGTGTTCAGAAGGTCCTTGACAAAGGGAGTCAAGGGAAAGCGGAGCCCCAACTCCATCGCCTTATAATACACGGCTGTGCAACCGGGAGGCGGAGTCAGAATTGTATGGAGCGCCTCCTGTCGGACCAAATGGAAAGGGTCCTTTATTTGAAATCTGGCGCTCACACCTCGGAGATTCTCCTTCAGGGCCTTTATTTAGGCAGGCAAGGGGAAGCAAGTGTGAGGACCCCCTTTGGGATCTAAATCCGGAAATTCCAGTTGACCGGATGTCGACGCCTCACCCTCTTCTCTCGGCATGGCAACCCTGACCACACCATCAGACAAGTATCGGTCTAAGTAACTCCTCGAAGCAGGATAGGCTAGGGACACCTCCCAAGGTTAGGGAACGATGCCCTCGGCCTCCTCTTCCGCTTGTGATGGGGAACTCGGGAGAGAGACCGCGTCGGGTATAGCCGAGGGGTCGGGGCAACTTATTAAAGTCGGCACCAACGTTATTCCCATCCCCCTCACCTCCACGGATAAATTGTAGGGAGGTGAGGCTGGGGGGGTGACCGACTCGGACGAACTCCCCATTATTTATAAACAAGGGGGTCGCCCAAGATTTATTGAAAGGAAAAAGAAAAGAAACTTAAAGAGAAATCAAGAGCGTACCTGGTCGGACGAAGAAGACTGGAAAAACTGGACTTTGAAGTTGAGAGAATTCGAGAATTTTGAGAGAAGAATTTGAGAAACGGAGCAAATGATTCCCACTTCTCTCTCCTCCCTCATATTTATAGGCGCTCCTTGGGAAAAGTGCAACGCAAACCCCCCCGCGTCGCCTTAATGGGCTTCTTAAAAGGATCAACTCAGCCCAAGGGCCATAGTCCAAGGAAGCTGAAACGTCAAAACTTCCCAAGGATACCTAGTCAGCTCAGTTCTCATGAGGGGCCCCAAACTCCCAAGTATCCATGATTGCCATGTGGCACCGGGGGTCGGCTATACCCGCCCAAAGCAAATAACACCACCTCATTAACGCGAGCACAAGTATCAAATCGGTACCCACTCGGACTTAGCCAATTATGGCCAAGTATCAAGTTGGCACCACTCAGACTACTAGGGGCTCATTAGTCCCTCATCCGATTGGCGTCCAATCCACTCGGCCAGCAGGAGGTCCCTCCTCTGCCGGGTCGCTCTCGGACTTAGCCAATTATGGCCGAGTATCACGTTGGCACCCACTCGGACTGCTAGGGGCTCATTAGTCCCTCATCCGAGTGGCGTCCAGTCCACTCGGCCACCAGGAACTCCCTCCTCTGCCGGGTCGCTCTTGTACTTAGCCAATTATGGCCAAGTATCAAGTTGGCACCCACTCGACTGCTTGGGGATCATTAGCCCCTCATCCTAGTGGCGTCCAATCCACTCGGCCAGCAGGAGGTCCCTCCTCTGCCGAGTCGCTCTTGTACTTAGCCAATTATGGCCAAGTATCAAGTTGGCACCCACTCAGACTGCTTGGGGCTCATTAGCCCCTCATCCGAGTGGCGTCCAATCCACTCGGCCAGCAGGAGGTCCCTCCTCTGCCGGGTCGCTCTTGTACTTAGCCAATTATGGCTAAGTATCAAGTTGGCACCCACTCGGACTGCTTAGGGCTCAATAGCCCCTCATCCGAGTGGCGTCCAATCCACTCGGTCAACAGGAGGTCCCTCCTCTGCCGGGTTGCTCCTGTACTTAGCCAATTATGGCCAAGTATCAAGTTGGCACCCACTCGGACTGCTTGGGGCTCATTAGCCCCTCATCCGAGTGGCGTCTAATCCACTCGGCCAGCAGGAGGTCCCTCTTCTGCCAAGTCGCTCTTGTACTTAGCCATTGATGGCCAAGTATCAAGCTGGCACCCACTCGGACTGCTTGGGGCTCATTAGCCCCTCATCCGAGTGGCGTCCAGTCCACTCGGCCAGCAGGAAGTCCCTCCTCTGCCGGGTCGCTCTTGTACTTAGCCAATTATGGCCAAGTATCAAGTTGGCACCCACTCGGACTGCTTGGGGATCATTAGCCCCTCATCCTAGTGGCGTCCAATCCACTCGGCCAGCAGGAAATCCCTCCTCTGCCGAGTCGCTCTTGTACTTAGCCAAGTATCAAGTTGGCACCCACTCAGACTGCTTGGGGCTCATTAGCCCCTCATCCGAGTGGCGTCCAATCCACTCGGCCAGCAGGAGGTCCTTCCTCTGCCTGGTCGCTCTTGTACTTAGCCAATTATGGCCAAGTATCAAGTTGGCACCCACTCGGACTGCTTGGGGCTCAATAGCCCCTCATCCGAGTGGCGTCCAATCCACTCGGCCAAGAGGAGGTCCCTCCTCTGCCGGGTTGCTCCTGTACTTAGCCAATTATGGCCAAGTATCAAGTTGGTACCCACTCGGACAACTTGGGGCTCATTAGCCCCTCATCCGAGTGACGTCTAATCCACTCGGCCAGCAGGAGGTCCCTCCTCTGCCAAGTCGCTCTTGTACTTAGTCATTGATGGCCAAGTATCAAGCTGGCACCCACTCGGACTGCTTGGGCTCATTAGCCCCTCATCCGAGTGGCGTCCAACCTACTCGGCCAGCAAGAGGTCCCTCCTCTGCCGGGTCGCTCTTGTACTTAGCCAATTATGGCCAAGTATCAAGTTGGCACCCACTCAGACTGCTTGGGGCTCATTAGCCCCTCATCCGAGTGGCGTCCAATCCACTCGGCCAGCAGGAGGTCCCTCCTCTGCCGGGTTGCTCCTGTACTTAGCCAATTTTGGTCAAGTATCAAGTTGGCACCCACTCGGACTGCTTGGGGATCATTAGCCCCTCATCCGAGTGGCGTCTAATCCACTCGGCCAGCAGGAGGTCCCTCCTCTGCCAAGTCGCTCTTATACTTAGCTAATGATGGCCAAGTATCAAGCTGGCAGCCTGGCACCCACTCGGACTGCTTGGGGCTCATTAGCCCCTCATCCGAGTGGTGTCCAACCCACTCGGCCAGCAGGAGGTCCCTCCTCTGCCGGTCGCTCTTGTACTTAGTCAATTATGGCCAAGTATCAAGTTGGCACCCACTCGGACTGCTTGGGGCTCATTAGCCCCTCATCCGAGTGGCGTCCAACCCACTCGGCCAGCAGGAGGTCCCTCCTCCCACGCCGAGTCGCTCCTGCACTCAGTCAAATATGGCAGTGTCAAATTGACACCCACTCGGCCAGTAACCTCTACTCGGCCGAGTCACTCCGACTCGGTCACATATGATCGTGACATGGCCAAAGCACACTCGGTTGGTACTAATCCCTTCAGCAGGGAGCGACTCGGTCGGCCAGGACCCCTCCCATTGTGAGAGGTTCCGTCAGCTCCAGGCCTCCCCATGAAAAGTGACTCGGTCGGCGCCAGCTCCTCCTAATGAGAAGCGACTCGGTCAGTACCATGGTTCACTCGGCCCCTCCACCTTGGACAGGCAAGGGAGTCAATTGGAATCAGACCAGTTATTATTCCGCCACGGACGGGCGCCACTCACTCGGACCTTCATGGTCCCCCATCCCTGGCGTGGGTTAATTATTTGGGCTCAATTACCAGCAGCCCAATAAAGGCATAAAAGCCCCCTGAAGCCTTGGACAGATGGCAGCAGTGGGCCCCACCTGAGAGTTGACCTAATCTCAGAAGCTTGGGGATGCTCTAAAAGGCTGAAATAATCATTGCCTGAAAAAGCAACATAGCCATTGATCCCAAGGAGGCCCATCCAATCAATGTTTCCTGTCTGGGAATCTCCAACACTATTAATACCAACAGTCTCATCAATGAACATGTATTCAATTCTCACCTAACAAACCAGAGCATCTCTCTCTAGATTCTCTTTCTAACTCAATCATATACTGACTTGAGCGTCGGAGGGGCGATCCCGGAAACACCCCCGGGTAGTCTAACCTTCTTTTTCAGGATTCCGGCGTACGGATAACGGAGCTCAGGCGAACGTTCTTGGGGCCCACATCAAATCTCACAACCTATTACAATCCTTAATTTCTTAGCAGAAACAAGTAGTATCACACTTTTCCTAGTAATGGCTGGGTGACCATGCTTTGAGTGTACGCCAAGGTACATCCACTTAGCTGGACGCAATTCTCATACATTTCTGATGTTGCCTATCACAAAAAGCACTTTCTGTGCGTTGTTAACAAATTTTCTATCCAAAGGCGTTTCAATCAAACTTGTCGTCTGATGTGCCACTTTACATGCTCGGGTCCTGGCTAAATTAGAGTTCACTTATATCACATGCTGCAATGAAATTTGCCTGATTGGCTTAGGAAGAAAGTGAGAGCCTGGAATGCATCTGCTTTGACTTGAACCTAGGAAGGACCTCCACTCCACTATGCATGTTATGATTAGTTTACAACTTGAACTGCTTTTACTTGGTTTCCACCGCTGCAGCTTTTTCATTGGTTATGAAGGGAAGAATTAAGTTGCGAATCCCAGATATATTGTTATGGAATTGAAAATTGAAGTTGCCGAGAGTGCCAGATTAGAAATTTGTATTAAGCAATGATAGATGCTCTACATATTTTCATGTAATGAATGTTTAAAATCAGAGATATGAAGTTTATTATTTGTTTTTCTCTTATATTATTTTCTTATTTAAAGGAATAAACAACTCATGATATCCCTGCTAGTAATTATGCAGGGAACAAGTCTGGCTTTCTGATTATCTTATCCATGGAAGTAACTTCTGGAATTTTAGAAGCCATCCTACCCGTGGCACTTGTCAATACCACAGAGCTGAAGCTAAAGAATAGTTACCAATGGCAGCCGCTTCAGACTTTTGTTACTATATCAGATCACTTAGTGGTCAAGGCAAGAGGTTTGAGGTTTCAGGCAACAGTTGACGACTGCAATAATATACTAAAACAATTAATATATCATGTAAGTAGGTATAATTTGCTGGCATTCTTGTTGTCTTTGCCATAGGTTCAATTCTCAGAAAGGGATTACTTAGTAGAACTTATTAGCTTGATGATATAATTGACAATATGTGCTGTTAGAAGTTAAAGTACCTAATCATGTTTTATAGAAATCATGAGAAAGATGCTCATAAGTCTTAAAACTCAAGTGTCAGGAATCATGATTGTTCGTCTTTTTTACAATTGTGACTTCAATCTTTCCCAGTCTTGAGTGTAATTATTTGGAATCAGAACTTAATAGCTTTGAGCCTGTAGTTCAATGGTCGACTTTGTGCATGAGGACTTCTTTACACGTTCACTAAAGTAGTAATGAGTGTATATTTCTTAAACTTTCATATTCTCAGCCAGTTTGATCATTACTTCCATAATTCTTTCTGGTAGTTTTAATTTTGACCATTGTGGAATTCTATCCTTTGCTTGTACTGACCTACACATTTAGTATTTTGAATGCATGCATATATATTGGGTGACATCAATATTATGAAACTGACTACATTTTCTTACACAGGATACAGAATATGCTGCTATATTAACAATAGTGATAAATGACATGGGAAACTACGGATGTTTTCCTGATTGTGCAGAAAATATATCAAAGCCTCTTCTTGCGGAGGTTAATGTTAATCTTATCAAAAGAAGGCCACTGAATTCTGGGGCAACACATGGTATGTATCACAGCTGCTTCTGTAGAGTGCTCTGTCTGCGTATTCTGTAAATTTGTTTCCATAATCTATGTTACTCAAGTTCTCCATTTCACCTCAAATTCATGCCTTGGAATTTAGACATTGCAGGTGTGTGAACACTTGACACTTAATTTTTGAACCAAAAAGCATTCAGAACTTTTACGAGATGGCCGAGTCCAACACCTAGACTCACACTCGTGTGTTTAACATTAGTAGCCAAGCTCAAGTGACGTAGGATAAAAATAATGAGTTTGAAAGATGAGTTAGCGACTTGGGGACGAATATTTTTTTGATTTGTTTTATGGTCGTCATTTTTGTTCGTGTTGAAACAGGATATATAGTGTCTGAAGTGGCTGCAAGTTTAAGAGAATCTCTTTGACCATTTGCTGAATAATATTGGTTTTAAAGCCCACTCTCAAGAGACTCAAAAGAAATCTATGGTTAAGAATGCATGCAAAATGAGTATACCTGTTCAGATGTTCTATCTCTTATTTGCTATTCAGCAACTTCACTGAGTGATTTAACCATCACAGAGTTGCTTGACTGAATTAACATTGATCCAGGGTTTTAAATCGAAACATGTTTCACACAATGATAATAAAATAATAAATGATTAAGAAAGCGAAACAAACAGAACAGAACTTCTTGGAATAAATATATTTTCATTGAGCATGGCAGAAGCATCGATGCAAATCCACCCAGAACAAAGGATGTCATTAATGAGTGTGTGTGTGTCTTTTACTTGAGAGTGACCTACTTGTGTAGTGATTAATTCCATACATCTTCCATTTCCTTTTATCTTTCTATGCGTTGGGAATATAACTAGGCCTTCATGTTTCAGAGTTATATGGTTATTCTTGTGTTGTTTTTAACACAAGCTTGCTGTACCACAGCTCTAGGATTCATGATCATTTTGGAATTTCTTGGGGTGGTCTCACTTGGAGGTTTATTGCTGTTTTACACCTGTAGATGTGCGATTTCTCTGATGAATGACCAAAGAAAGCCGGATTCGGAGAAAGATGCCGCTTTTGGCAATCAAATTTCTGGTAAAGACATGGTGAGTGTTCTGAGTTCGTCTACTTAGTATTTGTGCATTCACTTAGATCGCTCACCATGTCTAGTGAAGACATGGTGAGTGATCTATGAACAACGAGAACGTAACAAGAAAGAAGGAAAAAAGATACTTCCTAAGGAATTTCGGAGTGATCTGAGAATCGCAGAGGGAAAGGCAGGGGAGGGAAGGAAAGGGAAGGGGGAGGAGAATGAACTTGCATTTTCTTTCAAATTGTTCCAACATCAAAAAGATTTGTTTTATTTAGAGTGAAAGGAAAACGAACTTTTCCAATTCCCTTGCCTTTCCTTCCCTTCCCTTCCTATCGTATCGAAACAACAGAAATGAATCATATGCTTTCCTTTCTCTCCATTTGCCTCCAAATTCCCCTATCCAAACAAACTATAAGTCTTTGCCACAAAAAGGTTACCTGAATTGTTGTATTCATATTGCAAATGCTCCTTGTCTCTTGATAGGGAAAGGTAGCAGAGAAAGGGAGTGTTGCTGCAGAGGAGCTCCTCTCAAGAGAGAGACCATCAAATCTTCGCCAGCGGTAAGAACTGCATTTGCCAAGTTCATTGATAGAAAGATGTTCTTCAAGATTTATTACTTATAAGTTCCGGTATAATAGCATTGTAATTTGTAATGAGTGTGCACTTGCACCTTCATTTGTTGATTGTGAAGGAATAAGTATGTCTTGATATGTTGATCAAATCATTCAGGTCATGCCACCAAAGTAGACATGGAGCTTTCACAGCAAATGGTTACCAGAGTTGGCCGGGTGATGCAAAACTTTTACCATCCCTTTCAATTGAGAAAAGCAGGAGTGCAAAGATGTGATTATAGAAATGATATCAGTGAAATATATGGGTCTGACTCTAAGGCTATTTGTTGGTTGTCAACTTCTGAGACTAGCTTGTATTGCATCTCTTCTATTTAGTACTACTATAAGTTTGTTTCACATCTATGCAAGTAGAAAGTCTAGGCGTACATCTTGAAATTAGAGAACGAGTTCTTTTTAAGTTTCAGCTCCAAATGTTTTCAATGTGTCATGGATTCAGCACCTTGCTTGTAGTTACTTTGACAGCCATGATGCTCTCAAGCACTTTTAAAATTATTTTTCCTGATCAAATTTTATTGTTGTTGATGAAAAACTTGTCTAAATTGACTAAAACATTTTTATTATGACGAAAAGTTATTTGTTTTGATATATTATTTGTTTTTGGCATATTAATAAAGTCTATTGCATGTCTTATAAGAGAGAATCTTTACTTCTCTGCTTTAACGTCAAAGTCGAGCATAGAAGCTAAGCAGAGCTGTCTCAGACAATTTTGGGGCTCTGTGCAAGGCATTGAACATGGGCCCTATGGGGATATATAAAAAGGATCCACCATCCCATATTTTTAATAATTTTTTGTTAAAAGTTGAAAAAATGATTAACTTTCTTAAATACCTCAATGTTATTTCTATTTTTAGGAACGAGACACCTTAGATATTACAAAATGGTAAAATATACCCAAACATAAAACTAAAATAAGGTATGATATATGAAAATAAAAAGTACATAGAATAGGGGTAAAATTTTGGGAATAACAAATGTAGAATCTTTTTTCCATCTAATAAACTCATAGAAATAAAATATATAGGTAGGGCTCCTTAAAATTGGGGCCTTGAGCGATCGCTCACTTTGCTCATGTGTCTGAGACCCCTCTAAACCTAAGTAAAGATAAGGAAACAACTTCACCTTAGGGATTTTTGGTCGAATTACCACAATATCCTGACTGCATGGAAGCTCCATGGTCAGTTTTCCATTTCGGGTTATGAAATTAGTATTGCATCATTTTTGGCATTACTTTTATATCACACAATCCAAAATTGACATTGACTTGGTTCCGTTGCATTAGTGAACTTGAAAATAAAATTGTGATAAGTAAGACAAGAAGGAAGCAATTGAGAGCGGGGATGGCAATGGATCCTGGACCTGCTCCAAGTTCGTGAATCCAGATACGTTTTATATGATGTGGATCTTTCAAATTTTGGACCCAGTGGATCTAGGCCGGATCCAAATCCAGGATATGTCGAGTCAGATCTGAATTCGAATCTCATTTTTGAGATCCAAATCTGATATGTGGATCCGTATTATATTGTGAAATATATCAACATTATGTATAGTTAAAAGATAATATATTTTTGTGATAATTAAAATAGTCTTGTTAATGTACTTTTGGTGTAAAATGAACTAAGTGATTTGATATATCTGTTTATAATAACAATTTTTTTAAATGTTCTATTTTCTTTAAAGTAAAAGAAGAATTGATGTGGATCCAGATTAAAATCCGTGGATCTGCAGATCCAATGGATCTGGATCTGATATTTTCTGGATCCAGTGAATCTAGGTCGGATCCGGATTCATGTATAAATATATGGATCTAGATCTGGATCTACTAGGACCCGGTCCATTTCTGACCCATTGTCATCCCTAATTATGAGACACTTTAAGTAAACTTATAATGAAATAACCATTCAATGATGCAAAGCAAGTAAAGAAACAAATGAATAACTAAAATTTATGCCAACATATACTAATTTTATTAAAGCAACCTTAGTGTTCCCTAAAAAAAACTCAGTATCGATAATCAGGTATATATTAATTCTTATTATGACCAAAGTGCAATGGACCAAATTCAATTTCAGATGATAAAAAAGATCGATGAATATTAGCTTGGCCTCTAAAAGAAAGCTAGGATTTGTCACTGGACTTGTAGCTAGAGACAAAGAGAATGCTCGAAAATAGGATTAGTGGGATACCTGTCACAATATTGTTATTGGCTGGCTTCATGGATCAATTGTTGACTCAATCGAAAAGTCAATCTTGACACTACAAGCGAAATATGGGCTAAATACACTAAGGCCTAGATTGGGCCTTATACTTCATCAGTATAAACATGCGAGACTTTTTGCTTAAAGTGATAAATTACCAACAAGACAATTCTCCTCAAAGGAGATGAATAATATGTGGTTGCTCCTTCATCCAGCCCAAACATGTAAAGAGATCATTGTTTTTCGAGAATCCATGGTAATATCCGTTCTTTTATATATATATATATATATATATATATATATATATATATATATATATATATATATATATATATATATATAGGGTTGGGTTCTAATGAGAACCCTCTTACGGTGAGAACCGTGAGAACCACTAAAATGAGCAAAAACTTCATAAAATGAGCCAAAAAATAAAAAACGAGCAAAAGTATAAAATGAGTAGAAAACATTAAATGAGTAATAAAAAACGTAAAATGAGAAAAAATATAAAATGAGAAAACGCAAAATAAGCATAAAAAAGTTAAAGGAAAAATTGTTTTAATTAAGTCAACCTTTGCGTGGTCTTCCAATTTCAAGTCTAACTTTTGATTATTCCTAATCAAGTCAAATTTGTAGCACCATTAACTTTAATTAGGATAAATGACCGGTAACCTGATAAATTGGTAAATAAAAAAGTTTACCAATTAACCCACCCATTAACCCACCTAAAAACTGAAAACCCACCCATTAACCCACCCAAACCGAAAACCCACCCATTAACCCACCCAAAAACTAAAAACCACCCATTAACCCACAACAACACCATCCCCACCCCACCCACAACAACACCTGCCCCACCACCCCTCCCCGTCCCCCTTCGAATCTCGCGCCTCTCCCCTCCCCCGCCGGAAAATCGCGCTCCCCCCCCACCCCCTTCGACCGCGCCTCCCCCTCCTCCACCCCTTCGAATCGAATCCCGCGCCTCCCCCTCTCCCACCCTCGTTTCGCCCGTAAAGAAACGGAGGAGGCGGCATAGGTCGAGGTGGGCCTGGGAAATCATTCCCAAACTACGATTGCGCCGATTTGAAGGACTACGGCTGGCCGCCGGTGAGAGTGAGGGAGGAGGACGGGACGAGTGCGCCGGCGAGAGTGAGGGAGGGGGAGGCGCGGGGGGCTGCGTGGGGGAGGGGGGGGGTGGGGAGGGGGGAGGTGGGGGGGGGTGGGGGTGGGGGGGTCTTGCCGGTGGAAACACGGTAGGGGCAGGGGAGGGGAGGAGTGGGGTGGGGGGACGCCGCCGGGTGGGGGTGCGGGGGCGGGGAGGGGGGAGGGTGGGGGGGGACGCCGTGGTGGGGGTGCGGGCGGGGGAGGGGGTGGGGGGACTCTGGCGGTGGGGTGGGGGGCGGGGGCGGGGGAGGGGGTGGGGGGTGGGTGTGGGGTGGTCCTAAGGGAGAGGGAAGAGAAAGATGAGTAGAGAGAAAATAAAACAAAAAAAATAGCAAACCAATCATATGGCGACACGTGGCACATGTAACCTAATAAATAGGTCACAAATAGGTTAAAACTCAATAGAAGAAAATAACCCGACAAGCCTAACTCAATCAGAGATAATCAAACGTTAGACTTGAAATTGGAAGACCACGCAAAGGTTGACTTATTTAAAACAATTATTCCAAAGTTAAATGAGCAAAAACGTAAAATGAGCCAAAACGTTGTGAAACGAGCATGAAAATGTTAAATGAGCAAAAACATAAAATAAGCAAAACATAAAATGAGCAATAACGTTGTGAAATGAGCAAAATCTCTGTAAAATGAAGAAAAATGAGTGGTTTTCACGGTTCTCAACATAAGGGTGGTATATATATTATTTTAGAATCCCAACTTTATATTATTTTAGAATAATCCTAACTTTAGGGGTACCTTCTAAAAATAAACCGAACTATATATATATATATATATATATATATATATATATATATATATATATATATATATATATATATATATATATATATATATATATATATATATATATATATATATATATATATATATATATATACACACAAGGCTCTTGAAGCCCTATTGAACCGAGTGCTTGACACTCGCTTATGCACAGGGGTGGTTATACACCCCCTGGCTTGTTTTCTTTCTATGGCAGGCCTATTTTCTCATCTCAAAATTGAAACAAGGAGAGGAAGAAAGGTAATGAGGCCATTTTTTTAGCCTATGTACGAACAGGTTTATTATAAACCTACCAAACGAATCTATCTCACCAATCCGTTTATTATATGAAAATTTTATGCTAAAATATCCAAGGGGGTAAAAAACCCCAAGTTTTGAGTGAGCTACTCTACCTAAAGAACAAATATAAACCGGATATTATCTTCGTCATTGAAACCTTAACTAATAATAATAATAGCCATCGAATTCTCAAAGCTCTTCACTTTCACAATAAGTTAGTTATTGACCCACTTAACCATGTGGGTGGAATGTGGGTGTCTTGGAATAACTCCAATATTACAGTTCAAAATCATTACTCTCATGATCGTTTGGTTCGTCTCGACGTTCTCTAGAAGCCACACAATAAAATGTATTCAGTCTTGGGCACATATTGCCCGGCTAAAAATGTCGAAAAGGATACGTTATGGACTTATTTGAATAACTACGTTACTACTCTCCCCTTCCCCTGGCTTATGCTTGGGGATTTTAATGAGATGCTCTCTCCCAACGACAAACTAGGCGGATGCCCTCTGAAACATAACCAACTTCACCGACTCCCCCTCCTCTTGACTAATTCTCAAGCAATAAACATTCCCTGTTTACAACAAGCTTTTTCGTGGAGAGGCAACCATAACAACGAGATCATTTATGAACGTTTAGACAGGCCCATCTGTCATAAAAGTTTCTTCGACTGCTTCGACAATAGCACTATTTTCTATGGTAACTTTATAGTTTCCGATCATGCACCCATCATTTTCTCCACTAATGATGGGGAAATCACTAAACCGCCTCCTTTCCGGTTTCAAAATTTTTGGACGATAGACAATGACTCGCATAATATTGTTAAGAAAAATTGGAATGTTCCAACTACAGGCTCGCGTTTCTATCGTATTCAGCAAAAGTTTAATCGCATTAAAACTGAACTTAAATCTTGGGCTAAAACAAAGTACAAGCACACGTCAAATAAACTACTCCACAATGACGAAAAAATAAAGAAATACAACAGAAACTTTGGCTACAACTGTATAATCAAATCCTAATTAAACATATTAATCGTCTCATTTTGCAAAGAGAAAAGCTACTGCTTTTTAACCAAAAAGCTTGGGGTCATAACGCAAGGAAAACTTGGCTCACCCAGGGGGGATCGCAACTCTAGATTCTTCCATAATAGAATGAAGAAAACAATGGCCCACTTGACTATTTTCAGATTACAAAATGATATTGGCCAATGGATTGACTCTCTTGACGATACTGCTCTTCTTTCAGATTCTTTTAAGAAATGATTCAAATCTTCACATTCCGCAAATAGACAGATTGATCTGAACTTTATCAACCCTTTCGTGTCCCAACAAGACTCCGATAAACTCCTTGCTCCAGTCTCTGCCGAACAAATAAAAAATGTTATCTTTGATATTAATGTGTTAAAAGCCCCAGGCTCCGATGGCTTTGGTACAAAATTCTACCAAGCTTACTGGCCCATCATACAAAGAGAAGTAACCACTGCTATTCAAAGCTTCTTCTTCCATGGGAAACTCCCTCTTTCACTAAATCATACTCTGATCACTTTTATTCCCAAAAAAGAGGCTCCCGAAACCCCGTATCATTTCCGTCCGATTAGCCTAATCAACACTATTTATAAAGCAATATCAAAAATTTTGGTT